>JAMZAV010001044.1:0-201705 GCA_024449915.1 Sweltsa coloradensis | reverse complement strand
GGGTTTTAAAAATAAAATTAATTTTGCAAGTTGATACAAGATCGTTAAATATTATACAATCATAAGTAATAAGTATTATTTCCTTTGATGTTATTAAAAGGAAGAGTCGGAAATTTCGCGACTAGCATTTACAGTAAAATCAAAATTACAAATTTTATTAACTCTACATTTTCCTAAGTTTTCTAGAGAATAATACATAATCGACGTATCAATCATCTTAAGAAGTACATTGTCCCTGCTTTGTAAAGCAACGTTCCACTGTCACAAACCTTGCTACATTTAGGAGTGATATTGCTTATTTACTAGGAAAACGCTAAAGTCCCGTCGCGTTGTTGAGCGAGAACCGGTACGTGCAACACGACCCGATAATGACATTCCCATAATGTTACATACCAATAAGTCTTTAAGGTCTTGACCGATTTAGCTACAAATTTGTAAAATAGGAGAGAATGGATAAAATCCACCGTTATCTAGAGGACCTTGACATCATTTCTTTGGGAAAACTATTTTAACTCTTTTGTAACAAATAAAACACTGCTTCCTCGATAGTATTTTGATTACTTCTAGGTGGCAGTGCATAGTGACCTGAATTCTCGTGCGACTTTTCGTTGCCATGGTAACGTTACTTTTGTTAAAACGTTATTTCTATCTACACTACTTAAAGGGGCTAAAAACCCCAAAAATTATTTTTTACCACATAATCAATAGAACAATACTACACTTAAATGGCCGTTTAAAAAATTATATCTTGTAACTGTGATTTAACACGAATTTAAAAAAAAAATTGATCCAGAAATTGGCGAAAATTGGTGTTTTGGAAAATTTCCTAAATCGGCTTTAACCTGCTTCTTTTTTGGTCCACATAGATACTAGAGCATAGTACCAATCTAAAATGCCCCTTTATAACATCGTATCTTGAAACTGTGCTCAAATATACCCTCAAACACCAAACAATATGCATTTCAAAATCACACCCCCTCTTGGTAATCAGCATATTTTGACCGAACTACTTGCCAAAATTACAAAACAAAATATAGAGAATTTACAGAAAAGGCTATGGAGTACGTCAATAATGGCCAATATTTTTTTGGATCAAAATCCTCCAAGGTCACGGGGCATAAAGATCGTCCCCATGTTATTTCTTATGGGAGATTTTTGCCGATGGGACCTTGCTCAAAAAATGTCATGTTTGACAATTTTTTGGGAGGTTATGGTGGCCCCAATAAGTTTTCTGTTAATTGCTAAATTCATTACTAGTTAGCCTGAATGAAATATATTTTTTGAGTTTAGCGTTTAAAAACCCCTTTAAGGTCTTGACCGATTTAGCTGAAAATTTGTAAAATAGGAGAGAATGGTGTACTTATTGACCCTGCAAAATTTCATAACGATCGGAACATTTTTTTTTTTTTTTTTTTTTACAATCAACGATCGGATTTTGTTCAAAAACTATACAGCAACCCGCATAGGTAGTACGTACATGTGTGCAAAATTTCAGGTCGATCAGAGAAACGGTGCGACCTGTACCGAAGCAGTAACAGAAAAAAAAGACATTCGAGCCATAAGAGTCAAGTGGAGACGCTCGCTACGCTCTCTCAATTAATCAACCGGTGAACTTAAAAGAAACTTCACATGCTAAACTCAAAAAACATATTTCATTTAGGCTGACTTCATAGGAATTTAGACTAGGAAAACGCTAAAGTCCCGTCGCGTTGTTGAGCGAGCACCGGTACGTGCAACACGACCTGAGTACGACATTCCCATAATGTTACATACCAATAAGTCTTTAAGGTCTTGACCGATTTAGCTGAAAATTTGTAAAATAGGAGAGAATGGATCAAATCTACCGCCATCTAGAGGACCTTGACATAATTTCTTTGGGAAAACTATTTTAACTCTTTGATAACAAATAATACACTGTTTCCTCGATAGTAATTGATTACTTCAAGGTGGCAGTGCATTCGATGCCATGGTAACGTTACTTTTGTTAAAATGCAATTTCTATCTACTTAAGGTCTTGACCGATTTAGCTGAAAATTTGTAAATAAGGAGAAAATGGTGTACTTATTGAACCTGCAAAATTTCATAACGATCGGAACATTTTTTTTATTTTTATTTTTATTATTATTATTATTTATTTCTTTTTTTTTATTTTTATTTTTTTATTTTATTTATTTTTATTTTTTTTTTTTTTTTTTTTTATTTTTTTTTTTTTTTTATTTTTTTTATTTTTTTTTAATTTTTTTTTTTTAATTTTTTTTATATATTTTTTTTTATAACCAACGATCGGATTTTGTTCAAAAAGTATACAGCAACCCGCATAGGTGGTATGTACAGTGTGCGAAATTTCAGGTTGATCAGAGAAACGGTGCGACCTTACCGAAGCAGTAACAGAAAAAACAAACAAACAAACAAAAAAAAGACATTCGAGCCATAAGAGTCAAGTAAAGACGCTCGCTACGCTCGCTCAATTATTGCAAGAGCCAAAGTAGATGCGGTCTACACAGATTATAGCAAAGGCTTTTGATATCGTTGACCATACACTGCTCTCCACAAACTTGAAGGTTATGGTATCCAGGGTCAAGTTCTCTCACTGCTGGCAAACTACCTCACAGGTCGAACGCAGTGTGTTGTAACTGACAACTCCAACTCCAGTTCAGAGCATGTCACGTTTGGGGTGCCCCAGGGGTCTATCCTGGGTCCCTCAATGTTCACTTTGTTTGTGAATGACACACCTGCGTGTTTTTCATCGCGTAAGTGTCTTCTATACGCCGATGTCTTAAACTGTTACAATCCCTCGTTGGTCTTGTGGTTAGCGTATCTGCTTCCGATGCAGAATGTCCAGGGTTCGATTCCTGCCAAAGTCAGAAGTTTTTTATCTTTTGTTTTGGACTTAAGTCCATCAGTTCTTGTCTTAGTAGTAATTTGTCAACTGTGCCATTGGAGCCGTCATTGGATGAGCGTAGCGAGCGAAGCGAAGATTCCATTTCACTACAATGGAGAAAAAAATCCGGAATGTTTTTTTTTCTTTTTTTTGTATTTTTGTGTGTTTGTCCGCACGATTCCGGCTAAACCGATACTCTAATTGCGATGAAATTTTATGGAGGCCTTCGCAATCTCTGAACTTAGAACTGCCACGTTTTTGAGCGCAATCGAAAAATTATTTCTCATTAAAATCGCAATTTTACGATTTTTTTTCGATTTTTGTAAAATTTCTTCTACTTATAACACCTACATGCTTTATCCGATTGTTATGATTTTTTCAGAGAACCATAATTTTATGAATTTTAGATATTCGTGCAAAATTTGAGCGCAATCGAAAAATTATTTCTCTTGAAAATCGAAATTTTACGTTTTCTTTTCTTTTTAAAACAATTCTTTGACTTATAACACCTACATGCTTTATCCGATTGTAATGATTTTTTCACAGAACCTTAATTATATAAATTAATATATTCGTGTGAAATTTAAGCGCAATCAAATAATTATTTCTTATGAAAATCGCAATTTTATGATTTTTTTCTTTTTTTAAATTACGATTACTAAAAAAATTAAAAATTAAAGTTTATTTTTTATTAAATTTAAATTATTTTATTTTAAATCTTCAACTTAGTAATGATGTTTGTCACAGAACAACAGAAAATCCGCATAACACATGGCAGCTCAATACACCAATTACGCTCATCCAACAACGCGGCGGGACTTATGCGTTTTTCCTAGTAGCAACGAAGCACATAATAAATTCAGAGTTGTTCTGAATGGGCTTGTTGATTCTGGCGTTGATCCGCGGGTGTTCGCACTGTCCATACCACTGATTGCTATATTTCCTATTAAAATATCGATCTTTGGTTGGTTATCGCTCACTCGTCGATTGACGTCGGGGCCTACAGGGTTGGTTTGGGGTCGCTTTGATTTGCTGTCCCCCACAGAAAATCAGTTATATGACTGAGTGGGTAGACTCTAAATACAATTTAAAGCGAATGACTGTAATGCTTTTCAGCTCGTGCTGGATAATTGCCAAGTATAAACCATGGAGACTTTACCTCAATGTTGTTTGGATGAGCGAAGCGAAGATTCTATTTCACTACACTGGAGAAAAAAATCCGGAATGTTTTTTTTCTTTTTTTCTTTTTTCTTTGTATTTTTGTGTGTTTGTCCGCACGATTCCGGCTAAACCGATACTCCAATTGCGATGAAATTTTATGGAGGCCTTTGAAATCTCTGAACTTAGAACTGCCACGTTTTTGAGAGCAATCGAAAAATTATTTCTCATTAAAATCGCAATTTTACGATTTTTTTTCGATTTAAAAAAAAATTCTACTTATAACACCTACATGCTTTATTCGATTGTTATGATTTTTTCACAGAATCATAATTTTATGAATAACGATATTTGTGTGAAATTTGAACGCAATCGAAAAATTATTTCTCATAAAAATCGAAATTTTACGTTTTTTTTCTATTTGGATGAGCGAAGCGAGCGAAGCGAAGATTCCATTTCACTACACTGGAGAAAAAAATCCGGGATGTTTTTTTTTTCTTTTTTTTTTCTGTATTATTGTGTGTTTTGTTCAGCACGATTCCGGCTAAACCGATACTCCAATTGCAATGAAATTTTCTGGAGACCTTCGAAATCTCTGAACTTAGAACTGCCACGTTTTTGAGCGCAATCGAAAAATTATTTCTCATGAAAAAAGCAATTTTACGATTTTTTTCGATTTTTTAAAAATTTCTTCGACTTATAACACCTACATTCTTTGTACGATTTTAATGAGTTTTTCACAGAACCACAATTTTATGAATTAAGATATCCGTGTGAAATTTGAGCGCAATTGAAAAATTATTTCTCATGAAAATCGAAATTTTACGGGTTTTTTCTTTTTTAAAACAATTCTTTGACTTATAACACCTACATGCTTTAACCGATTGTAAATTTTTTTTCACAAAACCTTAATTTTATGAATTAATATATTCGTGTGAAATTTGAGCGCAATCGAATAATTATTTTTTATGAAAATTGCAATTTTACGATTTATTCTTTTTTCAAATTACGATTAATTAGAAAAATTGAAAATTAAAGTTTATTTTTTATTTAATTTAAATTAATTTTTAAAAAATCTTCAACTAAGCAATGATTTTTTCACAGAACAACAGAAAATCCGCATAACACATGGCAGCTCAATGCACCAATTACGCTCATCCAACAACGCGGTGGGACTTAAGCGTTTTCTTAGTTTAAAACAATTCTTTGACTTTTTACACCTACATGCTTAATCCGATTGTAATGATTTTTTCACAGAACCTTAATTTTATGAATTTATATATTCGTGTGAAATTTGAGCGCAATCTTATAATTATTTCTTATGAAAATCATAATTTAACGATTTTTTATCTTTTTTTAAATTTCGATTAACTAAAAAAATTAAAAATTTAAGTTTATTTTTTTATTTAATTTAAATTAATTTAAAAAAATTCAACTGTTATGATTATTTCACAGAACAACAGAAAATCCGCATAACACATGGCAACTCAATACACCAAATTACGCTCATCCAACAACGCGGCGGGACTTAAGCGTTTTCCTAGTTAAATGTTATGTGATCTCATCAGACCAGAGACCTAGGTGTACAGATGTTCTCTGATCTTCATTTAATAATCACCTTAGCGTCGTTTCTAAAAAGGCACTAAAATTTTTAATCCTTGGTTTCATCAAACGAAATTGTGCGGCTAACTTCTCTCACACAGAGTTGCAAGTATCACATACATGATTGTATCCTTAATTCGACCCCACGTTGACTAAGCGAGTGTTGTGTGGAATCCATACCACGTTACCAAAATTAAGCAAGTTGAACGCATTCAATACATTTTTTAAGTTTTCTTTGTTATCAAAATAATATTAATTTTCACCCATCACATTGTGCTACACTTTGTGAACAACATTTGATTTTAACACTAGCAAGTCGTCGTAGTGCAACCGACGTAATTTTCCTCTACAAACTCCTCCATAATTTCATCGACACGGACCTACTTCAAAGTATAAACTTTCACATCCTAGAAGATTTACAAGAATTACATCCCCTTCAAAATTCCACGTGCTCGTATTGATGTTTGTTAAATTTTCCCCCATCAACCCAATTCAAGGCAACTACAACAAATTTTTTAGCCATTAATACAGAAATCGACATCAACCACATGAAACTTCAACAGGATTATAACCACCCGAAGGAACTTATTGTTGGAAATTTACAATCTTGCGGGATGAAGGACGGGGGAGGGAAAGGCGTGAACATATTTATCCCCACTTCGATTTTTCGGGATAAAAATATGGCACTAGCCGCCAGCCGTGAGAGGGGTAATGCACAGATAGACAGCTCGACATGATTTAATGCCCGACTGACTACAACGTTCTGCCAAGATCAACCCATTGCTACAAACCTGCATAGATGCGAAGATGTATATTCTAGCAAGTGTTGTTATCCTCATCCCAATGTTATTTTAATATTTTTAATAGTTGTAATGAATAACATACCAATTTGATATCATTTTTAATTTGATATTGAACACGGTAATTGGTACGTTATCCAAATTTGTGTCTCTCCAGAAACAACGAAATGCATAATTTATTTGGGCTGTCTTGACGTAGGAATTTGATAGTAAATTTCCGGTTAGATAACTAAATGAAACTAAAATGAAATTGTTATTTATATAAAAAAAAACGCATTTGGTATTGTGCAATAAGTAGGGCTGCTAAGCCTAATATAATAATATAATTTTCTGCGAATTACAGCACGGGCAGGTCACAAAGCAGTGTAGGCCTACCCAACGGACAAGAGTTCGATTCACACACTAAAGCTAGATGTGTAGTGTAGAAGATTAATAAATCAACCACGTATTGTACCGAAAAATACACTTTCATCAACAGGGGCGCATCTCAAGAATAAATTAGAATCGGAGTATTTTTGCTAGAAGTTATTATGCAGGACAGATTGTACATAATTATATTTGTCGCAAGTCGCCCGCATAAATTCCGAAACTGACATTGGTAAGTACAGAAGCTTCCCGACGAGCGCCGACGAGGTACCATTGTACCAACCACATTGCGCGAATGGCAGGTCAAAGCTAGGAGTCAAATGTTAAAACTTATGACATTATTATAATAATAATAATAATTATTATTATTATTATTATTATTATTATATTATTATATTATTATTATTATTATTTTTATTATTATTATTATTATTATTATTATTAATATATGGTTTTTAAGCATAAGCCCGCTTTAAGGACATAGTTATTGATTCATAGCAGTTGTCGAAAAAGTTTTTCGACAACTGCTATGAATGCAGTTTCCTAAAGGTTTGTTTCTGTGGTCCCGGTAGCTTAATTGGTAGAGCTATGGCACGTTAAGCCGGAAGTTCTGGGTTCGAACCCAGTCGGGGCAAACTTTTTCGGACAACTGCTATGAATCAATAAAAATTATTATTATTATTATTATTTTATTGGATGTATTTCATAAAAACTCGTTCAAAACCGGAGCTAACATGTTGTACGGACTTACGTCAAGTACTTCCATGTGTACCTATTACATACTTTATTACTTTTGTCTTAACTCTAACTAAAATAAGTCATTTATAAATTGTAATATTGTTTGTAGATGATGTTTTCTTTCTGCTGTGTAGGTTCGTGGCCGATTTCTCGCGCCATCCTAGCATTTGCTCTTCGGACTAGGGGAAACCACGAAAACCATGTCAGGATGGAAGCTGTCTCGGAATCTCGAAGTTCATTCTTAAGTTTTAGAAATTACAACTATTCTACACGTGGGTTTAGTATTAACTGCCTTTTGAGGGCTCGATGTATACATTGGTTGAAGATCTAGTTGTTTAAAGCTTTCATGTAGCTTCTTCGGGATGATGCCGTTGGCTGAATAATGAATGGGGTTGTATTTACCTTTTTCTGTTTTCCCCATCTTCTTGATCTCAAATTTCAAATTCACTATACTTGTTTAATTTTTTTCTTCCACGTGGTCTCGACGTTATGGCACATTTTGGGATAGCAACGTCGATAAGGGTAGTTTCTTGTTTCTTCTTGTCAATTATTATTAAATCCGGTCTGTTGTGATGTATCGTTTGGTCTGTTATAACTGTGCGGTCGTAATATAATTTGTAATCTTTACTATCTAGTACTTTCTCGGGTTTTTGTATTGTAGTAAGGTGTGTGTGTGTCAATGAGGTTGTACTTGATTGCTAGTTTTTGATGAATAATGTTAGCTACTTGGTTATGTCTGTAGAGGTAATCTGTTTAAACATAGTGACTTGCACCCGGATATGATGTGTTCGATTGTTTCACCCTTTGCACTACATTTTCTACATTGATCGTTTACTGTCGCATCTTGTATTATGTATTTTTTATAATTGTTCGTCGCAATCACTCTGTCTTGAATAGCCATCATAAAACCTTCTGTTTCTCCAAATAGTTCCCCGTTGTTTAACCACCTATTTGATGCTTTAATATCTACGTGACCTTTGTGTAGTTCATCATAATGTCTCTTGTGTAGGGTCTTTTCTGAGAGACGTACTCTTTTGAAGCGTCAGTTATGAGTTTCCCTTGTAGATTGACATTTTCGTTTGCTAGATTGAGTGGAGTTAATGATTTGTCAGCTAGCACCACAGCCCTATGCAGTGTGGATTGGTTGCGCTTTGTTAAAAAGTATTTTCTTAAAATGTCTAGTTGTTTATAATATAAGTTGTTCAGATCAATTAGGCCCCGTCCTCCTTTTTCTCTTGGAAGTGTCAATCTCTCTATTGCTGATTTAGGATGATGTATTCTGTGTTTGGTAAGTGTAGTACGAGTTAATATTTCCAACGCGTGGATGTCTGTCTGCGTCCATTTAATGATTCCGAATGAATATGTCAGTACTGGTATAGCATATGTATTTATTGCTGTGATCTTGTTTTTACCGTTTAGTTGCGTCTTGAGGATAGACTTTAGTCGTTTCTTGTATGTATCTATCAATTTTGCTTTCATAACTTTATGTTCAATTCTGGCAGCTTGTGAGAATCCTAAATATTTGTATACATCGTTATCGTCCATTATTCCAATCCTATTTCCATCATCTAGCTTATTATTATTATTATTATTATTATTATTATTATTATTATTATTATTATTATTATTATCTTTATTTTCCTTCTTTTCTGCTCTCCTTTGCACCACCGAGCTCATCTCGAGCCAAGATGATGCGAGAGTGCACCTAGCGTGGGGACCCAACGGTGGGGGAACGACAGAACTCAGAGGCTGAGGACCTTCCGCACGATGTTGCTTGTACCGAGGATTGCAGCCTTCTGCATGACACGAACGTGCTTGTCCTTCAGATGGAGCTTCTCCTTTGCCGCTGACCACTCCTTGGTGACTAAACCGTTGACGGAGACGACGACAGGAACAATTTCAACGGACCTCAGCTTGTATAATTATGTCCTTGAGTTCTACGGCGAGCGGCTGGTATTTTTGCCTCTTATTGGCTATTGTGCTGACCACATGGCCATCTGAGGGGATGGCGATGTCAATGATGGTTGCCGTTTGAGCTTTTTTGTCAAACAAAACCAAGTCTGGCCTATTTGCCTCGACCGCCCTGTCTGTGACGATGACAGAGTCCCACAGCAGCTTAGCGATTTGGTTGCGTAGGACTTGCTCGGGCCTACACTTGTAGTACGGTCTTTCCTCGTCCACGAGGCCGTGCTCCTTAGCCAGTGTTTTGTGTACCACTTTGGCTACTGCGTTATGGCGCTCAACATACTCCTTTGGCGCTAGCTCAGAGCATCCACTTGTGATGTGCTGGATGGTCGTCGCTGGCCTTCTTGCAGAGACGGCAGCAATCTTGGACGTCGTTTTTGAGAATGTATCGCTCGTAGTTCGTAGTTATTATTATTATTATTATTATTATAATAATAATAATTATTATTATTATTATTTTATTGGATGTATTTCACACAAACTCGGGCAAAAACCGGAGCTAAATGTTGTACGGACTTACGTAAAGTATTTCCATGTGTTTCTATATTACATACCTACATTATTACTTTTTTTTAAACTCTAACAAAAATAAGCCCTTTAAAAATTAAAGATAAATTTTTTCCCCCCTTTTTTTTTCCCCCGTTTTACGGTCGTGGCCGATTTCTGGGCCCCATCATAGCTTTTTGCTCTTGGGGACTTTTAAAAATTTTTTATTATTTTTAAATTATTATTTTTTTCACATGTTTCCCCCATCTCGGTAAAAAACCGGTAAAAAGTAAATGCAATGTTTTGCGGACATTCAAGAAAATACATGTGCCCTAAAAATAATAACAAAAAAAATTCATTTTTTCAAAACTTATCTAAAATCATACAGAAATTCAACATTAAAATTCAAATCAAAAACAATCTAATTTTTTAAAAAAATATACAACAAAAAATGGTTTTATAAAACATTGTCATTGGGGAAATTTTTTGGGGGGGAAACCTATATGGCAGGGTACAAATTATAACCGTTTTTCTGCTTTTTTTGGATGAAAAAATTTCCTTGGTTATTGTCCATTTTGGGTGAAAACCCTATTGGTGGGTTGTTGGTAAAACCCGGGCCCGTGGCGGGACACAAAAATTTGGTATTGTGTGACTTGACCCTTTTTTTCCACTTTTTCCCTTTATTTCTTGTCCCTAAGCCCAAGTACGGCAAAACTTTTCTGCCCCCACTTTGGGTTTAAATATTTTGACTTAGTGGAATTGCTACATCAAAAATAAATTTTTTCCCTTTTTTGGGGGGGGGGGGGGTTTTTATCCTTTTAAAATGATATCAGGCCTTTTAAATGTTGTATCGTTTTTATTGAAAATAACACCCCGATCATAATAAAGTTTCCAATCACAATTTTCTAATATTTTTTCGGGTTTTGGGTACTTGTAGTATGGTACCGGTACGATGTTTTTCCCACAAAAAAACCTTTTTTTTTTTTTTGGGCCAGATTTTGGGTGAATTATGTTTGGCAACTTGATTATGTCTGTGCAAATAGCCCCTGATGGGCTAAAAAATTTTTACATCCCATTTTTACATAAATCTATGGTCTCTTTGGGCCCAAGGGGCCCCTTTTTCTACTTTTAAATTCACCCCAGAATTGCCCTTGTTTTTTAATGATGTGCTTCTTGTAATTTCGTGTAGAAATTACTTGATCCTGTAGGGCCCTTTAAAAATCCCTCTGTTTCTCCGAATAAATCGCCTATTTGGGAAACCATTTATTTTTCATCAGGGGTCACAAAATCACGAGGAAAATTTCTGGGGTGATTTCTCCCAGTATTTATTTTAAAATTTTTCCACATTTTTTCTTTCTTTAATCATCACTTATGAGATTGCTGCAAAATTGTCATCATTATGCAGATCTAATGGTGTGGGGTTGACACCGTTGCACTACGCTGTAATGAAAATCGCGAAGTCCTTTTACTATAGAAGTATTCCCTTAACAAATTGATTTTGCTTAATCGGCTTTATTTAAATCATTTTATCCTTTTCCCAAACCACTAACCTAGACAATGTCGTCCGTTCAAACCCCCCGCTCGGGGGTGATAAAGTCGGTTTTTCTGTTAGAAGATTTCTTTTTTTTTCGTTAATTGCTTCCCTCTCAGTTTGTGCCCAAAGGTTAAAATCCCAAAAAAGAATACATTAAAATTTGGTACTGCTAATTTTTTTAAATTTGTTTTTCACTTTTTTTTCCCTTTTTAAATTTTGGGATGTCAGTATTTCTTTCACTCTTTTCACAAAAGTATTTTTTAAGCTTGTTTTTTGGGCTTCCTTTTTGATGAATCTGTTCAGCTTAAAGAACCCAAGGTTTTTTATACACCTCCCTTTTTCCCTTTCCCTTCAAAACAATTTCACCCGATATTTTTGAACACCATGTGAAGCTTGAATTTTTTTCCCTTATTGACACAATATTTTTACACTTTTCTAACCCAAAATCCTTTGAATATCTTGGCTAACGAATGTTGTTTTTTGTAATAGTTTGTTTTAAAGGTTGGGGGCATCTGAAATTTCGCATATAGTTTTGTTTTTACCCCATGTACTTTAAAATTTAGACAGTCCCAAATATGTTTTACCATTTCTTTGTTTTTTAACCCGAAATTTTGTTTTTTTAGCAAGTTTGTTTAATATTTAACGCCATGCAAAAACCAAGCGGGCTTAATGAGTCCCCTTGAAAAAATTCCACGTGCAATTTTTAGTTCCCAGTTGACAAATTTTTTTTCTCTGGAAATTTTTTATATTTAACGTTTTTTCTCCATTTTGTTCATAGCTTTTTCTTCCAAAAACTGTTTTAAATATTGGATCATTTTATATTTTCCAATACATGAAAAACCCTTAATGAGGCCAGAGTCTACCCCCCTTTTTGTATTCAATTTATCGGAATAATATTCCTTTTGGACACTGTTTTTTGTCTCATCCCCAAAGAATCTTAAACCAACTGTTCCTTACAACCTTGGGAATATTTTTTTACCCCCTTTTTTTCCTCTGAAAATATTTTTCTTCTTCACATGCTGGAAAATTTTTTTTGGGCAATACAAGATGTAAGTATTTTGTACACAGTTGGTGGGCATGTTATTGGTCTGTATGAGCGGGATTTTGTGAAATCTGAAAATTTTTTTGGGTTTTTAAGTAACGTTTTTCCCTTTTTTGTAAAATAAAAAGGAAATGGTTTTCCCATCTCCTTTCACTAATGCTGTAAAATTTTGCTAGATTTTTCAGGGAAAACCCAGGTGAATCTTTATACCAAAAGTTATGGATGTTATAAACCCCGGGGAAATTTTTCCCAGTTATTTGCCCCCATGTAATACTAAATTCATTTTCTTCGAGAGAAATCCCTTTTGGAAGGACATTTCTTTAAAACTTGCCCCATATTTTGGGGTTTTTTTCGACAACCCCAATGCTGCTTTTCCGTTGTGCTCTACGGGTCTACTCCGAACCCTGACCAAAAATTTTGTTATATTTCCCTCTGAGGGTGTACCTTTTTATATATTTATATTATACCGTTGTTTTAAATTAAAAAATTATTTTTTATTTTTTATTAAAAATTATTATTATTATTATTATTATTATTATTTTTATTATTATTATTATTATTATTATTATTTTTTTGGGATTATTTCATACAAACCCCGGTCAAAACCGGAGCAAAACATGTTGTACGGCCCTACTTAAAGGGTATTTCCCCATGTGTTCTATATTACATACCTCTTTTTTAAACTTTGTCTTAACTCAAACTAAAATATTTCATTTAAAATTTAATTTTTGTAGATGATTTTTTCCCTTTCTGCTGTGTACTGAAATTTTATTATTATTATTATTATTTTTATTATTATTATGTTAATTTATAACACGGGTTCACGCCGAAAATAGGGGTTGGCACATACGAAAAGAGCGTTTGGTCCGGGACTTTTGGGCTTTTCGAAATGTTAATAAAATTTTGGGAAAGGGGGAACACTACGATTTAAAGCCGAAAAAGTGCGTTTACCACCTTTTTATTGGGCCAAAAAAAAAATTTTTGGGGGGGGGGGGAAAGGTTCCCCCTCCAGATAAATACCTATTCGATTTTAATGTGTTTTTGTTGTGTGTTGAGTGGTGTAAAATTGCAGCCCTTAATTGTTTATACGATAAACTGTTATCTATAATCCCTTCCCAAAACGACAAAATTTTTTGTTTTGCGAATTTTATTTTTTCCAAAAATTTTAAAACTAAAAAAAACCTTTTTAAAATTTTTACAACCCAACTGTCATGCCCACGAACCCAAATTTCCCCAAAAAATAGTTTTCTCCCCAAACCTCAGTTATAAACTAAAATTTTTCCCAAGGTGGGGGGGAAACCTTAAAAAAAAAAAAAATCAAAGCAAACAAAAAAAAAAAGGCCTTTACCCCTTTCGGGGGGCCCCCACGAAACCGACGAGTGAGCGAAAAACCCAACCAAAGACCCCGATATTTTTTAAATTTTTAAAAAATTTATAGAAAAAATAAAAGTGGGTATTTTTTTTAAAAAAGTGCAAAACACCCCCCCCCCGGGAAACCCCCAAAAGGGCCAAAAAAATCAAAAAAAAAAGGTCGTTTTCAAAACCCAACTCTGAAATTTATTATTTTCTTCTTTGGGCTAGGACGACCTGGGCCCAAAACCGCTGGCTTGCTCCACTGGGGAGTGGAATTTTATGATAGGGAAAAAATCGCATTTTCAGCCCGGCCAATGCCCCATTTTATCCATAATTTGGGAAAAAACGTTTAAGTCCCGTCGCGTTGTTGGATGAGCGTAATTGGTGCATTGAGCTGCCATGTCCCAAAGGGCGAATTTTCTGTTTTTCTGGGGAAAAATCATTACAATTTTAAAAATTTTTTTAAAAAAAAAATTTAAAAATTAAAATTTAAAAATTAAAAAATTAAAACTTTTTTTTTTTAAATTTTTTAAATCGTAATTTTTAAAAAAAAATCGAAAAATTGCGTTTTTTTATAGAAATAATTTCTCGTTTGGGGGCTCAAATTTAAAAAACACTAATATTGTTGGCCCTGGGGTTTTGCGTATTGTTTCCCAAAGGGCAGGAGGTCCAGGGTTCGATTCCCGCAAAAATTTCGAAAGTTTTTTAACTTCTGATTTTCCCATCATTCTTGTCTTAGGATTTGAAAACCCGGTGTTTTTGGAGCCGCCCCTACCCAAGGGGAAGCACATAAAAAAATTTTCAGAGTTGTTCTGAATCTGCCTTGTTGATTCGGGCGTTGATTCGGGGGGTTTTTCGCACTGTCCAAAACCACTGGATTGCTTTTTAATTTCCTTTTAAAAAAAAAAAAAAAAAAAAAAAATTAATCGATTTTTTGGTTTTGGTTTATCGCTCACTCGTCGATTGCTTTCGGGGCCTGAAAGGTTTTTGGTGGGCCCCTTTGATTTAAACCCCCCCCTGAAAATCATTTTATAAAACGAGTGGGTGACTCAAAATAAAATTTATTTATTTTTTTTTTTAAGGTTCTGCAAAAAATCACAAAAATGGGAAAAAGGCATGTGGTTTTATAAGTCAAAGAATTTTTTTAAAAAAAAGAAAAAAAACGTAAAATTTCGATTTGTATAATATATATTTTTTCAATTGCGCTAAATTTTTCCAAAAGTTCTTATTTTCATAAAATAAAGGTTCTGTGCAAAAATTATTAAAATCGGTTTAAAGCATGAGGTGTTTAAAGTCAAAAAAAAAAATTTTTTTTTTTTTAAATAAAAAAATCGTAAAATTGCGTTTTTCCCATGAGGAAAAATTTTTTTTGGGGGGGGATTGCGCGCAAAAAGGGTGGCAGTTCTAAGTTTAGAGATTTCGAAGGCCTCCTAAAATTTCATTCAATGGGAAAGTATCGGTTTACCCGGGAATCAGGGCGACAACAGACAAAAATAAAAAAAAAAAAAAAAAAAAAAAACAAAAAAAAACATTCCGGATTTTTTTTCTCCGTGTAGTAGAAGGGGAATTTCCCGCTTGGGGGGCCGCTCCCGTTTCGCTACGCTCTAAAAATTTATATTGTATGAGCAGCAATAAAAAATAAATTAGATTTTTTTTCACTCAGTGGTAAAAAATTATATACATTGCTCAACCTCGGCTACCGCTAGTGACGTGGCGTGATGTGGCAAAGGGGGTTTGCGATCGGGGGTTTTTTTCAAGTCACGCGTTCCAAATTTACTATTTTGCTAATAGCTATTTTGACTTTTTGATGTGAATTGCGAAATGTTAATTCCCAGGCCACATAGAAAGGGGTATCAAAAGACTCGTCTTAAAGTCGGGAAACAAGAAAAAAGGGACTTTTGGGGAAAAATGATTAAGGGTAGATAAGGGGGTCCAAAGGCACAGCCCCGGGAAATCAATGTTTTTGGGGCTAAGATGAAAATTTTATTTTTTTTAAATACGACCATTAAAAATACAAAAAATAACGTATTCTTTTTAAAAACCAGTCTACTTTATCACTATCAGTAACAACTAAAAACTGATTTTCAGTGGGCCAACCAATCCTTCGCCCAGACCGTGAACGCGCCAACGAAAGATGGGTTTGGTATTTAAGATAGGAAAACGCGCCCCCGTGGAGACGCCGGATCAAAAAGGATCCCTCTGATAAATTATGTTTGGTTATCAAATAAAATAATTTTTTATCTACACCCAGCGAGAACGTAGACCTAATAGAAAATTCGTACATTACTTACGTCAAATTATGGCAACAAAATTTTCGAAATGTCTGTCCTGTAATATTTATAAATTTTAAGACAGCCGAGTCCTATCAAAAGATTTTAAATTTTCTTGCTATTATCATGATAAAAACGATACACTATTTTTAAAAAAAATTTTAAAATGTAGTAGTATAGAATTCATCATAAAAATCAACGAAAAGGGAAAATACATATTAAAATTAATTAAATTAAATTTTTGTTCTGATTCCGTCCGCGGGGGCCCCATAAATTGTGACGCTGGCGAATTACACACGGAGGGGGAGCGGGTTCGAATCCCCCCACAAGGCATTGTTTTTTTTAAAATTTTCCTTCCACTCCCTCTATCATTTCTTATCATTTCGAATATCAAAATTTAAATAAGAAGACATTTTACAACAATATTCATCAACTTAAATTTTTGATAACGAATTTTTTTTAGAAATTTTTTCGAAACGATTTGAAAAGCTGCAAGCAAAAACCCCGAAAAGGGAGATTAGGGTTTTTGTAATCTGTGCCCAAACACATCCGGTGTCCAGAAAACCCGCCCCACTTTTAAAAAATCCTCTAAATTGCCCTTTGAGGCAGAGACATCTTATTTTTGCTAGGGAAACGCCACCAAATGGAAACCCCAAAAATTTTGCTTTTTAAGATGTTTCCCACTTTTCGTCCTACGTCCCACATTTTTTTTGAGCGGGTAAAAAAGATTTTTTTTTTGGGGGGGTATTTTAAAAAAAGTAATTTTTAAACTTAGCACGTTGGCCGATTTTTCAATTTCGCTCCCTTTTTGGGCCCCCTAAATCAGTAAACTTTTTACCGGAAAAGAACTTTTTCGACATTTCTATGGACTTTGCAATTCGCGGGGAAAAAACCCATGGGTTAAATGGGAAAAAGGCCCCCCCGTCTTAGGTTACAAATTTTTGTTTCCTTCAGGGGGAAAATACAGAATCAAAATATATTGATTTTTTCCCGCCCGTAGTTTTGAAAAGTTCAAAGTAAATGCACATGAAAGCCTCAACTTGGTGTTTTTAATCGCACCCAACCTCTTAAACTGCTGCTCTTCATCCAGTTTAAAACCCCCCCTGACCCCATTTATCACTCTCAAATTTCCCCTTTTTTATTTTTTAAACCCCATTTTTTTTTTTAAAAATCTTGGGCTATCAGCTTTTTTTTTATTTATAGTTTATGTTTTTCAAGTTTTTCCCGTTGGATTTGTTTAACAATTATTTTTAATTTTTTAGTACTTGGGTTTATTTTATTTTTAAAGTTTTGTATAACGTATTTGTATGGTTTTGAAATTTTATTCTTTAATTTTTTTTGCTAGTTTTCCTAACACTTTTTGGGTTAATACACCCGTTGGGAAATGGGTCAAATTTAAAAATAATAAAAACAAACCGTTTCAACCCAATAAAAATTGGCTTCAAAGGTTTTCAGTATTGTATTCCCCTTTACCCCGCAAGTATCTATAGGTCCCGTGGAGGGAAACTCCAAAAATAGCCTTTCTGGTTTTGAGATTAGTCCTGAATTATAAAACTTTTTTTCCTAGGCATGCAGAACGGCAGACGAAACCCGTCACCCCGAGGTGCACGCGGGGGCCCCCAAGGGGGCCGCACGGGGTACAATCTACTGTCCCCCTAGTTTTTTTTTGGGGGATCTTTTTAGGGCCCCTGGAAAAACTAGGCCCGAAAACGATTTCAAACCCCACGTACAACTGTAAAATGGGACCATCATCAGCCCTCTCTGGCTCCCTTTTTCTACCGCATGCTGCATGCCCCGCCCGTAATTTTTAAAAAGATGCTTCACATGAAAAAGAAGGGAGGTTTTTAAAAATACCCAAACCCTTTTAATCCTTTCGGAAAAAAAAAACTATAAACTCCTTAGAACTCTCAGTCCTAGCTCATTACGCTTTTAAAGATTTTTGGGACGGCATTGAATTCATGTTTTTTTGTGTGAGGTTTCTCTACATTTAAAATTTCCTCAAGCGTCTTATTTTTTACAAAATTAAATCACCTGATATTCCCCGGTCATTATACGCCAAGTACAAAGTTTAAAAATTTTTTTTTTTCAAATTAAAAAACCCTTACGGACTTAGCAACCCCAAAAACTTAAGGGTTTAAAAAACAGTTTAAGGCCTGCTTTAGAAGTGAAAACTTAATGTAAATTTCTCCTCACTTGGGGTGTGTAGACCCTTGTTTCCCCCAAAGAATATGAATAAGACGAAACCCTCTCCAAAATGTATAATGTATGTTTTGTGTTTTAAATCCCCCCTTGTTAGGCCTAAGCATGCGGGGGGGCAACCCGCGCGGTTTGGGAGGGGACGCCCAGGGCCCGAGAGCCAGACTTTTGTGAGGTTGACTGACATTAAGGGTTATGAAAAACAAAAAACCCTAAAATACCAAAATACGGGGCAAGGGTTTGTGGAACATGGGGGCGTCCAAAAGCCCGTGTTAAAATTGACTGACATGTAAGATTTGAATAACAAAACACCTAAAATACAACTCCCGGCGACGAGGAAATTTTGGAACATGGTCGTCCCAAAACTGTGTGAGGTTTGGGCTGACCTGTTAAAAATTTTGAAAAAACAATAAACAAACCCAAAAACAACTACTGGCGCAAGGATTCGTGGAACATGGTCGCTCCAAATGCTGTGTGATTTTGACTGACATGTAAGATTATGAATAACAATAAACACCTAATATAAAAACTACCCGGGGACAGGGGTTCGTGGAAATGGGACGTCCAAAAGCTGTGTAGGGTTTACTGGGGCATGTAAGTTATTAATAACAAAAACACCAATATACAACAAATGGCGACAAGGATTCCCTGGAAAAGGTCGTCCAAATGCTGTGTGAGGTTTTACTGGAAAATGTAAGATTTTGAATAAAAAAACCCTAAAATACAATTACTGGCGACGAGGGGTTCGTGGAACATGGTAAAGTCCAAATGCTGTGTTAGGGTTTACTTTACAGGGAAGATTATTATGAAAACAATAAACACCGGAAAATAACAAATACTGGCGGGCGAGATTCGTGGAAAATGGTTTCGGGGCCCCAAAGGGTGTGTGAGGTTTTACTGACTGTAAATTTTTTTAAAGAAAAACAATAAAACCGGGGAATATACAACTACTGGCGACAAGGATTCGTGGAACATGGTCGTCCAAAAGCTGTGTGAGGTTGACTGACAGTAAGATTATAAAAACAGTAAAACACCTAATAAAACAACTACTGGCGACGAAAAAAAATTTGTGGAAAAATGGTACGTCCAAATGCTGGAAACCAAAACGACGCTCCTGCTGTAGGGGGCAGTTTCCCGGGGGACTGAAAGAAATTTTAGGCAGGGCTAGGCCCAAACAGCTCCGTCCGGGGCTTCAACCCCAAAGGGAAATTCCTTGCGTTTTTACCCCTTTAAAGGGTAATGGGGGGGGGCGGGTTTTAATTTTAAATTTTTTATTCATCCCTAAATTTTACAGGTACAAATATGGAAAGTCGTCCCTGGGCATGTCCCTGTCTATAGTGGGGGAAACCCTATTTTTTGTCATGTTTTGGGGCCCAGACTTACCCTGTTGTGGGGGTCCCTTTCCCGGCGCCAAGTGAATGAACCAACGGGCAGGGGGGGCAATTTTCTTTATATATACGGAGTAGCATCTCCTAAACAACAGTGCCATTTCCAAATTTTATTTTTATTTTTTTTAATTTTTAATTTTTTTTAACGGGCTATCCTATTCAGTTAGAAAAAATAAATTTTCAAAAGGGGGACAACAAATAAATAATAACAAAAGATGCAGAAACAACAAAAAACTACTTAAAATAAATATTTAAAATAGTAGCAATTTTCAAAAAACCCAAAGGGATTAAAGTCCATTTTTGGTTTAAAAAAAATAAAAAAGATATTAAATCATTTAAAAGAATGGGGAAACAAATAAAAGGGTGGGGAAAGAAAAAAAAAAAAGAAAAAAAGAAAGAATAAAAAAAGGGAAAAAAAAAAAGAAGAAAAAAACATTAAAAAAGAAAAACGAAAAGGAAAAAAAAAACTTAAAAAAACATGGGGGCTTCGTGATCGGGGCCCTTTTATATTATTTTGGGGTCTCTGAAACCCAACCCCCCATTCCTTTTGTAAGCATTAGAAAAAAAAAAAAAATTCACATCCTTGCAGTTTTCACTTTTTCACAAGGCAAAAAAATGATTCCATCTTAAACCCCAAAGTTTTACAAACCTTGGCCCAAAAAAAATCTGTTTTTTATAAATGAATTTTTTCTACGACCTTGTTTTCCAAAAAAAAAATCATAAATTTCCTCTGAGTGCAAAATTGTTTTTTTCCCAAAAGCTAACCAATTTTAAATGACTTTTTTTACAGAAACCCGACCACCAAATGATAAAGATTTATTTTTTTTTTATGGTACAAAATTTGAAAATTTTTCCAAAATTTAATTGGTTTTTTCTTGTCAAAAAATTTATTTTTTTTTTCCAAGACCGACCAAATAAGTAATAATTTTAAGTACAGTATCATTGGATTTTATCATTTTGGGGCCCATGTTTTAAAATGAGAAAACAAGTGATGAAAATTACTGGGCATGGCCATGATGGCATTTTATTATTGTATGGCTATATACTATAAAGGGTTAAATTTTTTACTATTTTTTTAAAAAAAATATTTTTAACTCCCTTTTGAACTATTTTAAAGCAAAAAAAGGGCCCTTTACGGAGAAAACTATTAAAAAAATTTTAACTAGTATTGTTATTTGTTTTTTCCTTAAAAAATTAAAAATAATTAAAAAATAAAAATAAAAATTTAAAAATAAAAAATTTTTTTGGGATAATTCAACTAGATAGTTCAGTACACGTTTTGTTTATCTTAACTCCCCAATAATTAAATTAAAAGTGTTTTTTTAAAAAGGGGGTTTTTACCGACTGAAGATTTTTATTGGTACAAATATTGCAAATTTTTTTAACATTAAAAATCTTTGCAAAGGGAGCCAATCAAATTTTATGTTTCAAATATTTGGGTTTTCAAAATTTCCCGGGCTTTGATGTTTTTTCATGTTGTTTGAAAAAAGGGTTTTTCACCCCGCCAAACTAAAACAGAAAATTTTTTAAGGGTAAATAGTAATGAAATTTAAAAAAATTTAACCCCCAAAAATTTTTTGATTTCCCCCATGACCCCCAAAAAATTGTCCAGCTTTGGGACTTTTTCTATTAGGTCCCATCGGCCAAACATCCCATAAGAAATAACATGAGGACGATCTTTATGCCCCCCTGGCCCTTTTCCCATTTTTGGATGACGAAACGAAGACTTTAAGTTTCCCTGAACCCCCCCAAAAAATTTTTTAACCAGTTTTTTTTCTTTTTTTTTTTGTTTTGGGGGTTTTTTCTCACGATTCCGGGCAAACGGCAAAGGGGATCTTTGAAAAATTTAGGGGGGCCTTTGAATTCTCCCGAAATTAGACCCGCCACTTTTTTTTGGGGACAATGGATGAAATATTTTTTTTTGAATACGTACTTTTTCATTTTTTTCCGATTTTTAGTGGGGATATTTTCGTTTCTATTTGGGCCCATTCTGACCAAAAGGGTGGGGCACAACGTTCTTTTTTTACTGGCATTTAAAGGGTTTTGGTGATGTATTTCCTTTTTTAAAAAAAAAAGTTTGAAAAATTAGCCCCAAAACCATAGAAAAAAAGCTTTTTAAAAATAAGTTTTTTTTCGGTTAATTTGGGGAATTTTCGGGCCATTTGGGGCCCATTATGACCAAACGGGGGGGGACAACAACATTCATTATTTTACATGGACATTAAGGTTATGGGGATGTAGTACCTTTTGAAAGAAAAATTTGAAAAAGTTACCATAATCCATAGAAATAAAACTTTTTTAAAATAAGTTTTTTTCGGTAAAAATAACAAATTTACAAGTACAATAAAAAATTGACAACAATCACCTACAATGCATAGGCAAAAAACAAAGCCTTGAAAAAATTTAAGAACCCCAGAAAAGAAAAATTTTAAAAAAACCTCCCCAACGCGGCGGGACTTTAGCGTTTTCCTATTGATAAAAAATTTTGGGGCCACTTGACATTCTCTACCCCCCTTTTGAAAATTTTCTATATTTTGTTTTGTATTTTGGCAAGTGGTTCGGAAAATATGCTGATATCTTTAAAAGGGCAATTTTATATTGGTACGATGCTCTAGTATCTAGTGGAACAAAAAAAAGCACGTTAAAAGAAAAACCGATTTAAGAAATTTCTTTAAAACGCCATTTTCGTAAAATTAGGATCAAAAAAAAATTCGTGTTAAATCCTTTACAAGATATAATGGGTCATTTCAGTGAAATTTATGCCTAAATTTATTTTGGAAAGAAATAAATTTTATTGTTATAGCCCCTTTCATAAAAATTTAAATATAGTTTTTTGAATAAAATTTATTTTTTTATTTTCTTTGTTAACAAAAATTCATTTTATTAAAAACACTTGTGGATATTGCATATATTTGGATAGTTTATCCAAATCGGGGTTCTTTGGGTTAAGACACTCAAGTTGCAGCAAGAGGTGTTTTTATTTTGGGAATAAAACTTTGCATTACCTAATGGTTTGACGTCATGGCTGTTGACTTATTTGTCAGCAAATGTGTGTTGGAAGTAACCAAACTGACCCAATAACGAGGTGTTTTTTTTACTGGAAAAAGGACTGACGGATTTTTTTAAACAAGCTATTAGTATAACAAACTTGGATTTTCGATGGAATAGTTATCTGAGTTGAATGTTTATTTGGCGAAATTTTGAAACTATGTCGCTTTGAGGATCCGAGAGGGGGAGAAGAGGCGCGGGTTGGCCATTAAACCGTGGTTTGGTTGGCGGGGGGGGACGAGCTCTCCCCTGGACGAGGAAGGTCGCCCGCCGGGGAGTCCAGTGGAAGCACATTGAGCAAGGACGTACTAAGGTGACGGGGCCCAGTAGGTTTGGAAGCTGGGACTTAGCCTGAGAGGATAAGTCTATGCGGTGAAGACTCAAGACCTACAGGGAAGAACGTTCGAGTACTTCAAGAGGGAAATTTCGACTACGGGCCACTCCAGAGGGTCCGGGTCCACAGAGGGGAGGGGTCCAACCCAAAGGGGCAGTCCGTTCGTGAGTCGTCCTACCACAGTCCTGGGGGGAAAAAAGAAATCATGTGTTCACATCTAAAGAGAAATAAGAGAGAAAATTTTGGGGGAACCCAACCCGTCAATCAGGAACCAGCCAGGCTTAACCCTGGGTTAAAATAGGAATGTGGTGTTTATTTAATACATGCCCTTCTTTAAATTTGAAAGCTGTATTTTGTACGTTCTTTACCACGCACCTCAAAAACCTCATCAACCCAAGGTCCCGGTCGATCCTAGGGTTTCAGGCCGGGTGATTTACGTCCGGGTGGGGAGGGTCGCTACGCCCCCTAGTACAGCCTCCCAGGCAGGAGAAACGCCACAGCCAAAGGGCCTAGGTCCCCATAGTGTGACATGGTGGGGGTTTCCCCGGGATTTGTGTAATATATTTTTAGTACTGTTACAAATGGTTGATGGTGATTTTTTTTGAGGGTTTTTTGTGTAAAGAGATAGAAGGGTGGAAAAGAATAAAAGGGGAAATCGTTTAGGACTATTGCTTTTCTTATACAGGAGGGTGAATGTTAATTTATGTTATGTCGGTGGTACGCGTAACATAAAACTTGTATGGTTCGAGCTCGCATGGGGTTAATGTGGCCCAACACTGTCGCTCGCTCTGAGCCGTTGGCATCCGGTAGAGAGAGAGAGAGAGAGAGAGAAAGATTAATAGACTTTTTTTTCGTCGAGCATCACGCCCTTCGTACGGCAGCGTGAAGTTGTGTTTTTCATTCCAGCAATGTGAAAAGTTTTTTCGTACGTGGGGGGGGGTCGGTTGGAAAGTGATGTTTCCCGAAAAGTTCTGTTAGGCCTGTTGATTTGCAAAGTCCATAAATTGACGGTATTTAATTGGGATGCTTAATTAGTTTTGAAAACAAAAATTGAAGTTTTTTTTTAGAAAAATTGTTGTTTTTTGGTGACTGTTATTAAAAATTTAGAGTTTAAATTCTCTCTAGTTATTCGCTTTAGTAGAGTTGGTTAGTTTATGGCGGCGCCTCTTACGGATCGCGACGTGGAGGGCTAGCACTTAGGGCGCTCCGAATTCCCAACGTTATAAATAATAACGGACAAGGGCCATCATCAACAGAGGACTTTTTAAGGTTTGCTCACAGCATAAGACCAGTGTTGGGTCAGTTTCTTTTCTTAAAAATGACAACTTTCTAAAAGTTTCAGTTTCACAGCTCAAATAATGAACTTTTAAAAGTTCAAGTTCTTTTAAAACCTAAAATTTTGAAAGTTTCAAGTGTCGTCTAAAATATGAACTAAGTTCGTTAACAAGTTCTGTTGTTAAAATAAATCACTATTTTTATTAAAGGTTGGGCGAGAAATCGAAGAAAAACGTTAAGGTCGTGCGAGTATCACTGTTTTTTCAAGTCCGAGTTTCGAGTAGTTCTCAATCCTTAAATCTATAAGTTGGTTTTTTGTATTTAGGTACAGACCCTATCTAGGCATCTAGGCAATCTAATTACCAACTTAATTTTTTGGCTTCAATGCATTGCATAGCCTTTGCAAGTGGCCAAATAATTCACCATTACGTACTATACCCATTTTACTAGGTACAAGCTAGTTAAATTCAAATTCTTGTCTACACCTTCAAAGTGCAATAATTAAATTATTTAAATATCGGTACTTGAAGACAAACTTGTATTAAAATTCTCCGAATGTGCTTAATACCCCCACTACACACATATTAATTAAAGCATACTTGGAGCCCCTCCACAACAAAGTAAGGAGCGAGCTACACAACTATAATTGATGGTGTTAAAACTCCATCTAAAATTATTCTTGCATATGCTACTGCAGTCTAACGCGTAAATCTACTGTCAAGTGTCAACATAACAGTGGAAGCTTGGAAGCTGTAGACCTTGCGTGATAGCCTACCAGTGCTAAACTTTATTTCTCAAGGCTAAACTGATGACAGCTGACATGTAAGAGTGCTTGCACACCGACCACTACTGTGACATCGCAAATAAAAAAAAACTGCAAGCCACCCGGGAAAAACTATTCCAGATTTATTTTCGGTAACAAAATGTCTGGAATTGATTTATGATTATAATAATAAAACAATACGACTTTTCCAATTAAATTTCTAACTATATATTATTATTACCACACGAAGCACGAGATGGGCTTCAGAATTTATCAAAGAACTTGCAATCGTTATGAAATTCGAGCTCTGCTGGGGTCTATAGCAGGGTTTGACGGGTGGGGGGGGGGGGGGAGAGGTGGTCATAATCGCGATGCTTCCGCCGGCTGACGGCGGTCCGACGATAGTTGAGCTGTCTTTGATCGTGGTTTGATGATTTTGTATTACATTCTCGTCGATAGCTTTAAAATTACAGCAGATACTAAGCGGTTTAGGCTTCTCTAAATTAGTTTCCGAATAAGGCGTGAATCTTGCGGACCTTGAAAATCAAAATCAGCTGAACGTACGTCAAACGTAGGCCAAGCGATGGACAACAATTTGTATAATTCGTCATTTTAGCGGCCGACAGCGGCGAGTCGACGGCTGCACACCGCACGGAAAGAACTTTCAATGAACTTTCTAAAACTGAAAAGTTCGTTCTAAACAGAACTTTTAAAAGTTCAAGTTCATTCATTTAAAAAAGAGTAAGTTCCCTGAAAAGTTTCACAAAAAAAGAACGCGTTCGCGAAGAACGCGTTCTTTTTAAAAGTTCTTTCCCCAACACGTGCATAGACCATTAGGTCAGGTACGAGGAATAATAACGAAGGGTTGCCTGGGTTAACGGTCCAACGCGGTCCCAGAACAAGTCCTCGCTCCCGAGGTAAGAACAGCATAAGAAGTCATGTCCTGGGTGGTGTTTCCTAGGGATTTTGACGGTGTACGTTGAGAGTGGAACTGAGTGGTTGCGGTCGTACGAACGTGCGCAGTATCCAAATGGTTGGAGTGACGCTAAAGAATTAGCTATGTTTCAGTAATTATATGAAGGGGTGGCTCGTAAATTGTGGTTTGATCTCTTAGAGAATAGAGCAGCCGCTGGGGGCTGGAGTAAGAGAATACCGGGCTTTTTTGCGGAAAATTAATTTTCTAAATCGTTTTGAGGCCAAAATTGGAAGGGGCAGTGCGGAACATTGGATTTCGGAAATGAGTAATAGAAGGCACGAAGGGAGAGTCTGTTAAAAAAAAAAATTGGGGGAGTCTTTTTACGATAAATTGATTTGTGACAAGGTAGATAACGGATGGCCATGATCTAAGGGTTAGGAATGTTTTGTGTTCGGGGACAGTCGTGCCGGATTTACAACATACATTTGGTTAACACCGAGTTTCGAACAGGTGGATGAGATGTTAGGTGGCAAGGGCGTTTGAGGAGAGTTTGCTTT
The DNA here is from genome assembly GCA_024449915.1 of Sweltsa coloradensis. Taxonomy (NCBI): domain Eukaryota; kingdom Metazoa; phylum Arthropoda; class Insecta; order Plecoptera; family Chloroperlidae; genus Sweltsa; species Sweltsa coloradensis. Next base: position 175,033 of record JAMZAV010001044.1, on the reverse strand, counting down.
GTAGAAAAACGAAAGAGAGGCTGCCGAACAAAGAAAAGCCGATAAGTAATGTCCGAGAGGCTAGTGAGTCGTCTGATTGCTCCCGTGCAAGGTAGCGCTTCCTAATCATGTAACAACAAGGTGGAGATTTGTCATCGATTATACAAGGGTTGTCAGAGTGTATGAATCAATGTCAATGGAGTTGCAAGCCTTCTTCGTGTGGGAGAGGTTCGGGGCCAGTCCAGCTGTTCAACAAAGGGGGTGGTCAAGTTCAACAAAGCGTGTTACTCAATTCGCAGCAGGTGTCGGGGAATAATCAATCTAGATCTAATGGAATAGAGGTAATATCCGCGGTTTCCCTCAGCAGTCCTGGAAGGCGCGCATTTACGGGACAGGTTTTGTGTTTTTTCTGTAAGCAGAAGGACATTTGTCAGAGATTGTTTACGGTTAAAAGCTTCTCAGGACAGAGAGGTATACGGCACGTACAGGCAGCTGGGTAATATCACAGCTCAGCAATCTACATCGGGAGCGAATGCCCGGAAAACTACTGTGTTTTTTCGGAAGTAGAGGACGAATTCGGCAACAGGTGGGTCCAGTCCTCGGAAAATCACGTAATCTAAATGTTAAGCACGTAGTTGTGTTACTAACTTCAAATGTGTTTTGTTTTACGTGTGAAAGCACGGTCCCACAAGCAGAGGCGGGTGCCGAGTGACGTAATGACGTGCGTTGGCACATAGCGTAGGTTTCTCGATTGTTTCCTAGTAATTTTTCATTACTGTGATGCAAACGGTGTTGTTGTGAGGGCCAGGGGTGTGGTAATCAACTGAAGCGGTGCAAGGTGCTAAATGATATTATGTGGGTGCCGTGGAGTGGGGTTCCCCTGTGTTGTTGATGATAGGAGGAGGGGGTTTCCCCTGATTTTGTGAAAGATAGAAAGGCTTGCACAGTAATTTCGCAACAATAATCGATGTGTGGTTGTTATTCCTACCCAGGTTCCTCTGAAAATACCGTGGTTAGCTTAATGGGGTAGACTTCCAGCCCTGGTTGACACGGCAGCAGGGTTTTCTTTTATCCGCGCAGATTTAGTCCGACATGTGGCTTGTTTTCCGTTCATTGCTTGCTATTACACGGCGAATAATTCGATGTTGAACAGTATTGGGGTCAGGCACTGGGCTGTAGAGCTGTTAATTAATGACAATGTGTTTCTGTCGGGTTGATTTATTGTTGTAGCTAATTTGTCTGTATACCTGTCTGTTGGTTACAAACTTTTCGTATTCAAAGTGAGTGTTGTCGTTGTGTAGATTATAGGAATACAATTTTGCTAAGCATGACAGCTAATGGTCCGAGAGATTAGCATTTCATTCGGAAATGAGATGTGTATAAGGTACAAAGTACACTTGTGTCAGCATGTGTTAGTAACAAGGTACCGGGTTCGACGGTACGAAAAGTAAGTCCCCTTGTTTCGAGATGGAGTAAGGTGTGATGACAGAGTAAAGGCTGTTGAGCACACTTGTGTCCCTCAGTGAAAGTAGGAGTACATTTTTGTTCATGAGCTGGCGATTTCTGAGCAAATTATGTATACTATTGTTAGTATAGATATAATATTGATGACGATGATGATTTTGGTGTAGTCTAGTGTATGTTACGATCAAAAGGTGGTAAGTGGTTCACGCGGATGATCCTAGGGTGAATAATTGTAGAGATGTTGTTTCGCCATTTGGTCACAAAAAGAGTGAACGGGGGGGGCTATCTTAGTAGGCGTTATTGATACTTGTAATGGGGGCGAGCAGGCGAGACGGTTCAGGCGCCAAGTGGTTCGGAGATTGTTCACAGTGGAATTAATGAGCAGGAACTTATTCACGCAGGCGTAGGGTTAACATGCTGTGTGGGTGCTAGAGTCTCCTGTTCATCGCTGTTCACTGCGGATATAGGAACGTTATGACATAGATTTAGCGGAAGGGTTGTTCTATTAGTGAGGGAAACCCCCAGTGGACAATCCACGGCGGATCGACCCCCAGTGGACAATCCAGCGGCGGATCGACTCCCAGTTGAACAATCATCCGGCGGATCGTCATCAAGCTTCAAATCCAGCGGCGGAATCGATCCCCAGTGGACCATCCACGGCGGATCGACTCCCAGTGGAACAATAATCCAGCGGCGGATTGTCTTCCAGCGGACAATCCCAGCGGCGGATCGACCCCCAGTGGACAATCCAGCGGCGGATCGACACCCAGTGAACAATCCAGCGGCGGATTGTCTTCCAGCGGACAATCCAGCGGCGGATCGACATCCAACAAGCAAGGCAGTCTGTCCAGTTATTGGTTCAAAATGACAATTTGATATTGTCAGTGACGATCGACATGGTGAGGCGGACTTATTGTCGCGAGTTCACTTGGACTCTAGTAACTTTGTACAACATCGATCTAACGACAGGACAATAGCTGACGTTGATAGTTTTAAGGAGGTTTGTTATTGCGCCTGGACACGATCTAGTTTCTGTTCGCGTTGAGGGCGGTATTTTACCCGAAGTCGGCTTGTTTGACCTAACCAAGCTTGGCTCGTCAGCGTTGGGATTTTATATTTCAACCTATGATGAATTAGCGTCGTGCTGCGAGGAATGCTACCTGTGCAAAATGGTTTCAACGGTGCCTGTTTGTATTTATGTTGACATGGTATTAGGCGATGTTGAAAGGCCGTGTTTGGTGTCTGACGAATGTCATCGTGTCCTGACGTCTGGGGGGTGAAGCGGCCATTTGTGAATCCACAAGCAGCTACTGAGATTGGTGTGCACGCCGTGGAATCGTGAGGATGCTAAGGCAATTTTGGCGGCCAGAGTAAGGCGGGGACATTGCCTCATGGATGTGAATGTTGATAGTACCAGCAGGCGAACGCCAGGAATTGATTGATTCTAATTAGTGGAATTTCACGATGTGTTCGTCTTGGACGAAGGAATTGATAGTGGGATTTGCAACTGTGGTGGGAGTGTGATATTAAACTCATAATAATGCCTAAGCCTTTTCCATGTCCAACCATACCGTTGTAGTCATCTTGCGCGTCAGTCTATCCAGAACGCATGTTTCTGAATGTTGAACGCCGGCTATCATCAAGGGAGTCGAAACTCGGACTGGAGCTCGCCGATTTTTGCTTTGTAGAAAAAAGCTAATGTCAGCTTGAGGCGCTTTGTGGTTGTGATTTCAGGAAATCTAACTTATTGATTAAGGAATGTTACCTATCCGGCGGCGAACGCGGAGCGATTGTATTATGCCAGTCATTTGCCATACTGTACGTGTTCTCCCACATTAGACTTGTTTAGTGGTTTTTTTCAGTTGGCACTGTCTCCCAAGGGCGCAGGAGATCTGCTCTTTTACCTGCTGGTTGGAAAGTATAGCGTTCAATCGATTGACCTTTGGTATTAAAGTGGCGCCATCTTGGTTTCCAGAAAACAATAGCCAAGGTCCTTGCTGGTCTGAGGATACAAGCATTGTCATTTGGTTCTGGATTGGACGCCTTGCTGTGTCCGCGATTAATTACGCAATGCTCTGATTAGTCCTACGTTTGGTTCTTGAACGGTCAGACAGTGTAAGAATGACACTGAATCCCTTAAAAATGTCACGTTGGTTACAAGCGGGTTCAATATTTTGGGACATGTTGTGATGAGACAGGGGTGTCACAAATCACCTGCTTACCGTGGAAGCTATTAAAAAGTTCCCGTGCCGACCAGAATCCGACAAGTTACGATCGTTTTGTGGGTTATCATCTTTTCTAAGAAAAGTATGTCCATGGCTTTCCATCAATTGCCGCACCTTAACTCGATCTCACAAAAAAAGGGTGACATTTGTGTGGGGTTGAGCGCAAGAGTCCGTGCGTTCCAGAACTTGAAACAAATATAAACTGCTATCAGCGCTCCTGTGTTGAACGTCATTATTTACATGACGGCCCCACCAGCTGCGTACAGTATGCGTCGAGGGTGGATTGTGTGCATACTATATCAGAAGTTTGATGGTTTCATGCATCCAATTGTGCTATGCCTCAAGGAAGTTGGTCGAGAGCAAATCGCAGTATCAATTACTGAATTAAGTTGTCTGGCGGTGGTTATTTGGGATAAAAATTTTTTAGGCATTTTTTTATATGGGCGGAATTTGAGGTTCATTAGCGATCATCATCCCTTTGTTATCTTCGGCGAACATCTAGCATACTGGAAGGTTTGGTAGGTGGATATTTTCGCTGGACTTTGATTTTGAGGTTATCTTCAAAAGTGGGGCAAATCACACGGACGCCCGATTTGTTTTTCAAGGTGATCCCTGAGGATGACGACGGTCTGGAGCTCAGGACTCTTAGGAAGTTACAAGAGGCTATGCTAATCTTTCCGGTTAATCACAGCTATGAAGGATTCCTAGCTCGGCGACAGCCTCAGATAGCAAGACAAACGCGAAGCGTATCTACTAGAGGATGGGGTTTTGTATAAGAAAAACCTTTTGTCCGAATGGTCCGGTTAAAGCTGTTAGTGATACCCGATAGTCTTAAAGCGCGAATGTTAATGAAGCATGCATGATGCCCAAGGGGGAGGGAGGACATCTTGTATGAGTAAGACCAAGTAAGATAAAAGCGGGAAGTAACTATTGGCCGGCGATGATAAGAGAAATAACGTGCCTATGTGCAGAGCTGTGAGAAATGTCAGTCTCGTAAAGATCCAAATGAGGCCGCAGGGTTGCTTCAGTCGTGTGGGGGGGCCTATGGGTTCCTTTTCTGAGCTTATCTGTCACTCGATATATTGGGCACCCTTATCATTAACGCCACGTAATCATCGATATATAGTCACAGCACCGGAGTATTCCACGAGATGGGCTTTTGCAAAAGCCCGGTACGGCCACAGTGCGTACAATCGCAGATTTTCTTGTGGAGGACGTTTATCTGTTAAAATCGGTGGCCCCGAAGGTTATCTTACTGATAGGGGTGTTCATTCAGAAGCCGTTTGTGACAGAGGTTTACGCGAGGACAACTTGGGGTACGGCCTGGCCCTGAATTTGCGACGAGTATATAATCCTAGGGCTCTTGCGGGCTTTGTGAAAAAATACAACAACAATCGCCCATGATGTTGTCCCTGTATGTGAATGAACAAAACGGATAATTGGACGAGTTTGTACGCCCCTGCACGTTTTTTTCCTACAATGTGTCTGAACAGGCGTCCCTACTAGGCATGACGCCTTTGAGTTGTTGTATGGAAGAAAGGCCACCTGCCTCTTGATTGCGGGTTGGATCTGATCTCACCGTGAGGCGAGGATGCGGCAGTACGGATGCCAGGATGACGGGAGCATGGGGGAAGGCTAAGGAATTAATGGCAGAGGTGCAGAGAAAACAGAAATTACGGTAGGATAGCTATCGAGGCCAACTTGTTTTTTAAGTCAGGGGATTTTGTCAGCTATACAGTCCGAACAGGAAGGTGGGGCTGTCTGAGAAATGTTTTGCCTACTTGGAGGGGCCCTTTCAGGTTTTGGAACGTCCTTTCTGCTCTTAATTATCGAATATAGCTTAAGCTGAACTATAATAAGTGACGAGGATGTAGTGATTTGTGTCGCGCCCCAACCTTTGGTAGATCCTGCAAGTTGGCCGTACACAGAGAGCAATGCGGTGGTGAATAGGTGTCCATAATAGGTGTATTATTAGGTACTGGAGTGTCTGGGTGTATTCTGTTAGTGCTGAACAGGTGCCGCTGTGTATATCTTGATGTATATAGTTTTATGTCCTAAGAAGAAGCTGTGCGTCAAACCAAGAATAATGTGGCAGTACAAGATGCGTGTGTGTGAGTCAATTACTATTGTAATTTTATTTAGTGTAGGTCTGTCTGGCGCTGAGCGCGTGAGAAGAAGATCTCGTGCGTTGCGCGAGTGAGTGGTCGTACGCCGAGCGTCGGCTAGCTTGTCGTCGAGGCAGCCTAGTTAGGTTTGTCCCGAGAGCGCTAGTTAAAGAATTACGCGAATATAGACAGTACGTGTGTACGAACGCGTGATCTGGCGCCCTCAGACAACGACAGACGACACGAACAGGCGGGCGAGTGAAGCATGCCGAGCGGGACCTGCGGTACGGGGGTGCGGCCTGTGGGTAGCGCTCAGTCTAGCAGTTCGTGTATCGAGGCTGTCATACACAAGAGTCTCGGGAATGAGAATTTTGAATTTTGAATTGTTTTATGATGACATAGGCAAAGATTGGGTCATATGTCACATAGGTTTCCGTGTCTAAAGTAAGCTTGATTCCTAGCGGATTCGTTGAATGCCGACTGAGGCTAGTCCCGCCTTTTGGGTGTATGACCTATCTTTTGTTTATACAATATAATAAGAATTAAAACGTATAAACAAAATATTATGTTTTTAAAGCATTGTATTTTGCGTTTTTGGGTAATAATGTATTTCGTGAATTTGTTTGTATATTTCGCGAGAATTAGTGGTTTCAATGTAGCATGTAATACTGATTATAATATGAGCATAGTATTAGAAAACGTTAGTTGGTATAATGTCGGCGTTGTCACGTTGGTTATATTTCAATTTGCCGCAAGCGCACGAGGGTATGGAGGCCTTAGGAATGTTGTGGCTAGATCGTTTTTCGCGGCTGGCAGTAAGTTAATTCAGTGAGGATTGCTTCAGTTAGGAATGGGAATGTGGGTGTTTCGAATCGTTTTACGAAACAGAGAAAATGTTGGAAGTTCTAGGGCGAGTCCGGCCTGTGGTTAGTCCGAACGCGTAGTTCCTGAGATACTGGATACTAGGCTTGTATGTTCACATCTTGTATATTATATTGTATTATAATTAGGAGTTTGAATCACGCTTGTTTTTTTTAGTTATTAGTATTGTGGAATACCTGTACGTCCACTAATAGTTGTATTCTCTTCGGTTGTTTAAGCTGGCATGTTTTATTGTTATGCTTAGATGTAGTATGGCATCAGTGGGCACGGTTGGAAGCGCCCCGTTCCGTTTAAACTAGTACAGTTTGTTGCTAGTATTGGTAATTTGTGTTCTAGGATTAGGAGTGATTATGCGTGACAAGGGAGGAGGCCCCCCCCCCCCCCCCGCCGCCCGCCCCCGCCCCCCCCGTCCTGCCCTGGTTGGCCGGAATATCTTTGTATTATTCGGTTTATATCTTGTGGGGTTACCTATAAGGGTCCGAATAGACTGCAAGTTGCAAATGGTATCTAGGTCGACTTGACTTGCACTGCTGGTCCAGCGTCGAGCTTCGCCAGGCGGACGTATTAATGCTGACTTGGTCAGATCGTTTTCGTTGCGATAAATCTGGGCGTCTTGGTTCTGACCACCAACCGAAATCGTTTGGGCTTCGTTAGTCTTCTACGCTGAAGCGAACTGTACTTAGTTATATGGTTACTGTACGAGGAAATGACATTTTATGTTCTTTCGTATGAAATTTTTGTGTAGCATTGGTCGACGCGCATAGGTTGTGTGATGTAGTAGTTAGTATAGTTTTTTTTAAAGTACTCATAGCTTGGAGGTGCCGCTTTTTGATAGGTTTCTGGTGTACATAAAGATTTTTATGTAGTTCTTTTTACGAAGTTCGTGGTGCGGGACGACGTGAAAGCTTAGTCTGACATATCTGACGATGACCGGTCTAATTAGGTGCGCTTTGTTTTATGTTTTCTAGAAGCATAATTAGGTATACAAGACGGCCTGTGTTCAGTTTCTAAGTGGCTCAGCGTTGGGCCTGTGGTTAGGCTGCGTTCAGAGTAGTGAATGGGTCTGGCCAGCAAAATGTGTTTACTTCTTTGATCGGTGGTCCGGGGTCCGGTGCAATGAGGATCATTGTGCGTTAATAGAAATTGCTATGTGAATTTATATTCATGGATATCCGTGGTAATAAGTGGCTTTATTTTCGAGGGGGATATTGTAGCATATATCTGGCCTGGAATTAATGTAGCTTGCCATCCGTGTTTTGTGGTACATCTATGTGTTCTGTTATGCTAGGTGCATAAAAGTGTTTGTTGTTTGGTAACATCCATATAAATATTATTCTAGTGAATATATGGGTTCATATCTGTGGATCCATATGTGGTTTGGATACAAGTAGCTATGGCACTATGGTCTTGGGTTCGATTCTCTCACACAGCATTTTTCGTTTTGAGATGTTGTTTGGGGTGGGGCTGGATTGTTTGTTAGTTTACCTGGGCAGTGTTCTAGGTAAAAGGTCGTAGTATTTGGTTGGGATATTTTATATCTGGTACAGTACTGACGATCGAAGGGCAATGGAGTCCATCGTAATGGCCGCTGGGATGCGTCAAATTTTTGGTGATTCATCTTGAAATCTTGTTTTGGATCATACGTGGAGTTTCGGTAACAACCACGTTGACTAGGGTGACCTATTGGGTGTTCATCTATGATACCGGACATGTCGTCGCATTGCACTGTGTGAGCTGACGTCGGGTTTTTCGTTCGGTTGATCGTCCGCGTGGCCGTGGTTCAATGTGGTTGACAGGCTAGGAAGTACTTACCCTAGTTTTGTCGGTGAGTGGCACGGGGTGGTTTCTTCGTGGTGCGTTAGTGACAGGGGTGTCCCATGGTTAGATTTACGGTATAGGCTTTATTTCACTTTAATATAGGTCGTCCTTCAAGCTTCACAAGAGTACTCCATTGGAAATTAGGTTTATCTTATCGTACTGCTAAGTACACTTAGGGCTAAGGTTTAGGTTAATTGAGGGGATGTCCCCTTATTTCTGAGTGTCTTTGACGCTCATAGGTCGAGTTGCTTAGGTGTAGGATTGAATAGGATTAGCAATGTGGAACGGAGTTATTTAGTAAACAAAATGGAAGTAAATAGATACTTTTGGTGAGGCGGAATTTGTGGTTTGACAGTCCATATTCGGATTTGATTGTTTCAAAAATGGCGGTGTCTTGTTTTCAAAATTCAGATATTTTGCAATATTTTTAAATTTCATAGTTTCCTTTGTCTGCTATCATTTGGATTGTGAAACTTGTCCGGTTGGCTGTTTACGACGCGGGTATTTGGCCCCGTGTGTCGTTTTTTCGAAATTACTAATTATGTATTGTTGGTATTTGTGAAATTATTTTCTAATCATTTTTATATTCGATTTTGATTCAGGTTCGCCAATCATCAAGCTTGCTCAGTCGTTTTCGTTTTCATAGGATGATATTGAATGTGGCGTCATTGCTGAGTCTGACTAGAATTTTTGGGCTATATGGCTTAGCTGATTAATGAAGTATTGTACTTGAATATGCTGTGTACTTCTTTTCTTGCACGTTTATTTGCTGATTGGGGTATGTCCCTCATGGGTCATAGTTCGTTTTTTTTTAATTTTCATGTACGAAATTTGTTCTGCTTCGGTCAGTGGTGCTCTTGTGTATCCCCAGAAAGGGAAGATATAACATATATCTTGTTGAACACATTTAATATGGTTTTGTTGCATGTGTCCCAACAGGGAAGTGATAATTTTTGTGATTGATGGTGGGTCGGAGGCGCGGTTGCGACCCTGGTGGGGTTAGGGAGACCGGCGGGTGATTCGGGCGATCGTCCTCGCGGTGATGCGGGTGGTGGACCGCGGCCCAGGGAGTGGGCTTGGAGTCGAGGGGTCCAGCGCCGAATTCGGGCTAGAGTGCGGGCCTGGGTTCGCTGCTCGACTTTGCGGCGTTGGCCTTCGTTGCGACAGGGGGGGTTCGAGTGCTCAACAGTGGATGGTGGCAGAGCTTATGGCATTTATTTAGGAAAGTGTATCAGTGTATTTGAAGAGTTTGGAGTACCACCCGGAGGAGATTCCACCGGGGTTGGTGGCGATTGACTCCGTGGATGGGCCCGAGCCCTGTATGCGTACAGGCTGGGACCTATCCCTGGTAGGCCTCCGGTGGTATTGTTCCACTCAGAGGACGTGATGGAAGAACGTTTTAAAATTCAAAAAAAAGTGAAACATAAAATAGAAAATTTAAAAAAACAAGTAGTTTAGAGTAGGAATAGTGGTGGATAGTATAAAAAAAAAATTGATTTGAAATTGCGCAGATTGGGGTGTGATGTCGTCAATCGATGGTGGATGTGCGCATGTTCGGGTTGGTGTTCGTGAGAAGTGTTGTGCACGTTCATCAGGATCGTCTCTTCATCTTCGTTTTTTGTCTGAGAATTGTTTGGATTACCTACCCTGGTGAGTACAGCTTTTCACCTTTGTTCATGTGAAACAGGATGTGTCAAAACCTTGGGGGGGAGATTAATTCCGGGGATCTTTTTGGCAGGAGTGGGGGTATGCTTTGGTTTATGAGTCTGCACTACCTCTTGTTTTCAAGTAACGTGGCCGTCGGTTTATTCGTCGATTTTTTGACGCTGAGTGGGGGGCGGTGGTGGGGCAGCTGGTCCTAGTAACAGTAGTGTTTGGTTGACGACTTGTGAGTTTCTTACGGCTTTTGTGTCATCTTGATGATGTCGTTGGGTCACAGTTTTCTATGCTGGACGCGGGGACGGGTCAGGATGTGGTTAATAAACGTATCTTTGCAGCACGGGGAGGGCCAAACCCGAGGGCTAGACTTCTTGGGGGCTAGTCTGAAGTGGTTCTGTATATGTGTTAACGAATAAAGACGCGGAGGATATGTATCACAGCGGAGAGGGTTTGAGGGCTTATGCTGGGAGTGTGGACATTGCTCTTCATTCGACACACGAGGAACTACGTATTTATCGTCTTCATTGAAGGAATATAGTGAGTGGTGTGTCAATGGTGCTGTTTCTTCGGATCAGGCAAGACTTAATTTGTCTTGATTTTTGAAACTTTTAGGAAATTACGTGTTACGGAACTGATTATGAGGCTCGGTTCTTCATGCGGCATTGTGTGTTGTTGTTTCATGAGATGAATACCTCACGTTAAACTGCTGGAACAGGTTTTTTCGGCTGGAGTGCTTGATAGTTGTCGATCTGGGGAGGATTCCCGCGGTTGTTATACCACTCCTCGGTGTTTGGTGAATGATTTGGTGGCTTTGAAGAAGAAGCTTATGGAAGTATTGTAAGAGCTGGTATCTGGACCCTTCTAAAATTACTCAGTATTATAAATTAGATTTGGCTACTTGCCTGTATCCAGGGGGGAAATACGTTATGGTTGGGACTGTCCGTGTTCCTATACGGTCGCGGGAGATGAGGTGGAGGTTATTTTTCAACCTCAGCCAGTGGTTTTCGCTTGGAAGAATCAATCTTGTGTTATATACCGAACAGACTATTTTTGCGGTGTCGGGGTTCTTCTGACAGAGACTGCGTCCGTAGTTCTTTGCGACATTGTCAACCCCATATCGGACTCTCTGTCTTGTTGCCGAGGATGGTTTTCTGGCAGCAGTGATCGTGCAATTCGGGGTCGTGCCTGCGTCATTGTTGTTTTGGGAGCTGATAGCGACGAGTTACACAGGTTTGTGTCTTTTCATGTGTGGGGCGTGAATAGAAGTTACATTAGTTCAGCTAGGGTTGAGAGTTTATAGCTCTCACTCATGCTCGGGTGTCCTTTCGTTTTGACTGCCGTTGCGTCGATCGGTGGAACATCACTGTGCGGAGGTTGCTGTGGTTGGTAGTCCTTCAACTAAGTCTTCCGTTGATTGTCGAGTCTTGCTCATGGTAGGTTGTTGGGTTACGAGAGTTGTATCCGTGTCGGATGCAAAGGGGTCATGGATAGTATGTATGAGGCATATTTATGTCCGAACTGGTGGGCGAAGGGTGAATCGCACAGAAGGAGGTCGGGTATCATTTCGTCAGAGTCTGTTTGCTGAAAATGTTTCTGATTTTTTGGATACCGAATGGATGTTGCGTGTTCCACATCTCAATGTATCGGTTCCTGGGAAACTTGGTTTGTTTGGATCCGGAGTTGAACTCAGCGTTTAATTGGTCGCAAATTTGAGGCAGGGTCCGTAACATGGCTCCGTGGTGGATTTTGTGACGTGGGTGTCTGGCTGTGGTGGTGCTGGTTATCGTGTTGAGAAATCCTCACTTGTCTAGGTTTGTGTGCTGTACGTCCAGCGCAGGCATTTTATATTGGGCCTGTTGAGATTGGAGATCTTTGAAGTTTCTTACGGGGCTGGTGGTTTGGTACGTTGTTTGATGGGGGTGCTGTGATTTGTGTCGGGGTGTTTGGGTGTGGCAATCGGCGTCGTGTCTGTGCAAGAAGTGCGACTTCCACTCCTGGTATCACAGCGGCGACGGGGTGGGTTGGCGAGTGACGCCAAATCAGGGGGAGAGGCCTTCCCACGGATGGTGGGGAGCGCTGCACCGAACGGACTCAAATCAACATTGTAGATGGAGGTGTGCCGCGGACTTCGTGGGGGAGGAGGCGCGGGAGGCCGGAGTCCACCTTTGTGCCAAGTGAGGGAAGTGGTGACTCTGGATTCACGGGAGGGAGGACCTCGTCGCGGGAGCCCACCACGGAAGCGGGGTGACCCCTGGTTGACTCCTGAGCTTCATTCTGGGGAGGACGCTGGGTCTGGAGTCCCCCGACCGAAAACATGAGGTTAGATTGAGGAGGAGTGAGAGACGTGAAGCAGATGGACGGTTTCGCTGACATGCGAGGTAATTTGGTTACCTCTTTCGGCGGGGAGATCTGGTTGCGGCCAGGTAGGAGGGGGGGGGGGGGGGGGGGGGGAGCGTTGTGGACTCGTGTTTCCGAATGGTTTATTCTTTACATGTTTAAATGAGTCCGTTTTGTGTTTATTCTTTCTAGTATGTTTTTTTTTTTTAGGGGGGGGCCTGTTGGTATTTCAGTTAGTTCCTTTGCTCTGTGCAGGAGGAGTGGGGTTCGAGGCCTGTGGCATGGTAGTTGCCGGATGTTTGTCGGGTATAATCATCTCTATGATGTGTTAGCATGGAGCTGTAATTATGTTTTAGAAAAGGAGATTGTTTTTGTTTGTGATTCTTGATTGTTAAAGCCAATAAGGTATAAGATTTGGAAAATTTTATTGCTTATTAATTTGGAGTCAGGTAAAAGTTTACTTAACGCAGGCACAGTTGAGTTATGTTATTTATTGCTAATAGTTTTTTTTCATTAATGTTTGCTTATTATGGTTTCAAAAAGTCAAATAAGGGTTATTGCATTATTAAGGTTGTGAGATTCTAGTGCTTGTTTTGTGCTAGTTAATTTTCATTGTGTCTTTTTTGCAATTAATTTGGGAATTGGATAACTTGCATAGTAAGATAATTTATAAGATTTCTACATTTAGAATCTCGTTTTATGTTTTTGTTTACTCACTGTGTGCTCACTATTTTCCTCGGGCAGAAAGTAACATCAGCTATGTTCTGTTTATTGTTATGGTCTAATAGACCTATTATTTGTTCGTTTCTGCTGTTGTTTGTTTTCTGTTAACAGTTCATTTGCGAGTCCATTGATCTGCAAGCAGGTACGGTCACCTGGCCGTTCTTATCTGGAAGACACATGGAGTGTGAGGTGTTTCTCATCCATCCCTGTCGAGGGCGCACTGGAATCACGGAATGATATGTTTTTATTTAAATTAACCAGTGTTTCAAATGAATTTATTAGGTTTTTGGACAGTAAACTTAAATGCATGCTTATTTTTTTTTGATGTTTTGATTTTTACACACAGGTATCCAGTCTCTGTTTCGTTTTTTTTGTGTTTTCGGGTTTGTTTTTCGCTTGCCTGTGCAGACTAAACCTAGGTGCTTACAGCTAAACGTGTTTGCGGTTTTTTTTTAGCGTTTGTGTTAGTGGGCAAGGTTGGTCACTGTCTGGTCGAGTCACGCTCAGATTAATATCTGGATTGTATGGCCTCATACGGTGAAGTCTGTGCATATTTTGTTACTGTTGACGTGCAGGGTTTTTTTTGAGGGAGGGGGGTTGTTTTTTCCTTGTTTTTTCTTTCGTAGGGGTTTCAGAGAGGACTTTGGTGGATGAAAGTTATTTATTCATCTGGAAGAATATGGCGTGCCTCGGAGCATTGGCAAAGATACCTAAGATGGCTGGATTAAAGATGGAGACAGCCGTGTGTCTGAATGGCAGGCTGATCGGAGTAAGAGCGTCAAGCAATCGTTTCTGAAAACGGCATGGAGGCTAAGGTCAGCATGACATGGAGGTATAGCGTGGTTCATCGTGGTCAGCGTTGTTTTTGGCAGAGGAATTTTCCGCGTGAAACACGAGGACGTGTTTCTTCTACAGGGGACGGCTTGTCATATATTTTGGATAGTTTATCCGAATATCTGGAGTTCTATGCAGTTTAAGAAGCATCGAGTTGCAGCAAGAGGTGTTTATTAGTTGGAAGTACACTTTGGCGTTACCTAACGGTTGACGTCACTTTGGAATGTGGACCTAGTTGGTCACGCGTAATGTTGGCTGTGAGTAATCCAAGCTGGGCCAAATAACGAGGTGTTTGTTTACGGAGTGCGAGGTGCTGACAGATGGTTTCGTCAGTTGTATTGGTATAACAATCCTGGATTTTCGATGGAATGTTTTATGCTGAGTTGAATGTTTATTTGGCCGAATTATGTAAAGCGATGTTTGGCTCTGGGAGCTTGGACGAGGAAGAAGAAGCGCGGATTGGTCGAGAGAGACACGTGGTTTGGTTGGCGGGGAGGGGGACTAGCTCTCCCGTAGGCAAGCGAGGTCGCTACAGGGGCAGTCCAGTAGAGATCACACTTGAGCAAGGACGTACTAAGAGTGACGGGTCCGAGTAAGCTTTGAAGCTGGTACTTAGCCGTGAGTGGATAAGTCTATGCGGTGAAGACTCAAGACCTACATGGGAGAAGCGTTCGAGTAGCCGTCAAGAGGGAAGAGTTCGACTACAGGCCACTCCAGAGGGTCCAGCGTCTACAGAGGGAGAGCGGTCCAACCAAAGGGGGCAGTCCGTTCGTAGAGTCGTCCTACCACAGTCCTGGGGGTATAACGTAAGTCATGTATTCACATCTAAAGAGTAACTAAGAGAGTAATTGTGGGAACCCAACACGTCAATCAGGCAACGGCATGCACAGGCTTAACCCTTGGTCAGGATAGGGTTGTGGTGTTTATTTAATACAGTGCCCCTTCTTTGAATTGAAAGCTGTAGTTATGTACTGTTCTTTACCCTGCATCCACTAGAATCCTCATCAACCCAAGGTCCCGGTCGATTCTAGGAGCCCAAGGCCTAAGAGGGGTTATGTTCCGGGAGGCAGGCTGCTATGTCCCTAGTTACAGCTACCCAGGCAGAAGTAACACTCACGACCAAAAGGCCTAGGTCCCTCCTAGTCTGACAATATTATGCTCTAACACAATCAATACTGGAATACGGTATTATTGACTGGGGAGGTACTTATTACCAACACCTAAAACCGCTTATAACCATCCAAAAATGCATCCTGAAAGAAATTATGAAAAGACACATCCTTTACCCAACAGCAGATCTACATAATGAATGCAAAATCCTTGACATTCGTAAATTATATGTAAAAAATCTAACAAAATATGTACATAAAAATATTACTTCATTCAAAAAAATAACACATCTATCAAACACCAGAAATAAAAATAACAACAACCTAGAGATACCTAAAACTAATAAAAAGCTTGCTCAAAATCAAGTGGCGTTCCTCGGCCCAAAACTATACAATGCCATACCAGTAGAAATTCGAAAATGTTCATCATTAAACCGCTTTATCTTCCTGACAAAGAACTGGGTATTTGAAACCCCAATTACAAAATTGGAGAACATTATCAACCTTAAACCCTCTCGCTATCAAGATATTTAACGTTAATCTGTACCTGAAAACTAAAAGATAGACAAACACACATGTCACGCCGCCGTACTACCTACTTAATCTTCAACCTATTACCTACATCTCTTTTACTTCTGATATCTTGTTCATATAAACGGGCGTTAGTTGCAAATGATGATAAGTCAAATCGACTGTGGGCCTACCTAGTAGTTTATAGAGATAATCTTAGCAAATTATGGAACTCTTTCCAATAAAACTATAACAGTCACATATATTGTAAAACTTGCATAGCACACAGGTAAGAACAGCATTCTGTCTCAAAGGAGGATTTTATATAAATTGTAAGAAGGTAATCATAAGAAGCTATGTTCATTACGTTATTATGCTTAAGACAGAATGCTTCCCTAAATATTGTAAGTTAAATAAACTTAAATCCTACTTTTCTTAAAATATAATGTTAACTTAGTATGTAGAATTAATTATAGCTCCTAGTTATAAAGGCAAACATAAACATATGGTGCACACTCGCAAGTCTTCTGACTTATGTATGCACCAAAATATAAAAACTTAATGATCATACAATACGTTTAAAAGCTATTTTATATACCATTCATTGTTATATTGTGAAATGTACAACGCTTTGTAATTAACACTAATATGTATTCTGCCAATAAATACTTAATACTGAATACTGAATACTGAATATTGATGTAAAACGGAAATATATGTGAATGCTTAAAAGTCACAATAGTATTTGCCGGGTTTGACTTGTGGGTGTGGGCAACTAGGAAGTGACTGTAAACAAATTTTCACCATTAAATTATTAATAATATTACCCTAAAGTGAGCAATTTATATTTTGTTTGCATATTTAGAACGATTTTTCACACTAGGTAGCGCACAACTACTGGAAACACGTTAGTTACTGTTGCAAAATATTTAGATTTTTGAACAGCAATTGGGAACTCTGTAAAAAGTACTCTCCTGTCGGGCTAGTGAAATGAGATTTTACTAGCCCGAGCAAGTCTCACTAGTCTCGGGCGAGCGTTAATTTCAACCCCTGAGTGCAGATTTTAAGGCATATTGTTTTGGCCCTTGCCATAGACCTACGATCATGTTCACTTATTTGTCTAGGGCTTTGCATATAGGCATAGAAATTATAAATGTATACAATATTATTATGCCTGTTCATTGGTCTGCACAAAAACTACCTGTAGGGCTTAGGGTATACGGTATACCTTGTCAATTTCATGACAAGTGTAAGTCAGCATTTGACTACGGGTCTTATATTTTTATTTTATTTTTTTATTTTATTGCCACCAACAACAGAGTTACCTCCACAAGTGCAATATAGGCATTTCATAAAATTAGCTAATACAAAGGCACAAAAAATAAAAATGATATCAAAGATCATACAACATCTAAATATGTCTCAGGTGCACAAAAGAACATTATACTAAACGAAATGCAAATAAAAAAAATAGACTATGAGACGATTACAAAAGTTATAAACCTCAAGAACATATTTTAAAGAAATAGTTTTTAAAACATTGAAAGTTTAGGTGATTAATATCAAGATCAGGATGGATGACAACTAATTGGTTATACGTATGTTGGATCCGGTTTATTGGTGAATTACTAAAAATGTCTAGTCTGCTTCTGGGAAGATGGAAAGTCTGAAGGTTTCGTGTTAGTCTTGCAGGAACGTGAAAATGTACTGAATGAAGAAGCTGAGAGTCAAAATAATTGTGCAGAAGCTTATACAGAAATATTAGATCTGTATGCTGGCGTCTACACGTCTATAAGGCTATGGAATAACAAACTTGGCAATATTTATCTAGTATTTTCATTTTTGATTAATTATATAACTGGAATATATATTTCTCTATTAATATTCTGAAAATCTTGATAAGTGATGTAGGTCTACGTATAATCTATAACAATTTAGTTGTGTTCAATATTATAATACATCAGAGATGATATGCAATGTGATTCACATCAAAACACAAACAAAATGGAGCCCTTTGTGGTGGAAACCAGCACTAGAATGCCCTTGTGGGGAAGAAAGGGTGATTGACAGGCCAATAATTAACACTGTGCGCGTGAACAGGCAGGGAGCAAGGAGCCTCGAGTAGTATCTAGGTGGCAGTGGTTTTAACTTTAAGCTATCTTGAAAGAATATTTCAAACCATAAGTTCAAATATTTTTAATTTGGGATCATTGTTTGTCTCACTAGGCTGGGCCTACCGGCGAACACCGTCGTGAAGACAACAACAGCTGGACAGTTTTTTACAATAGGGATGTTTGTTATAACTTCTATTTGAAAATCAAAGTTTTCAATGAAAACAGTCAATATTAATGGTACGTTCTCAACTCGGCTATTCTTAGCTCGCCTACATCAATTAGAAGTGGTATTTCAGGTGTAATTGCCCGCTTCCAAGAACCACTCATCTATTTTAATTGGTCGTAGGAGGGGTTTTCTTGACTCGCCTACGCCAATGGCAGCGAGCCTTTCAAATGGTCATGCGAGACCGGCAAGTTTGAATTGTTCCGAAATTTGACGTTGACAGGGCACTTCCCAGACAAAGTTTGCTCGAAACGTTGCTTACTTTGTGCCTTTTTAATACATTTTTTATTTGATACAAGGTTAAAGTGCAATGGTATATCCATACAAGAAAATATTATCTTAAATGTTATGAAATAATAAGAATATTAGGTTATGTAATCCATTTTCTTATTGTGAATTACGCCTTGACTTGAAGAAGTAAGCTAGATGTAGTCACGTCAAGATTATAATAAGTAAATTTAATAAAAATATTTATTGGTATAGCGAACATAGACGATGGAAATACTGGTGAGATATTTGTAAAGAGATATAATTTTCTTTATACTCTGATTATTCAAATAACAATTGGGTTATATTTAGTTTAAATATACATATGTACACACACATTTACATTTGTATTATTAACATATCAAGCTTTAAATGTTTTTGTCAATAATCGCTTGTCGAGAAAGATAGCGCAACAGACAACGATATAAAAGTAAACACATTAAATAACTTTAAAATAGTTAAAATTACATTAAAAACTGCAGCCTTCATTCACTCATAAAGTGCGCGAACATTTGAGCAATGAGCATACTTGGTAAAATATGGTAAGCCTTTTTTTCAGTTTATTATTTCTTGTAGGTATAAATCGAAATGGAGTTTGCTCATTTTGTTAGCAGTTCTAAGTTACCTGGTCACGGATGACTGTTTAAAATTTCAGCTCAATCTATTTGGCCGTTCGGCCGTATGGGACCGGACAAACAGACATACAGAATTAATCACGACAAGGCTCGATCGAGTAGCGTTATAAAGACTTCGTTTCGCTGCGCTCAGAGGCCCGTTTACGTTATTTGGGGCCCTAGGCGCGAGGAATTACGGGGCCCATACATATGAATGGGGGGTCTGGGGGGTAGCCCCCCAGCCAATGCGGGTCCGGGGCGCACAGCCCCGGGAAATTTTTTCGATTCATAGTGTGTTTGGAGCATTTTAACGAGTTTTAGGCACTCTAAGATATAAATTTCATACAACTATAATAATTGGATGAGCGTAGCGAAGATTCCATTTAACTACACTGGAGAAAAAAATCCGGAATGTTTTTTTTTTCTGTTTGTATTTTTGTGTGTCTGTTAGCACGATTCCGGCTACACCGATACTCCAATTGCAATGAAATTTTGTGGAGGCCTTCGAAATTTTTGAACTTAGATTTTTTCTTCCTACATGCTTTTTTCGATTGTAATGATTTTTTCACAGAACCTTTTTGTATGAATTAATATATTCCTGTGTCATTAAAATGTTATCGAAAAAAATTATTTCTCATGAAAATCGCAATTTTACTTTTTTTAACGACTTGTAACTACTACATGCTTTATCCGATTGTTATGATTTTTTCACAGAATTTTTATTTTATAAGTTTATATATTCGTGTGAAATTTGAGAGCAATCGAAAAATTATTTCTCATGATAATCACAATTTTACGATTTTTTTCGATTTTTAAAATTTCTACGACTTATAACACCTTACATGCTTGCCGATTGTAATGATTTTTTCGTTGCTAACCTAAATTTTATGAATTTATATATTTGTGTGAAATTTGAGCGTTATCGAAAAATTATTTCTCATAAAAAATGCAATTGTACACTTAAAAGCGTTTGCGAAGCTTCCTAGTATACTTAAAAGCCATTAGACCAAAACTAGGCCCCTTTGCTTTAATAAAAATAAAAAAAAAAATCGACCATTGATTATCTCTACTAGGTGTTATCGTTGCGTCCCGGATGCAGAATATTAACTTTCACAAACACATACACTAAAGACAAATTAAGAACTAGAATATGTACATATTACAATGCATCTACATTTTACCAAAGCGATTAATTGGTCGAAGATGATAATATTTAGTTACTAAATGAAATAGTACCGAAGACAGTGGCAGTGACGAGCACAGAAACACAATATGGAAATATATTTATTTGGGGGCCCCCTAGATCAAGGGGCCCTAGGCGCGCCTAGTGCGCCTAGGCCTAAAATCGCCACTGGCTGCGCTCACTCGTCTAATTATCACTCCACCCTCACATCCTTGAGGATGTACTTAACTGCATCATAATAGGCGAGTCACCAATCTGTAGCCGTAATTTTAAATTTTGTAGTCTATTGTTAATATTTTGGTACTTGATACTGGGCGCGTTGGGCAGTTCCCCTTGACGGTGATGATTGCCTGGCGCATCGAAGAGAGATGTGTCATATTGGAGGCCGAAATTCTGTCCGGGAAGTGCCATGTCAACGTTAAATTTCGGAACAATTCAAACTTGCCGGTCAGGTCGCATAACCATTTGAAAGGCTCCCTGCCATTGGCGTAGGCGAGTCAAGAAAACCCCTCCTACGACCAATTAAAGTAGATACGTGGTTCTTGGAAGCGGGCAATTACACTTGAAATACCACTACTAATTGATGTAGGCGAGTTAAGAATAGCCGAGTTAAGACTGAGCCATATTAATTTTCATTCAAAAAAAATAATTCTTGTATCAGTATGCCCATTATAACAAATATTTGCTATTAGTAGTCAAATTTAGAATATTCACACATGCCCAGTTAATGTATGTCAATGTACAAGTTATGAGAATAAGAGTAGGCCTAGTGTTGCTGTGAATAGGGTGTTCAATGTTTAGACCAAAGAGAAATATGCTCTGGTCTTGTGTACATTGTATTGTTATTGTATTTATTTTGCTATTATTGACCCCTGCTTAGATTTAAGGGCACATCACATCCCCACTTTATGTAAAGTCATGAGTAGGTAACAAAAGACCTATTACTATGACTGGTCGAGCAGCTGGTTTGTAGCGGTCTGAGCAAGTTTCTTTCCGTTCATTCCCAGCCCAAACTACTTTAATCTTCTGGGTTCCCTGGTCTTCTCAAAAACTTATGTCCAGAGATCAAGCGGCTGCCTCTCAACTGGTGTAGTCTCGCTCCATGTCTCGGCTGCGTAGGAACTAAAACTAGCCACCCAACCCACATATTGTTAGCAGCATAGGTATTTCATCAGTACTGTATAGTCATGATTGACTTGAAGGGTGTGTTATATTATCTTACCCTTAACTCTTATCATTACTGTATTTATTTCAAGTGTCTAGTCACTTTTGAATTCATCAATATGATAGCTTAAGACTTTGAAGATGAAAAAGGAAATAAATCGTATAAATTATCTCCCACTGAAAGACAGGTTTTGATTTTTAAAAACAATAAATGAGAATTTTTAGTTTGATTAATAATTGTATGTTCATTTTGAAGTATGGTGGACAGTTAATGGATGTGTGTATTTTGTAACTTGATCTACCTACACAATAAAAATATGTATTTGCTATATTTTCAATAATAAATTACAACAAGATTCAAATTGTTTGCAGTAAACCCAAGAATTTATTTTTTCTCCTTTCATAAAATGAATGTATGGTTACATTTTTTTCTTCTGGATCTTTGGAATAAACACTTGGCCCTGAATGTAACACTACTAGCGTTCCAAGCTGGTTGTTACGCAAGTAAAGTTTGTCTTACAAACGGACACAGGTTGCAACGATGGTTCAACCTGCGTGCGTCCAAAGCCCCAAGATGCTCAAGTTAACCTGACGCTAGTAATGTAGTTTGTAGTAATGTACAGTGGCGACTCGTGCTATTGTGCGCTGGTGCTGTAGCACCACCACCATAAATCATCCATCTCCATTAAACTGATTTTTTTATAAGTTCAATGTGTATGTATTGTAATATTAAGTATTCAAAAGTATCCGCGGCCGTACTGCAGAGATGGCGCTGATGGTCAACTTTTTCATACCGCGTAGTACATGGTGGTGATGGTTTTGAACCAAGCATAATATGTAGAAACCTGCGATGTGCTCCGCACCGAATTCGACGACTTTTAAGCCCTTTTAGCACGCAACGACAGGGAATAACACGGGTAAAACGAAACGCAAACCGGTCTTCTGGTGCTATCGGGACTCGCGCACTCGGGCTCTGCATAGGTTCGCCCGCTAGCCTCGCACCCTTGCAATCACTTCACTCGTCAGTCGTCAGTCTTCAACCCTACAGCAGTCGCTGTAGGTAATTGTTGTTTAATTTTAATTGATTGCAGTTTAATTGTTATTCAATTATTTTTATTTGTGTGGAGGAGGTGGGTATATTGTGACAACCTCACACACCCCTCCTTCCCTGTCACACATAACCCATATGCATGATTTACGTTTGCAGTAAATTAGCACCACCTGTTATAATGTCCACAAGCCGCCACTGGTAATGTATGAAACAAATGGTTGTTCCTAGCGTTCCAAGCTGGTTGTTACGCAAGTAAAGTTTGTCTTACAAACGGACACAGGTTGCAACGATGGTTCAACCTGCGTGCGTCCAAAGCCCCAAGATGCTCAAGTTAACCTGACGCTAGTAATGTAGTTTGTAGTAATGTATGAAACAAAATGGTCGATAACCTCGGTAGAAAGTGGTCAAACAAAACCTCCATTAACCTCATTGAAGTCTGTCAATAGTTTGTTTTGTATTAGTCCGTGGAACAAGCGTAAAAACATTTCAAATCCGGAAACCAGCACCAAAATTTAGGAGCAGGTAAAAGACGTATTTTAGAATGTTATTTTCACGGGGGACACGCATGGTAGCAAATAAGTCACCTGTCATGGCGTCCACAAGATGGCCGCCAAAATAATTCTTAAAATTGCTGTAACTCAAGAAGTAATCATCAGATTTGGATAAACTAGGTTTTGTTTTATTCAGTTTTTAATGCTCTACAAAAATGGCATGAGAAATTTTACCGTAAATACAATAGTTTTAATTATATTTATATATTATTACAATGTATTGCAATTATAGCACTTTTTGGTGTATATATAATTATTTATATGTAGAATTCGCTAGATTGTTTAAAATTTTCAGACTATACTAAAATAACGCCAATAAATCCAAAATTTAAAGTCTTGAAACGAAATTCCTGTAACTTTTTGATTAATTAATTAATTAAATTAAGCATTAATTAAATCCCAATTAAAAGTTTCTTATTCGCTTACCAAAGTCCCGTAGTGTATCACACAAGAACAATATGACCACAATGAACCAAAAAAATATTAGTTCCAAAAATTTATTCCAATCACTTTCCTATTAATTTAATTAATTCAATTAATTAAAAATAATGACAATAATCTCAATTAATTTTGTAAAATTAACACAATGTGGTCGACCTTGGAATCATTTTAAAGCTAGTTTTAAGGCGAATAAATGTAATGAAAAAATTAATTAATTAAATTAATTAATCACCGAATTAATAACATTTTAGTTAAATTATCCCACTTTTGACATATGCATTGTTATGTATACCTAAAACTCGAGCGATCGTCATAAAAATATACTACTTTACTGACATAATGCCATTCTTATAACTTACCGATTAATTAAGAAATTAAATGAAGAATTACTTATATCTCAATAATTGTTATTGTCACTCAATTAACACATACAAAATGCCAACAGAAGTATCAAATATAAACAATACAAGTGTAATTTTAAAAATTATTTGTCCCGAAATTAAGTTAATGCTACTTTTCTGTTAATTGAATTTCCCACAAAATAATTTTTCTGTAAAATAAGCATGCAAATGGTTTCCAGTGTGGCTGTGTTAATTTTACACAACACATGGTGATTATATCAATTAATTTAATTAATTTATTAATTCAATTAACGGGAAAGTAGCATGAACTTAATTTTGGAACTATAAATTTTTAAAATTATACTCGCATTGATTATTTTTGATACTTCGGTTGGCATTTTGTATGTGTTAATCGAGTGACAATAACAATTATTGAGATAAGTAATTCTTCATTTAATTTCTTAATTTATCGGTAAGTTATAGAAATTTTGTTTCGCGACATGACAATTCGGATTCATTGGCATTATGTCAGTAAAGTAGTATATTTTTATGACGATCGCTCGAGTTTTAGGTATACATAACAATACATATGTCAAAAGTGGGATAATTTAACTAAAATGTAATTAATTCGGTGATTAATATTTAATTAATTAATTTTTTCATTACATTTATTCGCCTTAAAACTAGCTTTAAAATGATTCCAAGGTCGACCACATTGTGTTAATTTTACAAAATTAATTGAGATTATTGTCATTATTTTTAATTAATTGAATTAATTAAATTAATAGGAAAGTGATTGGAATAAATTTTTGGAACTAATATTTTTTTGGTTCATTGTGGTCATATTGTTCTTGTGTGATACACTACGGGACTTTGGTAAGTGAATAAGAAACTTTTAATTGGGATTTAATTAATGCTTAATTTAATTAATCAATTAATCAAAAAGTTACAGGAATTTTGTTTCGGGACTTTAAATTTTGGATTTATTGGCGTTATTTTAGTATAGTCTGAAAATTTTATGACAATCTAGCGAATTCTACGTATAAATAATTATATATAACTTACACCAAAAAGTGCTATAATTGCAATACATTGTAATAATATATAAATAAAATAAAATTTATTGTATTTACGGTAACATTTCTATGACATTTTTGTAGAGCATTAAAAACCGAATGAAACAATACCCAGTTTATCCAAATCTGATGATTACTTCTTGAGTTACAGCAATTTTAAGAATTATTTTGGCGGCCATCTTGTGGACGCCATGACAGGTGACTTATTTGCTACCATGCGTGTCCCCCGTGAAAATGACATTCTAAAATATGTCTTTTACCTGCCCCTAAATTTTGGTGCTGGTTTCCGAATTTCAAATGTTCCTATAGTTTTAGCAGCTTGTTCCACGGACTATATGTGTTTCGTGGCAAGGAAACCTCATTATTGAAACCTGAAATCCCGGTGAAGTTAAAAATCTACATAAATCTAAACTTGTTCATCGAATGCTTAATTGTACCCTACGCCTTGCCTGCTATGTTAGTTGAAACCAGCTAGTTGCTGATGTATTGTATAAAGGTTGAAAAATACTCGTTAACGACAACAGTCCAATCTATATCAGGACAGTTGTATCTCGTTCAATCTGAGTTGAACATGTAACCGTTGAGTGACTAAAATTAAACTTACAAATCTTCCCTATAAACAAAAGTCTGTAGTATTTTGTTGGGTCCCTGGTCATTGCGGGATCTTAGGTAACGAAGTAGCAGACAAATGTGCAAAATCAGCATGCGAAAAGGACAGCATAGACTGTCAGCTAATCATTCCTTCAGATTTAAAAGCATTTTGTAAACAAAAGCTTAAAGAGCAATGGCAATATTCCTGGAACAAGATAGAAAACAATAAATTGCGCCAAATCAAGAATAGCACGGCGGCCTGGATCTCATCACGTCGCTCCTCTCGCCGTGAAGAAGTATTTCTGGCTCGTTTAAGAATCGGGCACACATATCTCACTCATGGATATCTTCTAAGAGGTGAAGATCCTCCCATTTGTGATGAGTGTGGCGAAGTTTTAACTATAAAACACGTTTTAGACACCTGTACAAAATATAGTAGTGATAGAAAAGATTTTAAATTAAAACCTTCCCTCAAAGAAATTTTATCAGACAACTCCACGACAAGCGATCATGTTATAAATTTCTTACGTAAAGTAAACCTTCTAAATTCAATTTGAAATTCATATATACTATTGAGCAATCAGAAAATTTGATGGGCACTGATAACTTTACTGTTTTGTGCCCTAAAACCCCAACTAACTAACTAACTAACTAAATATATAACGATGTAACGCTAGTAGGCTTTATATAAATCTAAGTGTACCTTCTCTTAAAGCACCTTCAGACGATAAGTTACTCGCGCAAGTTGGCTCCCGCGCGTTTATTAATAGACAAGTCAGATGATCGGGTAATTAGTAGCAATAACACCACCTTTTAGTATTCACTGGTCACAAATTATGGTAGTGGGTTCTGATTGGCGCTCGCTATCTTGATTCGCTAGGCTATACGGTAGTACCGTAGATGTGGAGCGACGTGGATTCTCGGAATTGTCCCTCTTCATTACCTATTCATCGTCACATTCACATAGAGAGGTTTTAACTTTAAAGCAACAAACCTTTAACTCTTTATCCACCAAGAAACGATTTTAATGTAGAGTTGCAGACGTAAGTTGTAGTATATGTATGATTGAGATTGTTCTTATGAAACATTCTTCTCTAAAGTTTTCAAGTTGGTCCAAACTAGACTTACATGTAACTATCAAGTACTAGAGTGCATGGTCTGTTTTATCTTACTATCATCCAGCCTTGGATGTCGAGTTCCGTGTGCTATTTCAGTACACTGTGCCTTAACTTAACGTACATATAAATTGGGTACCTTCTCGTAGACGTAAACAACATTTTGTTGACATTCTTCCATGCAGGAGTTGTAACTTGTAACAAGTTACAAGTTTCAAAGGCAGTGTTGAATTGTGTCATCAGCTGCATGTGCACTTAGAGCGGAGGATGTGACAGAGGATGTTGAAGTGAAAAACAATGATCTTGATTGAATCTCTAGGTATAAGTATTACTACATAAAAGTTTAAATAAAACCATTACTAACTTGTGCCATACATGCCATATGGTTAAAAAGGGGTTTTAGATAATAACAATTTTGTTATTCATCAACTACCTGACAAATCACCCTAATTTAAAAAAATATATATAATTTTAGAAACAACCTAACTTTTGCATTTAAAAATTTTTTAATTAAAACCATTACTAACTTGTGCAATTTATGCCATATAATTAAAAAATGTTGTTAGATAATAACTTTTTTGTTCATTAACTACCTGACAATTCACCCTTATTTGTCAAAAAATAAAAATTATAGTTTTAGAAACAACCTAACTTTTGCATTTTTAAATGAAAATATAATATACTATGTGAATATAAATTCCAAAAAAATGAAATAACTTTTGGAGTAATTGTTTAATATATACTAATGACCAGGCAAAAGAAAATATTCATTTATGATATGAAAAGAGAATCTTGAAGGTTTTATTTGATTATTTCAGAACTTACTTTTTTGAGTTATGTCGTTTCTAAAATTACACATTCAAATGGAAAAGTTCTATGACCGAGAAAAGGACCTGTGTATGGCTTTACTAGATATCGAAAAGGCATGGGTACCCAATGTCATCGTTACTTAGGAGTGACTTGTTCCCGTAATATTCTTTGAGCATCGACATATTTACTACTAGGAAGCTTCGCAAACGCTTTTTTTAATCGCGATTGCGTGGGATATCTTTACTTTTGCAAGTGCTTTGTTTTTCTGCCTAGGCATTGTAGGTGATTGTTGTCAAGTTTCTATTGAAACTTGTCAATTTGTTATTATTTACCGTAAAAACTTATATTAAAAGCTTTATTTCTATGAATTCTGGCTAACTTTTTCAACTTTTTCTTCCAAAAGGTACTACATCACCATAACCTTAATGTCCATGTGTAATATGAACGTTGTAGCCCTACCCGTTTGGTCAGAATTGGCCCAAATGGCACGAAAATATCGCACGAAAAATCAAAAAACTTACATTAAAAGCTTTATTTCTACGGATTCTGGCTAATTTTTTCAACCTTTTCTTTCGAAAGGTACTACATCACCATAACTTTAATGTCCATGTATAATATGAACGTTGTAGCCCCACCCGTTTGGTCAGAATTGGCCCAAATGTCACGAAAATATCGCACTAAAAGTCGAAAAAAATCGTAAAAGTACGATATTCATGAGAAATATTTCTTCGAATGTACCCAAAAACAATACGCCTCTCAAGTTCAGAGATTTCGAAGGTCCCCTCCAATTTTCATCAAGATCGGATGTGCCGTTTGCCTGGTAGAGAGTTAACAAACAGACAGAAAAACAAACAAAAAAAAACAATTAAAAAAATAAATAAATAAAACACCCTAGCTAAATTTTTTGGGGGTCAGTGAAATTGAAGTCTTCGCTTCGCTCATCCAATTATGAAGGCTATAATATTATTAAAGTTGTTGTCCTGTATAAACAGTTTTTATAGCTAAATAGGGTTAACATAATTACGTAATTAAAATTTACATAATGATTGCCATAATTCATTATTAATTATTATATTCACAATAACGTAATATGTCGTACGTGGATTTGTAATAACGTTTTGAGTGCTGATCCTCCTTCACTTGTACCTTTGGGTTTCTCCCAAAGCTTGTATGTAGAGGCGGATAGGACAAGGACATAATCATGGGGGAGGCGATTTGCGCGTGCATCACTGAGCTCTATATACTTACGTGGAGATCTGATATATACGGGACGGGGCAAATGTTGAGATGTGAAGTTGGCTGAAGTTTGCCGTCCGCCATTTTCTTAGGTCCCTGATCAGCGGCAGATTCAAAAGAACTTAACATAATAGATTCGTTCACCTGTGTCACTGGCCTGTGTTTATCAGTTTATTTAGTGTAACACTGCAGTACACACTATTCCTAGGCATCCTGAGTGACCCTGATAATAACCAACTGTAATAATAAGTCTACTAGTCAACATAACCTCAAAATAAGCAAGCCACAGACCGCCAACTTGACGTTAAGATTTACATCTAGACGGCGGTGCAATCGCAATAAAAATCGCGATATAATCGAGGGACGTCGATAATAGGCCCATCGCTTTAGCCCCATGTAGGCTTCAAGGTTACAGTATAGCATGCGCCCTCCACGTAAGTATATAGAGCTCAGTGGCGTGCATGTACATCTGTGGGAAAGAGACGAAGCATGGGAGGCGCTAAATTTTGAAAATGGTTTTAAAGTGCATTTGGTGCATTTTAGAAAAAAAGGAGTGGTATCTGAATACAATACCGAAACAATGTAGTTTGTGTGCGTCAATTTGTTATGTCGTCATGTCCAGCTTACAATTTACAGCATACATGGTAACATATAGACGTTCGATCATATTTTCAATTAAGCATAGAGAGAGACACATTTCAAAGGTAGACTGAAGATGCATGGGCGGATCTAGCCTCGATTAATGGGAGGGGGAGGTTTCATGGAAGGCAATTATTATTGAGATCCTTATTCCGCTATATATTATATGTATACCAGTTTTGGGGTGAAATGCACATGTTTAATTTAATCAATCACATTTTCAAAACATGTGAACTTCACATACTGACATTTTTGGATGAGCAAAGCAAAGACTTCTATTTCACTGACCCCTAAAAAATTTAGCTCGGGTGTTTTTTGTTTGTTTGTTTTTCTGTCTGTTTGTTCGCGCTCTACCGGGCAAACGGCTTATGCGATCTTGATGAAAATTGGAGGGGACCTTCGTTTTCTCTGAACTTAGACTTCCACGTTTTTGGGTATAATCGAAGAAATATTTCTCATGAATATCATACTTCTACGATTTTTTTCTATTTGCGATGCAATATTTTCGTGATATTTGGGCCGATTCTGACCAAACGGGTGGGGCTACAACGTTCATATTTTACATTGGTGGTACATGGTTATGGTGATGTTTGTATTGCTTTCTGCAAGAAAAAGATGAAAACGTTAGCCAGAATTCATAGAATATAGGTTTTAATATGAGTTTTTTGAGGTTTATAATAACAATTAACAAGTAACAATAGAAACTTGACAACAATCACCTACAATGAATTCAAAAAGCACTTGCAAAGGAAAAGTGGTCCTACGCAAACTAAAAACTTACAAAAAGCTCATCCATCAACGCGGCGGGACTTAAGCGTATTCCTAGTAAAATAATAACAATAACAGCATTATTAATGACTCACTGAACGAATGCGTGAATCCACGAGGATGGCAGGGATAAACTTGTTGGATGCGTCGGAGCGCGCGTCTTGCTAGATGCTCGATTAGTTACACCTGTTACACCAACTGTTACACACACACAGCATGGCAACAAACGTCAAATTCGCACTGTCACACAAAATTGGGCTCTTTCGCGCTTAGGCCTAAGTTCGGTAACGACTAACGACTTCATTTTCAATGAAAACCATCAATAAAATAACTGAAATACCACGTCTTTTTAACGATAAATTAAGATATTCAAAATTTCCATATTTTGTTTGTCATTGGGGGGCGGTCGCCCCCGTTATCCGCCCCTGCTTGTATATAATAAGTAAACCTTCGTTTCCCTGGTTGTGGCTGGTTCTACCAGCATGAGTGTTACGTCTCCCTACATCTCCAGTCTAGAATTGAGCATTATTACCTAACGGTTGACGCGCCCTTAAACTAAATAAACCCAACATATACGTATTGTACTTGTGTGGGTAATTATGCCGTATAGCGCCTCACGCGAAAATCACCAAAAAATTCCCCAAAAAGACATTGAAAAGCATTATTATGTTACCTTTATCCATTTATTACTGTTTTTGGTGTAAAAGGTGAATATCTTCCCGTTTTTATGTTATTTTAATTGTGTTTATGTGTTGTTGTATAATACACACTGAGCTCTATATACTTACGTGGAGATCTGATATATACGGGGCAAATGTTGAGATGTGAAGTTGGCGGAAGTTTGCCGTCCGCCATTATCTTAGGTCCCTAATCAGCGGCAGATTTAAAAGAACTAAACATAATAGATTCGTTAACCTACGTGTCACTGGCCTGTGTTTATCAGTTTATCACTGCAGTAAACACTATTCCTAGGCATCCTGAGTGACCCTGATAATAACCCACTGTAATAATAAGTCTACTAGTCAACATAACCTCAAAATAAGCAAGCCACAGACCGCCATCTTGACGCTAAGATTTACATCTAGACGGCGGTGCAATCGCAATTAAAATTAAAAAATTAAAATTATTGTTTAGTGGTTTGGGCAGTAAGACCTTCTACCGAATATGTTGTACTTCAGAAGAGAATTGACCATCTGTTTGATTCAATTCCTATAAGCCAAGATTTACAATCTGATTGCTTCACGATTGAGGAAAGAATGAAATATAGCGTACTGGTAAATACATACAAAATATTGAAAGGTATGTATACAGGTATTTTACCCAATATTTTTCAATTTGTTGATCGTGATAGAAATTCTATTCTAATGAACTCTTTGAAAGTTCCTAAATTAATTTCTGAATCATTCTTGTACAGAGGAGTATCCTTCTGGAATTCAATTTCTTATGATATTAGAAGCCAATTTACTGAGCTAGGAATAGTACAATTTAAAAGTAAAATTGAAGCAATGATAATGAATTGAAGAACAAAGAAGAATTGCTTTTTACTATTTATTTGTGGGGCATTGTCTCTGTGTTTATGTAATGTTAATTTATCTTCATATGTTCTTATTTATGATTTTGCTGTTCTCTTTGTTTGTTCATTATTGCTTTGATTTTGATGTATTCAATGTATTTTCAATTGATATTTTTCTGCCTAGATTGTCTGGTTGCCGCCCACTGGTGGAACTTGCAACTTGAGTTAGGTGTCCTGTATCATTGCTGTGATCAGTTTTTGAATTGAACAATTTTAAATAATTATATATATGATATAATTATATATTAGAGTCAAGATCTTTTGCACTAAATTGTTATCAACATTTGAACACAAGAATGATGGTTGAACACAAGAATGAAGATTCGCGTTCGGTGGTTTCTTCCGCGAAAGATTGATTACTCCCTGATTTGCTGTTCCTGATTTTTGGCAAACCTCATATTCGTTTGAGTGGGATCGTCTAATAAATCAGTTTTTTTCTTTTCGTTTTTTTTTTCTTCTTCTTTTTTCTTTTCTTTCTTTCTTTCTTTTTTTTCCTTTCCTTTTTTCTTTTTTCTTTTATTTTCGTTTTCTTTTCTTTTCTTTTTTCCTTTCTTTTCATTCCCCACCCCCTTTTTTATATATTCGATTCATTCATAAATTGCATTTAATATCCTTTTTATTTGTTATCAAATTTGTTGAATATTTAATGCATTGTTGTAATATTACTATTTCAAATATTTACTTAACTGTAGTTCATTGTTGTGTCTGCATCTATGTAATTAGATTTATTTAGTTGTCCTCCTTTGTAAATCAGTTTTTAACTGAATAGGATAGACGTTAAATAAATAAATAAATAAATAAATAAATATAATCGAGGGACGTCGATAATAGGCCCATCGCTTTAGGCCCATGTAGGCTTCAAGGTTACAGTATAGCATGCGCCCTCCACGTAAGTATATAGAGCTCAGTGATAATACATCAGTTATCATCACGCCATGTTGGAGCATGGTTGCCAACTGTCATTTTGGTAAAACTAGGAAAACGCTAAAGTCCCGCCGCGTTGATGGATGAGCTTTTTAAAGGTTTTAGTTTGCGTGGGATATCTTTACTTTTGCAAGTGCTTTGTTTTGCTGCCTACGGATTGTAGGTGAATGTTGTCAAGTTTCTTTTGTTTCTTGTCAATTGGTATTATTTACCGTAAAAAACTTGTATTAAAAGCTTTATTTCTATGGATTCTGGCTAAATTTTTCCACTTTTTCTTTCAAAAGTTCTACATAACCATAACCTTAATGTCCATGTATAATATGAACGTTGTAGCCCCACCCGTTTGGTCAGAATTGGCCCAAATGGCACGAAAATATCGCACAAAAAGTCAAAAAACGTATATTAAAAGCTTTATTTCTCTCGATTCTGGTTAACTTTTTCAACTTTTTCTTTCAGAAAGCAATACATCACCATTACCATAATGTCCATGTGAAATATGAACGTTGTAGCCCCACCCGTTTGGTCAGAATTGGCCCAAATAGCACGAAAATATCGCACTAAAAATCGAAAAAAATCGTAAAAGTACGATATTCATGAGAAATATTTCTTCGAGTGTACCCAAAAACGTGGCAAGTCTAAGTTCAGAGAAAACGAAGGTCGTGTCAAATTTTCATCAAGATCGCATATGCTGTTTGCCCGGTAGAGAGCGAACAAACAGACGGAAAAACGAAAAAAAAAAAAAAAAAAAAAAAAAAAAAAAAAAAAAAAAAAACAACGGAGCTAAATTTTTTGGGGGGTCGGTGAAATTGAAGTCTTCGCTTCGCTCATCCAACTACCGTAGGGTACCCCGCTTCCAATCAATCAATCAAGTTGTAGGTGTGGCTGCCCACTTATGTAAGACTAGCTGGGGTCCAGGGGCGAAGCCCCGGTGGGGGTTGGGGGGCAAAGCCCCCCATTAAAGACAAGAAAATAATAAATTATTCGGTACAGAAGTACTGTAACGGAAAGAATTTCGGGTGTTTTATTGTCTAAAGTGTTCTCAGTTTATGTTTCAACAGTTGGTACATGGCTTGTGTGTGTGGCTGCTGTCACCATGGAGCATTGATTAAAGAAGGCTATCAATGCATGGAGTTATGCTGTCACTACGTAGACCTAGTCATATTTTAAGAGGTTAGTACTTTGTAAATGCTTTTGAAAATAAATTTCGTTTATTTTAAATCGTGATTTCATTATTGATTATGTGATTCACAGTGAAAATTGTGTTTTTGGGTGAAAATTATGGTGATTTTCGCGTGAGGCGCTATACGGCATAATTACCCTTGTTTGTGTTCCCGCGCTCACAGGTCGCTACCACACAGTATAACAGGCGGTGCTGCTCAGCACATCTACAGCAGGCAGGCGGTGTTTTAAGTGAGGTTATGGTGCCCTACGTGCAAGAGACGTCTCGCAAGAAATTATCCCTAGGCCTTGCATCTTTGCTATCTGGTAAGTCGGCGTCTTTTGCTGAAGCCTCTTAATGATTATTGTCGGATGCGTATCTAGATTATTTGCAGTTTTCCTTCTGGGCTGGTGTTAGGTATGATAAAGTGGTACTCTTTCGGTTGGTATGGACAGCTTTTTTTATGTGTAGGCCTACCTACAAAACCTTTAAGGCAGTGGCTCAGGTCACGGACATCCGTTACCCAAGTGGCCGCAAAAATATTTCACGGACTTGCGCGCATGCGCCTTTACACTTTTTTCGACTTGTGTGTTATTGTGAAAAACGTGGAGGTAGATTGTAGAATGAATGAATATTTACACAGCCTACTACGCCCTAGGCCTAAGCCTAGGGCTTATTAAGTTATTATTATATTATAAGCAATTAGCAAATGTTATTGCAGTGTGCCGCAACTGAAGACCCCTAGGGCTTTGACTCTGTACCGACGTAAACACTGGATCGCTTAATTTTTTTAAGAAGATGCCTAGGGCTAGGCCCTAGCCTAGGGTAGGTAGGCTAGGCCTAGCCGGGGGCTAGCCTAGCTCTACTCTTTAGCAGCTAAGCGATATATTATTCGGAGTGGATATTCTTACGGCATGCCGTAAGAATTAGGCCTACTACACACTATTCTTACGGCATGGAGCGAACTTTTTCGTTTGGTATGCCCAGTTTTTGATCAGTAGGTAGGGCTAGGCTAGGCCTACTTTAGATTTAAAATAGCGACGTTAAAGGTTTTGTAGGTACTTTAGATTTAAAATAGTGACGTTAAAGGTTTTGTAGGTACTTTAGATTTAAAATAGCGACGTTAAAGGTTTTGTAGGAACTTTAGATTTAAAATAGCGACGTTAAAGGTTTTGTAGGTAGGGGAGAAGGTGGAGGGTTGGGACAGGAGGAGACCTGGGACAAAGGCTGGATCTTTGGAGGGAATTTCAATTTCTGGTGGTCTGAACCACCATTGTTGGGCTTTGCAACTAATACGAACAATATGCAGAAGTTTCAAAGAAATCCACCAGGTGGCAACAAGTGTTATTCCAAATATGGCGAATTGGGCAGTGTCCAAAAGTAAATGTCAATAGATATTTATGAAACAGGATATTTTTATTAATAACAAGTTATAAACATGGTAAGAAACGAACTAAAAACTGAAAAAACAATGATGGTAAATCTATCAGTAGAAATAAGAGACATCTCCCCCTGAACAAAATATAAATGGTCATTAAAAACCAATTATAATGAGATAGTGTTGTGCGGTGGACACATGGGACAGCATTAGCAGGGGAAGACATGGGACCTTTTTAGGTAGGCCTAGCCTACAATGTGCTTGTTAAAAACTAATAGAAAACTTCAGTAAGCACTGATGATTTGGGGCATTTGCCACTAAAACGCATCATAGTCTTACTACAGACAAGTGGAAGGGTTCTTACAACTATGCAAAAGCCAAACTTTGCTAAAAATCCCGCCATCAGGAATTTGATAAATAAAACTGCTGGGGGAATGGCTCAAAGGGTTCATGCAGGTTAACCTAAACTTATCTCTCGGAAAAAAAACCAATGCATTTCATTTGATATTTTATTACTAATTTTACATATTTGACATGTCATTTCAATAAAGTTCTAGATGATTAATAATATGTTGTAAACCATTCATGTATCAGGTTCCCAAGGGTCTCCCTTATCAGTGTCCCAAGTTCCCTACCTATGGGAGACTTGGGACAGTTTGCAGACCTTGGTATTGTACTTCTGCACTTATCGTAAAACCATAGTGCAACCTTGTATACATTTACCATAAGTAGGTGAAAGATAGGGAAGATTAATGCAAAAAGAGGTTACTTCAATTGGATTAATTTTTTAGGTAAGTTATAAATTGTTTTCTGAAAAAGTGTCCCAACCCTCCACCCTCTCCTACTTTAGGATTTAAAATAGCGGACGTTAAAGGTTTTTTGTAGGTGCTTTAAGATTTAAAAATAGCGACGTTAGGCCTAGCCTAGTGCATGGTCATAGTAGGCAGGAATCATAGAACATTCAACTTTTTCGTTTGGTCTAGCCCAGTTTTTTTGATCAGTAGGGCACTAGGCGTAGGGCTAGGCTAGGCCTACTTTAGATTGAAAATAGCGAAGGTTAAAAGGTTGTGTAGGGAACTTTAGATTTAAAATAGCGGGTTAAAGGTTTTGTAGGTACTTTAGATTTAAAAATAGCGGACGTTAAAGGTTTTTTGTAGGTATCTTTAGATTTAAAAATAGGCGACGTTAGGGGACCTAGCCTAGTGCATGGGTATAGTAGGCAGGAATCATAGACATCCCATTAACTCTGCGCAGCAGAGCTCTCAGGATGGGTCGGATGTATTTGAGGTCTTTGGCTCTCTTTTCGCCGTGTTTATTTTTCGCATCGCCGCGAAAGTCCGTTGAAAATATTTTTTCGCGGCCAGTTGGGTAAAACCGGATGGGTCCGTTCCTGAAAACATGCAAACCTTTTAACGTCGCCATTTTAAATTAAAGTACCAACCAAAACCGTTAAAACGTAGCTATTTTAAATCTAAAGTACTACAAAAAACTTTAAACGTCGCTATATTAAAATCTACAAGTTCCTACTGATTCAAAAAAAAATGTCCACACCAACCGAAAGAGTTCCGATAAAGGTAAGGTTCTTTTTGGGTTAGGCGCTCCCAAGGCCCCCTAGGCTAGGTTTAGCCCTCCAACGAGGATTGGATAAACAAAGCCCTAGGTCTAGGCTACTGCTAGGCCTAGGCGTAAGGCTAGGCCCTCAGCTATCACAAATCTGACAGCTAGGACTACGCATATGTCTAAGGGGCTTGTGATTCGTAAGCATCAGGCCCCTAGCCTAGGGGCCTATCTTAGATAGGGCTATAGCCAAGGCTAAGCATACTGGTAGGGCAAAAAACATGATTTCATCAACCTCATAGCCAAAATATAAATTTAAAGCTACATACATGTGTCATACATCAAATTAAAGCTTACAGCTTATTCTTTCAGAATCGCCAAAGTTCAATGGAATGGCATTTATATATTTTATAATATGACACAAGAAGTGCAATGATGTTCTGTTAATTTTTTTTTCTACATTTTACAATAGCAATTGAAAGCCAAGGAAAGTGATTAAAGAAAATTAGATTGCTGCAAAATGCATTCCTAATTTGGTTCTACATATATGCACAAACTTATTACCAGCATACTATATATCCCATCATATACTATTAAAATATGGCAGGTCTGTATCTTTTTTGAAAATTGGATTGGTACGTCTGTTACTAAAAGTTCCTAAAGTTCTTGTTTCTGAGTGACTTCAACAGTTCAATAACTTCAAAAATTTGTTTTATAAGTTAGATTATGGATGTGAATTTGAAGTAATTTTTTCAATTGTCTAACTTTATGATTAGTTGATAAATTGTGGTAACAGACGTACTTTGAACGGTAACAGACGTACCATGGTACGTCTGTTACCACTGTTATTTCTCATATCCGATATTATTGTTTAAATTCTTTGTCCATAAAAGTTTGTAAATATACCACTCGAGTGATAGGTCGAAAGCTTTCTTGTAAAAAATTGCTTCAATCAGCATGTTTTAGGTAGGCCTACAGTGTATGGTACATTATTAATTATTTCAAATTTTCTAATTAAAGGGTATCCCTATATCAAAGATTATTCCACTGGAATTGAAGTGAAGTTGGGTCAAGATGTTGCACTAGAAGAATCTTAACACCTGGTAGATATTTAAATATCAGTGATGCACCAATAATTAGATTTTGTGCCTTTGTAACTGTCAAATTATCATAAAATAACTTGTATGGTGGTACCTACACAACTGTTGGTAGCCAAAATTTTACAGATTATTTGGAAGCTAGTGTTGAGGTGAATTACAATTTACTTGAGAATCATATACCATAATCATAGTAGGCCTACATATTTTACAGTTATGAGGAGCCAGTTTCATACACGGATATTGACACCATTGTAGAAATTCTCCCCCTCCCGTGATGGATAACAGAAGTCATTGCTGTACTGCTTTAGAAATTCAATTTTACTGAATGATGGTAACAAAGTTTGATGTTTCATATCTAGGGATGTTAACTGATCAACGTAATGGAGCAGAATAAATTTATGTTATGGTTTGACCAGGTAGCAAAGGAAATGTATTAAAAAATGCATTTTTTTATTCCTACAAGGTACGTCTGTTACCGCCTATTTCTTTAGATAGACAATACCCTCATAAATTCATATAAAATGAAGTGATTAGTATATAAGTATGGGGTAGTCCTCTATCTTGTACCTATTTTGTATTCATGAGAAAGTTTTGTTCTCTTGTATTCATTCAGCAATCACATACATTTACCATTTCTAACGTAGGCCTACCGGTAATGTCTAAACAGTTGTCAAAAAAAGAATATCTGGATGTAACTGACCAATAATGAACAGAGAAATTATATTTGAAGATTTGATTAACTGTAACCACAAAAAGAAGCATGATCTATGATATTTAGTATAAAATACCAGTTTTAATTCAGACAAGGTACGTCTGTTACCATACTTGGTACGTCTGTTACCAGCCTACTTCTTGCATAGTAGGCAACATACTTAAAAATACACATGAAGTGACTTGTGAATCTGATTAAGTACTATCTTGTAGCTATTTTGTATGAGAAGGTTTTTTATTTTGCATGCAATAATCACAGAGTTTTAATCATTTCTAACATACTGTAAAAACACGCGTCCATTAAAAGTACGTCTGTTACCGCTTGTTGCGATCCCTGTCACGAGAAAAGTTGATATCGTACAGTAAAAATGTTTATACCATGAGAAAGCTCATCTTATTTCCTATTCATCCACATACTTACAATGTCTTTTTAATGAATGGATAACAATATAATTGGGTTTGTTAATACAAAAATGTTGTCCGAAGGTACGTCTGTTACCCGTGTTTTGTCCCAACTAAGGGTACTCTTTCGGATGGTATGCCCCAACTTTACAACACTACGCCAACATGGCGGTCAGTACTAACCTTTTTCACTAAAATACTCCACCTAAAAACCTTTAACGTTGCTAATTTAAATATAAAACACTTTCAGAGGAAAAGTACTTTCGTTTGAAATAGCGACGTTAAAGGTTGAATTGTTTTTAATGGAAAAAAACAGTGTTGAAAAGTTGGGGCATACCATCCGAAAGAGTACCCAACTAAGAAGGAAGGAAGGATGAAGAAACCTACCACCGACTAGGCCTACTATAATAGGGCCTAGTCAATAGTAGGAGAGAGAGAATACAAATACAAAATACAAAATCACCGTTAGGCCTTTGTGTATGAAATATCGCTAGTTTGGGGGTTAGGCTAGGGCTAGGCCCAGTTTAGTCATCGGACTTCTCATTGATGTAATTCTGGTGTGACTTAATTGGGCCTAGCCCTAGGCCCTAGGCCTAGGCCTACCCAAAGTAGGGCCTCCGCCTAGGCCGCTACGTAGGAAGCCTGGTTTGTTGTGGAAGTGTTGGCTTTCTGCTTAGGCCTAAGCTAGGGCCTATCCTATGCTTTGTGACCTGTATGGCTGTAGTCTGGCCTACTCGCCTGTTGATTGTTGTTGTTGTTCCCTCCTACTGCTGACTAATGTCGGTGGTAGGTTCATTTTCTTCCTGTTCCTTCTAAATCACGCATATTTGTCTCCCCTTCTTCCATTTTTCTTCCCCTTGTTCCTTGTTCTGTTTATTGCTCTTCCTCTTCACTCTCGCAAGCAGGTTCATCGTTCGGCAGTTGTTTCAGCCTATTCTTAAATGATTTTACCGTTTTTTCCCCTACTATCCCTTCTGTCAGCCCATTCCAATCCACAACTGTCCTTGCTAAGAAGGAGAACTTCCCTACATCTGTGTTCCAGGTTTCCCTTTCATATTTCCATGTATTGTCACCCCTAGCATTATAATTAGCTTTCTTTAGGCACTTATTTAGTTCCGCCCATCCTTCGTTATTCCTGGATACTCTGTACAACTTTCCCAATCTGTCATTTCGTCTTCTGTCCACTAGTTTATCCCACCCTAGTTCGTTGATCATTCCAGTGACACTTTCGTATGTTCTTACAATCCTACCGTTTACTATCTTTTCAGTCCATGTTAACCCTTTGTTCATCACTCTCCTAACTGCCCTTTTTTGCACAGCCTCTATTCCCATTATTTCCCCTTTCCTATAAGGGTCCCAGACAGCTCCCGCATATTCTAGTGTGGGCCTCACTAATGTTTTGTATGCTTGTCCCTTTAGGTCCCTACTGGCCCCCTTTAGGGTTCTCATCACAAAGTTCAGTAGGTACCCTAAAACCCCTTTTTGTTACATTCTTCACATGCTCCTCCCATTTAAGTTTACTATGAAGTATGAATCCATACCCCCAGGTACTTGATGACTTCTACCCTTTCTAGCTTCTTCCCTAACAAGGAATAGTCTTCCCCTTCCATTATCCCCCCCCTATTCCTTGTAAACCTCATCCATTTACATTTTCCTATATTCAGGCTCATAGAATTTCTTATGGTCCATAATCCAAGTATCTCTATGTCATCCCTAAGTTTACCTACATCTTCATTGTTCTTAATTACCCGATATATGACACAGTCATCTGCAAATAACCTCACTATTGCTCCCATATCCTCCGCCAGATCATTAATGTATATAGTAAATAGGAGTGGTCCTAATACGCTTCCTTGTGGTACCCCTGATGTTACCTCTATTTCATCCGACAGTTCCCCTCCTACCTTAACCCTTTGACTTCTGTCTTTGAGGAACTCCATGATCCATCTTACTACCCATTGGTCCTTGATTACCCCTTCTACCTTTTCAATTAGTTTCTTGTGCGGCACCTTGTCGAACGCTTTCTCGAAATCTATGAACACCGCTTCTATCACCCCCCCCCCCCCTTGTCCAGTGTTTGTCCTATCTCATTGACCAGTCCTAATAATTGGGTTTTGCATGAGTGCCCCTTCCTGAATCCATGTTGGCTATCAGTGAGCCAGTTGTTTTCCTTAATCACTTCTTTCATATAGTCACCCACCAGTCTTTCCATGATCTTAGATCCCACTGACGTCAGAGATATTGGCCTATAGTTTCCTAGTTTGGTCTTTTCCCCCCCTTTATGTATTGGTATTACTATCGCATCCCTCCAGCTATCTG
Source organism: Sweltsa coloradensis (assembly GCA_024449915.1). Classification (NCBI taxonomy): domain Eukaryota; kingdom Metazoa; phylum Arthropoda; class Insecta; order Plecoptera; family Chloroperlidae; genus Sweltsa; species Sweltsa coloradensis. The sequence goes on along the minus strand of JAMZAV010001044.1, from coordinate 134,081 downwards.
GTACTGCCCCCTGCTTTATTGACTTTTCCATCACGGTGAAATGTGTGAAAGATGAGTGCACTGTGCACACACTTAATTTGGCTAGGCCTAGGCCCTAGGCTAGCCCGAGACCTAACATAACATAACATTTCGGTACTTCTGTACTTAGTGGGTCCTAACTTTTATACACTAACGGAAAGGATTTTGGGTGCGCTCTTATCGATTTTATCCTAGAACTAGCGCAGCGCACTGTAGCCAGCGGAAAGTTGGGCTAATCTAACGAAAGTAGTTTTGTAACGGAAAGGATTTCGGGTGTGTATGTTTTCATTGGAAAAAAAATGTTGGGACCCGCCAAGTACAGAAGTGCCAACATTTCTTAACGGTTACAAATGGGCCCTTCCGCCTGGTGGTAACCACTCACTCCCCCCAGACCTAATTTCTGTCCTCCCCTAAAAACGATCTAAATTCCCTCAAAGGCCCACTAGCTACAACATCCCCAGACAAATTATTCCACTCCCTAACAGTCCTTTCCAAGAAACCATACCGACCCAGATCCATTCTTACTACTTGACGCTGGAACTTCCACGAATGTTCCCCCTACCTCTGTAAAGCCCCTCCTGCAACCTATTGCGGATGTCCTCCCACCCCCTACTTCCCCTAGCCGCCCTCTGTACATATTGCTCAACCTAACCTCCCTTCTTCTTCCCTCTAATGACTCCCACCCCAACTCTCCTAACATTGCAGTGACACTGTCACTCATATACCCTCTCTACGTTCCCCTTATCATCCTCTTCCCACCGCCACCGCCTAACCTTCCCCATAACCCTTCTTGCAGCCCTACGTTGAACCTTCTGTAGGCCTACCTCCAAAACCTCCCCCAGCTTATACGGATCCCATGCCCCCGCCCAGATCTAACCACCACCTTGTTGTACACCCGATCTTTAACTCCCCGGCTGACCCCTCTTAGATTTCTCATAACGAATCCCAGAGCCCTATTTCCCTTCTTAACAACTTCTTGCACCTGATCCCCCCAACCCAAATCCTCTGCCAACATCACCCACAATAGGCATAGGCCTACTTATAAGTTCCTACTTTCTCCATAACAGCCCCCATTGTGTATGTGTGTGCAAGTGTAGGGCCTATGTCCTACCTACCTACCTACCTACCTACCTTAATTAATCTAGCGAGAAACCAACCACCTTACATTTACCTATAAATAAATAAATAAATTTTATTTAGAGTCTACCCACTCAGTTACATAACTGATTTTCAGTGGGGGACTTTAAATCTAAGCGACCAAGCCAACCCTGCAGGCCCCGACGCAATCGACGAATGAGCGATAACCAACCAAAGATCGATATTTTTAATAGGAAATATAGCAATCAGTGGTATGGACAGTGCGAACACCCGCGAATCAACGCCAGAATCAACAAGGTCGATTCAGAACAACTCTGAAATTTATTATGTGCTTCGTTGCTAGGACGGCTCCAAAGTCACCGTTTACAAACTCCTAAGACAAGAACTGATGGACTTAAGTCCAAATCAGAAGTTAAAAAACTTCTGACTTTAGCGGGAATCGAACCCTGGACCTTCTGCATTGGAAGCAGATACGCTAACCACAAGACCAACGAGCCACGCACAAGACCAACGAGCCACACACAAGACCATATGTTCATACCCATCTTATTTGCTGTGACCTATTCCTCTATTAGGCCTACCCACAGATCTGCCTTCTACAGTACAGTCTAACATCCTCAATCCCACTTATGCTTAAATGGTGCTGGCATTCTTCAGCACGTTAAAGCATCTATAAGCACGATATACTTTCGGAACACCTCGAGCATTGGCATGGCATGAGGCGCTCATGCGCGCTGCAAACATATTTTAGCGCAATTTTTAGGTTTAGTTCGTCATATAGGACCTTTAAGTTATTAGTGAAATAACAAAGTGACTTACGGTACTGTATCGTTGTAAATTCAAGCGGTTGGCTCCTGAAGGTGAAACAACTATTACGTAAGTTTTTGGGGTTTTGTCACGTCAAAGAACGATAGATACAATACAATAACGATTTAATAAAGTGATCCACCATTTTTGTTTTTAAAATAGCCTACCGCCAATTCAAATCATGTTACGGAACGCCAGCCATTGTTGGGCCTATATTGCTGAATGGGTCAAGCACGCAAATAGCATATTCATTATTCAAAAACTTTCGGAACGTACCCATGAGGTTTGTTTTTTGTCCTGCACTGCCGTCGTTGGTGCAAGGTATAGAGCACCACCAACACGTTATTCTTTCTCCGTGCAACATACACTGCGGCGTTATTTTATCCAGTGTAAACCTTAACACTTTACCACGGTGTGGTCTTTTGGAATGATGACCTGGAGGCACTGCGACAAACAAGAAACGCATGCCTAAAAGACGCCGAAACACAACAATTAGACGAAACGAAACAAGAGAAAAGCTCAACGAGGCACAAAAGCTGCTCACAGCAGCGATTGAGGAGGCCAAGCACAAAGAATACACAGAATACCTACACTCTACAGAGCCTTGACTACAGAGAGGATGCGATTAAAGCTCACCACTTCTTCTCGCAACTCTGTGGAAAGTGGTCACAGACGGACGTTCGGAATGCTCCACTTCTGCTGAACAACAAAGAAGCGACCTCGATCAAGCAAAAGGCTGAGTTTTTCTGCCGACATTTTCACTCTATCAGCACCCCTGCTGGAAAAAAGAAGTTTCTGGTAGAGAAGCCCAGATACAAAGAGTTGTACGACCCCTACAATAGACTTTTCAGCGACGAGGAGTTGCATCTAGCAATCCATATGCTGGACAAGAAGAAGGCTCCTGGAGAGGACGGAATACACGCCGAGCTTCTTCAGCACTCTGGTCCATTCTTCAGGGAACAGTTTCTTTACCTTGTAAACAAATCTTGGGTAGACCAAGTGCCTCAGAGCTGGAAGATGGGAGTCATCACACCCATCCTGAAAAAGGACAAGGACGCGAATCAAACGAGCAGTTATTGCCCAATCGCCCTCACGAGTGCACTTGCTAAAACAGCAGAGCGTATGGTAAACCACCGACTGGAAACTTACCTGGAAGAAAACAACATTATCAGCATAGATCAGGCTGGCTACAGGAAAAACAGATCGACAGTGGACCAGGTGGCATACATCGCTCAACATGCCAAGGAAGGCTTCACCAGACACCTGTGTTCACCTGTGTCCATTGATTTGTCTGCAGCTTTCGACGTCACTGATCGAACCCACGCCATAAAAGAGATGCAGAAGAGCAAAATACCAAACAACCTCATCAAGTGGCTGCATGACTTCATCAATCACAGAAGAATAAAAGTCGCCTACAAGGGTGTGAAAAGCGGTACAAGATACATCTCTGCCGGTGTGGCACAAGGCACCATCACCGCCCCAACTATATTCAAAATTGCAGTCAACGGAGGAATTAAGCTGGTCAAGATCCTGCCAGGAATCTATGTCAAGGTCTACGCTGACGACTTCTTTGTCTATGTCACAGGCAAGAACCTCGGCGGCCTGCAGATAATGCTCTCCACCGCATTAAGTATGTTGGTTGGCTGGCTTGCATCCGTCGCTTCATGGTGAACCCTAACAAATCGTGTTACACGGTCTTCACTTTTAAACACGAAGACCCCACCTCGAGCTGTACATCGGGGGACAGCAGCTCAAAAAAAGGAGCACGTCACCTACTTGGAGCCATCCTCAACAAGAAGCTCACCGGCAAGGCCCATTTCGAGAAAACTGCTGAGAAGGCTAAAAAGAGCTGCGTCTGATGCAACGTGCGGCCGGAGTGTCCTGGGGAGCCAGGATTGACACACTGGTTCTCACCTACAAGACCTATGTGCGTCCGGTCCTTGAACACCGGTGGTGGCAATGGAAGCCTACTGTAAAGTAGAGCCCCTAATACAGAGACTAGAGCAGAAAGCCATCATACTGCATGAAAAACTGGCAAGAATTGACACTTGGCTACTTTTTCCAACGCGAGTCGCAGTCAGAAGACACACAAACGTTTCGCCCAAAGGACAACACTCCTAAAAACGGAGACTGCGGACCTGCTACACCATCTCACAAAAGCTTGCCAGCTAGAGCAAAAGCCTTCCAAACTCTGAACACTGCAAAATTGACTCATCTCAAGTGGAAGGTTATGGGCAAGAAAGAGGAAAAAAGCCAGTCCGAGCCTGAAATTTATCGAAGCGCATACTGAAGAAGCACTACCCAATATCGAATGAGTGCAGTCTTTATGGACGGCTCCCGAAACAGCTCGGGAGGAAATATGGCTTTGCTTCCATGCATGATTCTTGAAGAGGCGCATTCCGATGCACCAGGCTCGAGATCTTTTATGCAGAAATAATGCCAATCTCAAGAGCAAGCAGAGAAAAACGCAGAAAACCACCATAACGCTTGACCACTCAAAACAAAGACCGGAAAATTTGGTCATTGATCTTCTGCACATGCAAGGCCGCCATCAAAGAAAATCTGTCAGATGGAAAAAAAGTGAAGAGAAGCCTCCCGGTCTCTTAAAAAAGAGTTTAATAAAAAATGTGATGCATGGAAAGTGCTTAAAATTCAATGGGTGCCCAGCCACTGCAACATCCTGGGCAACGAGAAGGCTGACGCGTAGCCAAGTTGGGCTCAAAGAAGTCTGCCCCTGACACGGCGAGTATCTCCTACAACTCTGCCAAAAACCTTGCCAAAGAGGGCCTCAAGACATCCTATGAAAGACTTCAAGAGGCCAAGATGTATCACGAACCATGGTGGGACTAGGTCCTCAAAGGGCCAGACAAATCCTGGACAAGAAAGGTGGCAACAGCGCAGTTCCGCTGGCCACAGGACATGACGTCCTGCAGCACCACCTGAGTCGATTTCAAATCACAAAGGAACCAGCAACTTGCAAACTATGTACATCGGGTTTTCAGGACAGAGCGCACCTCTTCAGCTGCGCCGCACTTAAATCTGACATTGACGCCCTGCCAAATAACCTGAGCGGGCCAGAGAAGGAAGCACATATTTACTGGATAGCCAGGAAGAAAAATGATTGAAAAATCAAGCTTTCGGCATAGGAAAAAAAACAAAAAAAAACACGGTGTAACACCCACTCCAGAAGTGGTGGCAACTTTTTAAAGTTCTCGTAATGTACCAAATTTAATGGCCAAGCAATTTTTTTTTATGATTTTGAGTATAAATTTTTACTTTTTTTACCACAAAAATGGTTGGCTTGGCACTCATCAACAGGCGAAATGATCTTACTTTTTTCCAATGCAAAACTAGAGAGGAAGAATGAAATGGCTCAACTTCTATATCTCACAACATTCACAGCCGAAGACTTTTGAAGGAGAGCTTGGCTGCCGTTTTTTTTTTTTTTTTTACAAATTTTTGCCTATTTGGGGGTATAACCTTCTCCTAGAAGAGAGGGTGAAATAATCTATCTACTACTTTACTTCAAGAGGAAGGACTACCGCCAATATTAAATCCACGCAAAATAACCTTATTTAGGGTTACCATACGTCCCGGATTTTTCGGGACAGTACCGTTTTTCTTGTTGCTGTCTCAGGGTCCCGTTTCGGGACGCCGAATTGTCCTGGAAATCGAAAATCCAAAACCAAATTCCAAATTGTCGTAGAAAATTTCTGCTTTCAAATATTTCGGGGCACCGACGGCGGCTGGGCCGGGACCGGAATCGAGGTTATTACAAACATGGGGATGTGCGCGCAATGTAACCAATGTTGTCATTGAGCGGCGAGTCGAGCTCAAGGCCAGGGCAGCGGGCAGGCGACAGTACAGTGTCAGCTCTACTAGAGGCTAGTCGTTGTCAATGATTCACCGCACCGTCACCGTTGTGTAGTCAAGTGTTGAGTTTGCGTTGTGACATTGTATGTATGAATGTAGGTAGAGGTAGAGAAACTGAAAAGGCCAGCCCCCAACTCAACCCGACCTATCTCAGATCTCACTAGAGGCAATCTTGGGGGGAAAATTGCCCCAAACATTTTCCGCCTCCGCCGGCTGGGGCTTCGCCCCAGACTCGGGGTAGCCCACACAAGTCCATACAAAACGAAAGTAGCCCTACATGTGTCTCGGTTTTTACTTTCAGAATTATAGTAACCCTAACCTTATTTTAGTAATAACTCACATGCCCTAGGCCTAATGCTACACAAAAACAAATAAGTGGATAATAAGTCCCATATGGTTTAACTAGGCCTATATCTGGCATAAAACCTTTTACAAATATTGTAACCAGTAATGATTTTAATCAAGGTTTAAATTTAATTAATGAATACTGTAATAAAAACACTATTGATTACAATATTTGAATAATTTTTCATGCAGGGTGTAGTTCTAACAAAACTACGTGAGACCTGTTAGTAAGGTTATTTTGCGTGGTTTTAATATTGGTGGTGATCCTTGCCCTTAAGATTCTACTTTGAGGAAAAATACAGTATAAATAGTAGGCCTATAGCCTTTAAAAATAAAGCTTAACTTTTTAGCGCCTTTTTAACATTTTCAGCGTAGGCCTCTTAGCCTACATGGCAGGAAGGCAGTTGAATATTTTAGGGCCTAAAAAGAAAGTACTACCTAGTAGGCCTCAGTAAGCCTAGTAGAATGTGAGCTTTTTCCTTCCCAAATACTAATGGGTAAATGTATTACATTTATTATGTACAAATTTAAAAAAAGTCTAATTTAATGAAATGAAACAGTGGGCAGGAAGCTAGGAACCCATTGTAAAACATTTGTGGTTCCTAAAGAGCATATTATCACTAACAGAAGAAAAAAAACTACACTCAAAATATTTTATTGAGGGTAGACCTACCTTTCCCAGTACCTACAATTGAAAATTTCATTAGGTACCGTACGCTCATCCAAAAACTACCATGAAACAAAATCGTTTTTTAAAGCAACATAAGTAAAACAAACCATAAATATAATCTTTACCTTCCCTACCAATCAGGCGCGTCGGAACGTTTTGAAAGTTGGGGCGGGCAAATTCATTACCTAGTTGATTTCGTAGGGTACAGCTGGGGTCTAGGGCAAAGCCCCAGCCGTCGGAGACCCTTTATGCCAAAGGCGAAAAAAATGTCACTACATATACTACAGTTATTTACATCAACTATCTACGATCTAAAAACTCTAAAAATTTTAAAAATTTACGTGAAGTGGCCCACTTTAATAAATTGCAACATTATTTTTTGTGTAATTACGAAGCATACAGGCAAACATATTTTTGTTTTACCCTCTTCTTAAAAAAAAAAAAATACTAACTGAAGGCTGTTTAGTACGTTTCATATTTAAAATTACGATATTAATTTAATCTTTAACACCATTAAACACGAAACACTACACACACACTTACACTTTACTTTACACTTCACACTACACTACTTACACTCTAAGAGGAATAATCTTCCCACAACGCATAACGATTGCGACACGAGCGAACGAAAGCCCAACTTGCGTCTGCCAATAACTCTAGCAAATCATTCAAAGGGATGTTTGGATTAGACGTGAGTCTGAGTCACGTGTCCACTCTCACTGAAGAGAGTGCTCGGCACAGAATACAAGAAGGGTAAAATAGCTGGTTATAAAGATAGTCGGATAGACGGTTCGGCACGGGGTACATCAGCCAACCTAACATTCCTGCTATTGTTTGGTTGTTTCTTCCTGGAAATGAGTTGTTGACAGGATCATCCGACGTTGCTTTCCCAAAAAGTAGAGTAGAAATCTTGATTTTTCAACTCTAAAATCTGCCCCCCTATGCCCCCATGGCATGAAAGTTAGGGGGGCAATGCCCCCCTTGCCCCCCCTGTTCCGACGCCATTGCTACCAATATGCTTTTAATAGGAACACTCTAGTCCAGGCAGACATAATAATAACATACATTGAGTTCTAAAAACAATTCTGTTACAGTTTCGAGTCTCGCTTAGGCGCAGATTCTGAAGAAATTACCCCGACGAATGAATTCGAAATCCAGGGGAAAGCGAGTGAAAATCAGCAGGAGTCTTTTACCAAAATGCTGAACAATTTACAATCAGATAAATCTGTGTCTGATCCGGGAAGCAGTTCGTCTTCTCTGGGAATCCTTGAAATAAACAGTTCATCAGGTAACAAACGAAACGAGCCTCTTGGCTTTTCAAGTCAACTGACAACCTCTGAGGTCATTTATTAGGTATTACAAGCAGGCCTACAGTTAATGGTTAAATAATTCAATCGTTTTGAGTTCGAAAATTTCATGAAATTTACTTTTTTGAAAGTTTCACTAAAAGTTTCAATGAAAGTTTTAAAAAATATTGAAATTTTGTGAAATATTTAATTTCCAAGGAAATCTTCAGGAATACAAACTACATTTTTAATTAATCAGCGTTTTCTTATAATAACGGTTTTTATTAGATTGACAAAAAATTTGCATCTCTGAAATATTACCCCTTAATTGGTGCTGAAACTATTAGACTTAAAAAAGTTCTTGTCGACCTACCAGTACCAGAGAGAGAGAGAGAGAGAGAGAGAGAGAGAGAGAGAGAGAAAAATTAAACTCAACAGAAACTGATCTGGTAATTGAGGACTGGTGATCAGAGCTACAACGATCGATAGGTCTTGTGACGAGAGTTTGGATAGATTCATTTCCCAATTTTAAGTCTGTTGAACGGTGCCACACTTATCACGCTCTAACTTTTATTCTATTCATTACTATTTGGACAAAACTTAAGAGGAATAATATTTAACAAACATATCATTCCTTCTAATAGCAATTATTTAGAAAACTCTTTCTTTACACAACCGTTAGCTTGTTGGGTCATTCTCCACTAACTGGCAGGTTGCGGACGGGACATTTAGAAACTTATAATATTCATTAAAGTGTGACAAATATCCTAAACATAAGTGTCAATATACTTTTTTCTAAAGTTCAGACACCCCTAAAGCTGAAAATTAGGATGACAATTAGGAGAAAAAAACATTGATGGGTTTAAAAAAATGATTTGCATGGGATGCGGACAGGACGCACAAAGTTCATGTTTTTAAATCAACATTATTCCAGATCAAAATTCTCTGAAATGTTTAAACTTTTTTTTTGTCTGTTTGGATATTTGCTAAATATAACTCTTCACAAACAACATACCTTACTGAAGATTGGAAATTTAATCAATAAGTTTAAGACCTATATGGAATTAATCAAATTTCGTTGTGAGATGCGGACGGGAAAATGCGGACGGGATAGTTTTTATCTCCATACTAAATGTAGGGGAGAGTGGGGAGGTTTGAGACACTTTTCTTTAGAATTGCTGTATCTTTTTTAATTCTAGACTTTTTTGTAATTTTTTTTTTTTAAATTCATGGCTTCAAATTGGTTTAGACTATATTTTGCTATGACACTAGTATTTTGTAATCAAAGCATACTATGTGTAATGTCTCAAACCTCCCTACAGGTGGGAGGTATGAGTCAACTGCAATTTGAATCACTAATAGATATAATAGATTGTTTTTGGACTAGGGCAGAGTGAACACATGTATTTAAGATGAATATTATGTTTTATTATTATTGATTTTTGGTGTTTACCATGTTATTTAAGAATTATTTTGAGAATAACACACAATAAACAAATGCTGAAGTCACTTGCAAATATTACAATAGAAAAAAACAAAAAAACATGTGCTTATACCCTGTATCGATTTTTCTATCACATAAGAAAAGAAACAACATGCATATTAGTAAACATAGGCTTAGGCCTACACAAAAGTTTAGATAGGCATCCGCATAGTCCTATATTATAGTGTACGGTTTTAAAGTTTATAGCTAAATGTTGCGATATTTGGCTATCTCAGGAACAGAATATTGGTTTGGTTGCATTATTGAAACTGTATCATACTTCTGGTCTGGTGTATCTGGTCATTTCCAGTGTTCGACTCCAAACATTGTCATTACTTTTACTTTACTACTTTACGATCAGATTTTTTTTTCTTTCAGGTATAAGGTATCCTTAAAATGAAAGATAAGATGTTGATTATAACTTAAGTATGTTAACTATGGCTTACTTAAGGATAAAAACCATTATAATGTTTGGAAAACAAGCAATACCACTATTATGTGAGGTTATGTGTCTGGCTCAAACCTCCCTCAAAAACTTGTCTCAAACCTCCCTCAGTCCAATTATTGATTAATATGCTTCAAATTATTCTTAAATTAATTAAAATCAAATTGGCATGGTTTAACATGATAATTAAACATTATTTAAGTACTTATTAAGATGATCTTATCTCAAGTCATGAATCATGACAATGCACAGCTGCTTTGCAAATAGGAGGGAAACATACAATATTAGCAGCATTAACCAGGTGGTATCTATAGAAGGCATATTTTGGGTCAAATTTGAATCTTGTTTGGTTTAAAAGTTGAAGATGTTACAAATGCATAATTCTGCTATTCTGATTTTTTCATAATATCAACTGATAAGCTAAAACCTTCACTGGCTCATACCTCCCACGGCTCAAACCTCCCCACTCTCCCCTAATGTTAATTATTAACTTAATTAATAAATATGGTCCAAAACCAAATTCTGTACTATAACTTCACATTTTATTGATAACCCACTGTATTTTTGATACAATCTCTTTGCTGTAGCCAAAGTATCGTGCTTGACGGTCAATCGGTGGAGGATCTCCTGGCAGTGTAGCGAGATATGCTGTATTCTTAATCTTTTCAAATTGTGGGTTGTCCATTGCAATAAATTTATTTTTGTCAATGACGCTGGCTTGAACATGTATTTAACCATAATGCTATCTCCCACAATTTCAATGACTTGGCCTGGCCACCATTGGTCGTCGTAAAGTAGGCCTACGGCAATCCAGATTCCTTCAGAAAGTTCCCCGTATCCTATGTGGGGGGTGTCTACCCCAACGTCTTCCCATCTGATTCTTCATCTCATTGTGATTGAAGAAGATGATGCTGATTTTTGGTCTGGGGACCAGAAAATGGAGAGTTATTTGAGCATTGGATTGAGAAAGGATTGATTGGTTGACCTTTTTTATTCATTGCAAAAATAGGACCTATCCAGCAGGTTTGGGTCTTTTTCTTCTTCTTCTTCTTCTTCTTCTTTAAAGCCATGGCCACTGAACTAATTTAAATTCTATCTGGCCTGGCCAGTACCTACAATCGGCCTATAGTAGCCTAGTAGGCCTACATAATTGGATGAGCGAAGCGAAGACTTCAATTTCACCGACCCCCCAAAAACTTTAGCTCGGTTGTTTTTTTTTTTGTTGTTGTTTTCCGTTTTGTTCGCTCTTACCGGGCAAACGCATATCGATCTTGATGAAAATTTGACAACTTCGTTTTCTGGTTTAGACTTGCCACATTACATCGAAAAAATTTCTCATGATACTACTTTTACATTTTTTTCGATTTTTAGTGCATTCGTGAAATTTGGGCAATCTTGAAACGGGTGGCTAAAACAATCTATTTCATTGATAAGGTAAGTTGTGTATTGCTTTCTAGAACTAAGTTAAATATTACAAATCGAGAGAATTACAGGAAAGCTATTTTTTAGATTTTTTACTTTTTTGTTAGTAGGCCATTTGCCCATCATACAATATGATAAAAAATCATCAAATTACATCACTTATTATCGAATTAAAATCTTTTGAGTAACTCGTGCACACCATTTCCTAAAAGTACACATATCATGACTTTGTTGTTGGTTGCCAAACGTTAATCTTTAAACTAAAGTTCTAGATATCTTTTTAAAATGATGAAATGGCGAGAAGACACAAGCGAAGTTCCATTACACTACCACTGGAGAAAAAAATCCGATTTTATTCTTCTTTCTATTTTGTCTTTGCTAGCACGATTGAAATCGAAATCTTGAATCTTAGAACTGCCGGGTATTTTTGCAGCAACGGAAATTTTTTCTCATAAAAAATTCTGGGATTTTCATTTTTTTTATTTTAAAATTTTCTTCAACTTATAACACCTAACATTAAAAACCGAATGTAATGATTCTTTTCACAGAACCTTAATTTCATGAATTAAGATATTCGTGAAATTTGAGCGTGAATCAAAAATGTATCTCATGAAAATCAAAATTTTAGGGTTTTCTTTTTAAAACAATTCTTTGACGTTTTAACTACATGCTTTATCCTATTAATATTTTTTACAGGCTTAATTCATAAAATTATTAAGTGATAAAATTTTGCTGGCAATCGAATATTTTTTTTAAAAATTGCAATTTTACGTTTTTTTTTTGTTAAAAATTACGTAAAAAAAATTATATTAAAAATTATAATTAATTATTTAAAAAAATTCAACTTAAATTGTCTTGTACCATACAACAGAAAATCGGTAACAATGGCAGCTCATGCACCATTGCCATCACTTCAACAACGCGGCTGGGACTTAAGCGTTTTTCCTAGTATATATATATAACATGAACTAGGCCTAGTGAGGTACAAAAAATATTTTTCAATTTCAGTTTCACATTAGTGGAGAATGACCCTGTTATAACAATGTGACACGCACAAGCTTGAGGTTTGCAAGTAGGCCTTATGTAATAAAATAAAACAAATACCTATGTCTTTTATGCCTTTTATGCTTATATGCCAGTAGGCTGTAATAATAACTAATATTCTTATCATCAGTTATCATCGAGATCAAATAAATAGTTGTTTGGGGCACTTCCCACACTTTTTGATATGAGCAATCATTCTAGTACCGCTAGGCGCTAGTATTATTGGTACTAAGTTGCTCAGCTACAATACTTAAATACTGTTTTGTTCCCACTCGGGATAAAACACTTGTGACCATGACTAAGCTTCTTTACCATCGTAGGATCAGGTAACAAATGGTAGGAAGCAGTTTGACACCGCTGCAAAGTGTGCAGAAGGTTGGTACTACCAACATAACAAACTCATAAACCATAGAACTCCATAAAAGTTTACAAAATCAATCTAGTCATGCAGAAATGCCTTAAATATGATTCATGAATGTTTCATAAAATCTTGAAATATTTCAATGTAGGCCTACCTTTGAAAGTTTCAACACTTCGATCTCTATCAATCGTATAGTGGTTTGTTGGAGTTTATCAGAAGTGTGTCTACAAGACTGGAAAACCTGGAAAAGTCAGGGAATTTAATAAATCTGGAAAAGTCTGGGATTTTTTTTCTGGAATTTTACTAGAAATGTAAAAAAAATCAACATTTTAGTAATTTCAATTGCTTTTTTGTTGCTGAAAATAGAAATTCTCAATTAAAAAAAAAACAATTCTTAAATTATTTTTCCTTGTCTGGTGTTTAAAATTCCCACCAAAATTGACATTGAAGTTATAAACAATCTTTCCTCCATTATAATGTGCGGCAAAGCCAAATTTGCAGCCTAGAATATATTATTTTCTTTGGAAAACATGGAAAAGTCAAGAATGGAAAATTTGTAGACACCCTGGCCATAGGCCTTCTATGAGTAGCCTAAACCCTTGTCGATCCAAATTAATGTTTAATTCAATGTATAGTCTTAGTCTACATCTAAACTTTTTAACTAATGGCTCTAAGTTATTTTTAAAATTCATAAGTGGTATTTTTAGGGCCCCTTGGAATTTGAATTGAAGGGGGATTACTGTGTAAGACAAAGTGTTGTACAATAAGTAGGCCTACAGTGATTGTCTCTTGAACAATACAGGGCTAACTAAAAAAAAAAATTAGGGGAAGGGGATAAAGCCCATTTGGCCTAAGTTCATCCTCTGAGTGGCTTTTCCTCTGGTTAAGGAAATACCGGTACCTCAAATTAAAAATTGAAATACAGTTTTTTCAGTTGGCAACCTTTCTGATTTTAATGTTTTCATTTCAGAGTTTCCTGATGGAAGTTTGTGCAAGTCGGCAACATCTGAACATCACATTGGGGAGCTTCCAAATAAGCCTAGTGCTGAAAGCTATGGTGTTGTCAAAGACGAAAGTTCACCTACCAATGAGAACGACGCGTCTTGCGTTGCCGCTGACCTCAGACTGCGAATGGAACGCGAAATGGCGCAGCGCTTGATTAAGAGAGCGACTGACATGGAAACGTCAGCAAATAGTTATGCGTCTGGTTCCATTTTGCCAACCTGGAAGACTTCTGAGGTCTCGGAACAAAACCTGATAAAATCTGAGGCAGTCAACAATCCTTTTACCAGTTCAGGTACTTCAACATTCCATGGCGACCAATTTTCTTCGGAGGAGTTTACCCCAGGAGGTAAACATCTAAGTTAATATTCTTCCTTTTACTTTTATTGCAGATTCCTTTTTTAGTAGATTTTTCTTTTGAGGACTTAAAGCAACTTAAGACTCTTACCCTACAGTCGGCCTCCGCCTACCTAGGCCTAATATGTTGAAGGTAAATGTGTTCCTGTGATTTTAGAACTGGCTGGAGACAAGCTGTTAGCAGACGAGGAGCTATGCCTGAAACATAGAACACAGATCCCACAACTTCCGTTGCAAGATGTAAACGCAGACTTTTCACAAGTAACGGATGCCACCAACATGAACGTCAGTGTGGGGTCGACCATCTTTGGTTCAGAACACGGCGATCTGCGTATGCAACTGCCTATTGAGGATTTCTTCCGGCTAAAGAGCGACAATATTGAAGATATTTTTCACAAAGATGGCAGCCGTATCAGCTTCGGTTCTAACGGAGTTAATCGTAGTCAGGACAGCAGGATTGGAAAACCCACTGACTTTACGAACAAACAGGGTGAATCTAATGGTAAATGCCTATCCAGATGTATTCTAATGTTCTTAATTTATGAATTATATCAATGTAGTCCCTAACCACTTATTGTGTAGATATAGGAGTGCTCGATTGATGGCTAATAAAATAAATAAATATTAATATCAATACTAAACAGCGGTGTCTGTTATTTTGACGAGTTTAGTACCGTAGACTTAAATCGGTATTAAATATTAATCTGTTTTAGTTAAAGAGGCCGGTTATTTAATATTTTTATTACATAGCCTAGTATCAAATGAGTAGTGCAATCATTTCTTACTGATTGCCTCTAATAACCGTGATATAGCTTGGATGTTTTCTAGGTACTGTGTGCAGCTTAAGAAAAAAGCTATAAAGCCTAGCATACATTCTTCAAATGAAATTCTTGACTTTTTCTACCAACCTCAATCCTAAAATCAACCAAAAACAAACACTCAATGTTTCATGATGTTTTATATGATGTTTGTTTTGATGTTTTCATGTTGTTTGTTGTTCATGTTGTTTGTTCTTGTGTGCAAGACATAAATTTTAATTTTTTCACTCTTGACATAGGTAATGCTATCAAGAGATCCCAGTTTGAATGAAATGAAAATTAACTGGCGGCAAGTTCTATTCCCAAAGCTTGTAATAATTTATACCCAAGAAATGGGTAATGAATGGGTGAAGTAAAGTGAAGAAGTTTATAATAAACTTCTATTTTCAATCTAACAGTTAGTTGTGGCTATATGGGGTTTTTTTAATTTAATATTTGTTTATTTCATGTACTCTCCAGCGTTTACGAGCTCTTTAACCGGATTACCAACTGGAATTCCTAAGGTACTGGGCGTTAGAAAAAAGGCTATAGAAGCTGATACATTCTTCAAATGAAATCACTTATTACCGCCGTAGAGCAAAATTGAACCAAAAAAAGCTAGTCAAGTTCATATGTTTCCTATGATGTTTGCTCTTGATGTTTTGATGTTGGTGACTTATGATGTTAAGTTTTCGTTCAAGACATAATGTTAGATTTTTTAACCTTGGTCCCATTGGTAATGCTTCAAGAGATCAGTTGGATGACAGTGCCGGTTAACTGCGGCAGTTTCCCTCCCCATACGTTCTATAACTTTACCCCAAGAATGCACTGATGTGATAGTCCAAAGTATAAAATAGACTTTACAGTTTTTCAGGATCAACAGGTTACGTTTTGTTGATGGTTATCTCAATTTAATTATTGGGTTTCAGTTTACCTCATCACTCTCAGATATAGCATGCTTCTTCACCCAAAGACTGGTGGAATCATCCAAGACTGATATGCGTTAACCATCTTCATTGTTGTGAAAAAAACATAATTTTGAAACAAATTGAAGGGGGTTTACAATGTATATGGTACTATATTTTTTTCAGATTCTGACGTTCAAATAATAGAGGAAGCCTCTCTTCGGACAAATACAAACAGTACTTCACAAAATGGCCGTCATTCCTCGCCGTCTGTCATGAGTATGACGAGAATCGCAGACATCTTGAGCAACGCGGAAAACCTTTCTCCTCAATCAATGGTTGACCAGTTTCTGAAGCAAGCTATGCAGAAGAAAACTAAAACTTCTAATGCCAGCGGTGATGACAATTTGTCAAAAAGAATTCTTAAGGACCATTCAAACACCAGTTCACAAGATTCAGTCTCGAGGATGAGCTCATATTCAAAAGTGCAGGAATTGGAAGCGTATTTGTCGAACATGTCGCTTTTTGATTACCACGAAACTATGACTGCCAATTCTCAAAAACTTGGCAAGCACAAACCGTTTGAAGAAGATTTGTCATTTCGTGACAACGCACATGTGAGCCAACAAAGTGGGGGGAAATCAAACTGTCCAGGCATTGAAAGTTTGGTAAAAAGGCTCAAAATGAGCAACCACGTATCAATTGATGAAGAGTGGATGGACAACTCCACACGATCGCTAGGTAAGTAAAGTTGTTGTTATTTGTTGTTGCTTTCATGTGCCACCCTACATCTAGCCACTTATTAGAGATATGCCTTCTCCTTTCTGTCCATGTCCTCTGGCATTTTGTCCATCACTTCCTTTAACCTCTAGGCCTAGCACATAAAAACAGTTTGTATTATAGACATGATTCTCATTTCCCTCTGTGTGGTACGCACACCCACGCAAAGTTGTAGTACTTATTTATTTAACATCTATCCTATTCCTGTTCAGTTATATTATATTAGACTGATTTACAAAGGAGGACAATTGATTAGGCCTATACTTTTTGGTGTTTTATCTATTTCACTAAGTATTGAACTTTTAATTGATACCGCCTTCCGTACTAGCGACTTCCGAATAACTACACTAAAATATCTCCGCACATTCTGTGTTCATAGGTTCCACTGGCAGTAGTACGCAAGAGAGTGACCCAGATCAGAGCCTTTCTCTGTTGCCAGCCAGTGAGATGGACATGACCACCGACATTTCCGACGGGTGGATATTGATGACGGACACAGTCGCCTCCAACCATCGCCGCAGTCTCAAGAACTATTCCGCGATGCAACCAGATCTACTCAATTTGGTGATTAGTTTTTAATATATATTATATTTCCATTTATATCTAGAGAATGGACATGTTATTTACTACTGAAACTATTTGTATGGTGCATGTCCGGTGTTGCTAGCTCCAACTAATACACAACTTGTTGTTTCTACAGATAAAGTTGGTGACTCCAAACGACGATGTGGACTTGATGAACTTCGGCATGTTGCCGGAATCTTGCTGCCACAAGATGCTCCTGATGATCATCAACCGATTCAAGAGAGAAATCCCCCTGAAGATCACCATCAAGAACACGAGCGAGATGACGGTGTTCGCCATCTCCGACTTCTGCGTGGAGAACACAAAGTCTAGCATCAGTCAGGACCTGGACGACCAGGAGATTGTGTTCACCTTGAAGCCCAGCGACAAGGTCGCCCAGATATCCGTCAGCTTCAGCACGCCCACGCTAGACAACATGAACCGTAAGCACAGACACAATTTGGGGTGATAATAAAAGCAAAATTTGTCCCTATGCCCAAAAACGGAGAATTGGTGGTGAAAATAATTCAACTCTCCCCCCTGATATTTTTTGAAAATTTTGGGTGTGGGACCTTGTAAAAGAATTGAAAATTACAATAAAATCATTAAAATGTAGTTATGAGAATTCAGAGGCAATTACTGGCGGAACATATTCTCATCTTTGTTTTTCTTTTGCCCAAAAGCGATGCCGGTGTTGAAAATGATTTATGTTGTTTGTTGTTTTCTTATGCCCGCATCTACTTTATAAAGTCATCATGCGTCTAGCCGCCCAGTAGAGATGCCCCCTTCTCATTTCTGTCCATGCCCTCTGGCATTTCGACTGTCGCTTCCTTCAGTTTAGTGCATACGTGTACATGTCCATACTGTACCATCTCGACCGTGTCCTTCCCATCCTGTCACTTAACTTCTCTACACCCAGCATTTCTCGCTGTGATTTTGTGCCTCATTTGACAGTAACTTGTCAGTGAGATTGATAATGTCTTCTTGTTTCACAGAGCCGACTGGTTTCGTCGAGTTCTCTGCTGCCCTGTGCATAGAGCTGAACAACGCCCGCCTTGCCCAGACCCACCAGATGATGCTACGCGGCCGCGTGGGCTTGACGCGACTCAGCTTCAACCGGACCATCACGCCGTGGCTGAACATGACCTGCGGAGTGGGAGAGGTTGTCACTCATCCCTTCCCGATGAAGAACCTTGGGCTTGTTCCGCTAGACCTGCAGCTGGACCTCGCGCCGGCCCAGGGAGGAGGTTAGTGCCCTCGCCTCAAGACATTAACGGTTTTATTTATGCCTACTGATAGGTGTTATTAATAAAGAAAATAATTTGTTAATTCTATTTTTTAGTAAACGGACTTTAAAACAATCTTAATAGGCCCATGTATGTTTTTTTTATCCACAATATTCAATGTGTAAACTAACAAAGATTTTTTATTTTATTTTTTAACCCATATCGGCTTACTCGCCGGTCGAATCGACGGGCTGTTTCAAATGCGCGCCGACTTACCTGGCCATCGGATCGACGGGCTGGAACAGCGCGCTACATTTTCGGTCGTTGTATGAGAATGGTTCGTCCAATCACCAAGAGATCGCGCTTGATGTACTCTACGCACTTCGCTGCATCCAACGATGTGTTTGGCTCATATCTCGGTCAAGTTTTAGCCTGTCTATGCTTGAAGGAAAGATTATGTTTGCATTCGTAGGTGGTATGGCGGCGCGCGCGCTATGGCGGCTACGGCTTATTGCAATATTTTGGAGGATATGTCGAAGATGAGGGGTGTGATATTTTGACACCAAGAAAAATTCGTAGCAAAGTTCATACACCCTAGACATTTATTTAGGCTACATTCTAGTTTTCATTTCAAGTAAATTGGGTTATTTTTGTAGGAGCAGTGAATTTTTTGCTGAGGTGCGCTCTGCACCCCAGTCTGTAAAAAATAAATGGATGTCAGGGGTACTGTGCAGCGATTTTTAATGGTAAGCCGATGGGTTAAAAGAAAACCTGCTGACAAACCATTGTTGGGTGACCACTAGGATCCAGCTTAATAAATGAACAAAAATACATTTAAAACATAAGTTTATTCATTGCTATTTTGTTTCAACTCAATTACATTTGTTACATTTGTAGATGGTTTTGCAAAATAATGCAATATATTTTATGTATTTTGAATTTTTGATTGCATTTTTTTAAACATTAAATTCTCTCAGAAAATATTTGTTTTAACGGCTATGGGCACTCAAACGTTGAATTATTATTAGGCCTATTATTTCACCCCTGACCTATATTCCCTGTATTTTCACGTTTCAGCAATCACACAATTTTTATTGGCACAGTAGTATTTTCAAAACATTTTGATTTGGTTTTGGTTTTCTAATAATATAAATAGTATTTTTTACCCTTTAAGGTCAATGTACCATGGCACGTCGTAATTCACGAGAAAATGGTCACTTTCTGTTTTTCTAAGAAGAGGGTGGGGGGAACAAATTGAGCTTTTTAAAATCAAATTTAAACAACAATTTTTAAATTGCATGATAGCTAATTTAGTATTTGCCTACCGTGCAAACCAACGCAAGTATAGTCTTGCGTATTATCAAAATGAATGCCGATGCCGATGCTATTTCTCAGGGTCGATGCTGGTGGATGAGGCGTTCACTGTGGAGCCTCGCTCGCTCAAGATCATGCCCGGCTGCGAAGAGTCCGCGATGATTTGTTTCACTCCGCGGCAGAACAGCAGCGACGTGATCGAGATGCGCTTCGTGGCGAGGGTGAAACCCAACGGAGTGAGCTATGAGTCGGGCGTGCGCGGCGTGGTGAGGACCAAGGGAGGGAAGTTCTGTCATTGGTCGACCGCCTCGCCTGTCACAGGTTTGTACACTTAACACAAGTCTGGATTTAGCAATGTTTTTGTTAATGCCTGTGTAAATAAAAAATAAAAATAAACTGTAGTAGCAAGCTGTCAATGAATTTAGATAAATAGATGGGCTCGACTGTAGGACTTCGTTTACAAATACGTATACTAACTTTGTACTTGAAACCAAATTGTCAATGAAAAACCGTAACGTTATTTAAACCAATCTTAATACAGTGTTCGGCCTTGCTTTGTGCTTACTAGGCTTGCCATTTAATGTACCTACCGGTACAGATTCGAATCTAATGCGGACGCGGTACTAAAACTAAACAACCAACCACCAAAACCCTAATGTTATTTAACCAAACTAAATATTCGGTCTTGCATGGATGGATTTTGAGTGTAGAACACATTACAGCCCTGCCACCTAGGCCCGTCACGTGCCGAACAGTAGCACTG
The DNA here is from genome assembly GCA_024449915.1 of Sweltsa coloradensis. NCBI lineage: Eukaryota > Metazoa > Arthropoda > Insecta > Plecoptera > Chloroperlidae > Sweltsa > Sweltsa coloradensis. The sequence continues at coordinate 113,518 of JAMZAV010001044.1, read as the reverse complement.
CATTATAATTATTTATTTATTTATTTATTTATTTATTTATTTATTTATAAGCCTTCATTTGAACACTCATGTGTACGTCACAGGAACATGCAAGTATGCGAAGTTGTCAGGGTTAAAATCTAGTACATAAAAAATATAAAAGTACATAAAAAATATTATTAATTAGTTGTGCAGTCCAGAAATTATATAGTACCTATTATATCTTGAGGTAATGTTGACTGTCATCATATCTCTCAAAGACAACGCAAAATTCTAAATAAAATTGCAGGCCAACTTGAAGCACTTCTTCGATTCATGTAATTCTAGTACGTAGGTAATACGTTTATGTAATATACATATTATTTTTTAATTTGTTATTGATTGAGTAACTTTCAGCGGTTGAGTTATGGGAAGTGAGATAATAGCCTAGGAGAAATGAAATAGAGAAACGTGGCCCACAAGATTTTCTTTTTCTATTATATATTAATAATTTCTTAAGGTTGAACCTAATGATGTTAATCTTGTTTAAAGAAGTGGTGGACCCCTCGCAACGTACTCTGGTGGAGCATATTGAGACAACTCATCGAGAGCTGGTCTGGGCCAGTGTCCGAGTGGGCAAGATGGATTCCAGACATTGCACAATCAAGAACTCCTCTCAAGATGTTGTTTGCAAAGTCGACTTACAGGTCACCATTAATGATCCGACCAACTCCTATAAGGTACGTATTCAATAGTACTAATAAATTAAATGCTGGTGCTGCGTGTTTAAAGTAAATGTAACCATGCGTGCAAAAAACCTTAGCAAAAGACAGCCAAGCCTTTCTCATTCAAAAGTGTTGAGATCTAAAAGAAGGGCCAAGTCAATACCACACTATAAATGCTTAAATTCACTTTGCTCCTTGACTGCTTTCACTCCAATATTGGCAAATTGAATTTGCAACTATTCTTACGAGGGATATGCGGGCAGACTTAACTTGGTGCCGAGCTTGGGCTTTACGTGCTGCACCTCAAGCATCTCACACGTTTGCTTGGGAGTGAGGATCGTGAAGGGAGGGAGAGAGATATAATGTAGCTGCTGCTGTTTGACCAATTGTTCTGGTCAATTAATTGTCATTTCAAAGTGTTTAGTAAAGTCGAATGTATGCAAAAAAAATTGTTAGGCCTAATATTATTAGCATCCCAAATCCAAATAAACTTTTTAAGTTCTTAACACTGTAAGTTAGTTTCACTAGTAGTCTGTATTTTACGGTACTGACTACCATTGATGAAATAAAGCCTTCAATCAATGGCTTTGAGGACACCCACGTCTGCACGTTACATTGTGTATTACTTGTGTTATGTGTTCCAGGTATTGAACGAGTACGGAGGTCGTATGGGTCAACGTGTCCTGGTCCTTCACGCTACGGACGTGTACCGTCTGACCATATCCCTCCTGCCGACGCAGATCGGGGCGATCTCCGGGAAGATAGAGTTTAGTCTGCACACTCCCACTCCGCCTACTGGGAACGAGCTGAAACAGTCGGTCAGTGAAGTCACGCTTGTGCCCCACATACTTTGTAAAAATATTGATTATTTATTTTTATTACAATATAGTACCATAGTAGGCCTACCAGTATTGATATTTATTATTTGAGGATATTTTAAAGAATATCATAATTCATAACCCTAGAATGTAAACAACCTATTTTTTTTTCATTAATTATGCAGAAAACTAGAAGTCGCTATCTATCTAGTAACAGTAAGTAACGACACACGATTTGATAACAATAATAATAGTGGATGCGCACGCAGCCGCTAATAGTGACGTAGACATTGTGCACTCTTCATGTCCTTGCAAAGTGCCAAATATTTGATAAGCGCGGTAAATAACTATCTCTGTAGCTGAAGATATAGTGTTTAGACAAAAACAAAACGTACCACCGTGTTCCGTGGTCTTTCGTCTACAAGCATGGTGTCAAAGTTCTTGTTGAAAAATTAAATTAATTTTGATTGATATTTAAATGTATTGCTAACACAATATTATTATACTGTATATTTGATGACCTCCAAACCAAATAAGATTGACAAAATATAGGCCTAAGGATTTTTAAACACCGGCATATCCCAATGCATGTAGGCCTAGAAAAATACAAAAATGAAAAAAATACTTTGTTTGACATCGATTCCAAGCCAAGGTGCCACATTGAACTGTAAAAAAAAATGTCTACAAAGATAAGCTTTCAATCAGGTAAAATGGTATTTAACTTCTTTTTGGCTGCACTTTTATTATTAAAACTTGACATGTCTTTAAACTTTTGTTGACAAGGTTTTATGCCCCCAAATGTGAGTGAATACTTAATCCAACCCATTTTTATCCATAAATAAATTTTTAACAATTGAAAATTGATCAACAATGCTTGTGATTACAGGTGCGGCTATACGCTTACGGTGGTTACGCCAAAGTCTGTGTCCAGAACATTCCCAAGGACGGAGCCGGAAGACTCTGGCTGAGCCTAGGGGAACTCAGCTCGGTCCGAGCGCCGCTGGTGGCACAGTTTAAACTACAAAACACTGGCAACCTGCCTGCATTCGCTTTCATGAAGTTTGTAATGAAAGGTATGTCGATGATATTGTACAGTTCACAGGCTATCGGAACCGGTGGTGACTCATCATAGGGGATTCTTAGGTTGCCGTACATCGTCTCGAATAGCCAAAGTGCATTAATATGAGACGTTAAGCAATATCCAATCATCAATTAAGTTGCCGTTATATATCCCTGCCTAATGTAAATTACACTTTTTAAAATAAACAAGTTCATTTATTGTTAGCAGTTTGTACGGACGTGCACTAAAATATGGTTCTAGGTTTTTGTTTATGAGTGGCAAACATATTTTTAACAAATTAGAAATTACTCAAATTAGGGGCCAAATAAGAAGAACTTGATTATAGGCCGCCTTCTAGTAATCAAATTTTAAAGAGTAGGATATAAATACTATTGACAATTAATGACTTCACATAATGGCTGCACTCTTATGATTTAAAATATACATGAGGCCTATACTCACATAAATACAGTAGGTACATCCTACAGACTAGTAGGAGTGTAGACATAGAAGACCTCTCGTCGCTTGACTCCGCGGAGCTTGGTTTCTCTCTTGAGCCTCTAATAGTAGGAGTGTAGAACAGAAGACCTCTCGTCGCTTGACACCGCGGAGCTTGGTGTCTTTCTTGAGCCTCTACCACTTCTGTTTCAGGTTTGGGAACCACGTTGAACTCCAGCCTGAAGGTGGAGCCGTCCAAGGTCGTACTCCAACCAGGGGAGAGTATTGAAGTGCGAATCTTATTCGAGGTAATTATCAAACCGTATAAAGTAAGTAGGCCCTACTAATAACAATATTTGTCGTTAGCTATGATTTTGAATACCTATTGATAGGGGCACAGATTAACCCTCTCCCGGTTTCATTTTAACAGCTAAAATCCCCAGTTTTTACCCTATTAATCCACAAAATCACCCTTACTTTATCTACATTTATGTTTTTAGCAATAACTTTAGAAATAATTAAGATATCTTATTCAAATTTTCAGGATACACTAAGGATATAGTAATATATGAAGATAAATGGAAATTTTTATAAAATTTTAATTGGTATAAAATTTTCATGAAAATTTTCATGAAATTTTTTAGAAATCTTGAAATAATGAGATATATGTTAATAAATTTGTAATGGTACACTACAGTATATAGTGATAGATTTGTATTGATAGAAATTTGTATGAAAACTTATATAGTTGAAAATTTTCAGTAAAATTTTCAAAATTTTCAAAATTCTAATTTTCACTTTTTTTTTTTTTAATTTTACAATTAACTCTTTAGTTGGAAGTGAATTTTTTGTCATGTGACATCATTCTATGCCTTACTTGCTCCTTACAAAGTAATCATGTTGTTGTGCGTTTCTTGCTCTTGGCCTAGCCCTTACACCATCCCCACCTCCGTTATTTATATGCACAACGTCATCTTCATCGTCACTATTGTTGTCGTCACTTAAATTTTCACTATCACTTAAATCAAAAACAATATCACTTCCACCAGAAGAATCAGAACACTACTATATTTAAAAAATCTTCATAACATCGTCTTCTGGGTTAGCTTGAGACTCCTGTTTACGATTTATACATTTGACAATAACATTTTTGACAATAAACCAGTTTTCCACTATAAAACATTAATATTTAATGCTTACCACGGTTCCCAAATCCACAACACGGAATCGCTTCCCTACTGAAGCTAGCCGAAAAAAGTTTCCGAATAACCCCGATAGATGGGGCGAGATGTTATTATCAATCTGGACGCTTAAAAGCTTGGGCGGGACATTTCTTAATTCCAAACGCTTTGGAGCTTTTAGGCCAGGAAAAGGTTAATGGTGTTTTCAAATTCAAAAATAGGGTGTTTTCAACTCAAAACGGTGAATATAACCAAAAAACACACTTTCACGGTGTTTCAAATCATTTTTTTTACTAACATGGATTTTAAAAAGGGTTTGATGTACTTGGGAAACATTTTAGGCTGATTATAATTTGAGGGTCATGCAGAGTAACCAAAGCAAAGTAGGTCAATAATGTTGAATAATTGCTTTGGTGTAGGCCCTACCGTCCACAACGCAAGAATATCGCATTGTTTGGCCTTTTTCACTAGTCACGCCTTCATAACATAAATCAGCCTTTTGAAGGAAAAACAATGAAAAGAGCTTGGATCTACGGTTTTAGTTTAATGTAGAAACCGGTACAGGTCAAAATTGTATTGACTAAAAATGATCTTTGGTGGGGGCCCTTTACCAATATTATGATTTAGTTAGGCCTAATTAAAAATACTTAATGTCGAAAGTTGTCATGAAAGCCAACAAGTATGCGCTCAATATTTATGTAAAATGGGTATTGGACCCTCAGTTTATCCGAAATCAAGAGATAATTAACTAACGTTCTGGTTTTAGCGCGTTCTTCTGTCGTAAGAATATCCGTGCCCCAGAATCCTTCCAGGTCGACCGAACTCTGAGGGAGGCAGGGAACTCACTCGGTCCAATATCTCGCTGGTGGCACAGTTTAAACTACAGAACATGGCAAACCGCTGCATTCCTTGCCTCAGGAATGAAAGTATGTCCTGATATTGTTCAGTTCCAGGTGGCTATCACCGGTGTGCTCACATAGGGGACTTCAAATTGGACATGTCTCGATGCCAAGTGCATAATTTTTGGACGTTAGCAATTCGGATCAATTAAGTTGCCATAGCTATCATGTAATGTATTACAGTTTTGAATAACAAGTCAATTTAACGTTTGTAGGGAGTCCACTAAAGTAAGTTCTTAGGTTTTTGCTTTATGAGTGGCAAACTGTTTAACAATTGAAATCAGGGGCCAAATGGTCACACAATTAAGGCCGCCTTCTGTAATCAAATTTTAAGATGTAGGAAATTTGATGACATTTCTGACTTCATTGATTGGCCGCAACTCTTTGATTCAATGTTCCATGAAAAATGGCCTGACATAAATACAGTAGGTTGCTTACAGACTAGTAGGTTTAAATTTAAAAACCCTGCGCCCGCTTGTCCAATGCTTCGGAAGAAAGCTTCTAATTCTTGAGCCTCTATGAAGAGTACTCGAACAGAAAAACCCTGCGTTGACACCGCGCTGGTAGGTGTGGAGACCTTCCCTTCTATTTCATTTGGAACCACTGAACTATGAATTTTTCCCGGCATAAGGCGTACTCACAGGTGATTATTAATTCGAATCGTTCCTGAAGGTTATTTTGCAAATGTACAAAGTGTAGGCCTTGACTCATCATAACATTAAGGTGTTCGCTATGATTTGAATACCTATTGATATTTTTACGGCAATCGTACAATCGATAGTGAAATCATAATCATACTTTATCGCATACAAGGCAGACCTCACAACTAATCAAATGCCACTCACAACAATTTGTGGTGTTAACAATACTGATTGAGACGTATGTTTTATTCAGCAGCCGCATTACGGAACCCTCCCTCCTTCCGCACTGGAGGTTATCGAGGTGGCAACACTGCACATCCTCCACGGGGACGAGCCAACGCGCCTGAGGCTCCGTCGTGTTGTCGGCAAGCTACGCAGCAGTCAACAGTTGAGCAAGGAGCCCCTGGCGAGCGAGATGATATCGCTCTCTCAACCCTTCCCCGGGGAGAGGGACATTCCGGACGTGGGTCTCCTGAGGGACCCCGAGGTAAGAATGCTATGTGCTGATTGTGATTTGCATTTATAGGTTGGTTTGCAGCCTTTTTTATTGGGGTCTCTTACAAAAATCGTCTGTGTAAAGTGGCTACTCAAATTTAAGGTCTGCAGGGCCGGGCCCTGGCCGCGGGCCTACCGGCCGCGGCCCTTTGTTTGCATTTTAATCGGCCCGGCCTGCTTTTCACTAAATGAGACGGGCTTTTCGGCTTATGATGAATTTGAAATCGTATGTGCATTGTGATCATAGAAATGTTTTTCGACAAATTTCAAATACGTTTTGTTTCTCATAATATATTTCATCCCCCCCGTGATGTTCATTCTATCCCGGGGTTTAAACTAAAAATCCAATGCTGTTGCTTTGAGTTAACTCTGAACGGTGTAACGGGCTACTTACAACTTATGGCGGCCGGGCTTTGATAAGCTATTTAATACGGCAGGGCCGGGCCCGGCCTGAAATGCGGGCCCGACCCGGGGCCGGGTTTCTAAAGAGGCCCGTGCAGACCTCTATTTAAAAAATACTCCTTTTCTTTTGTCCACATTTTTAGCTTACATGGCCATCATGCATTTTCTGGTTTTTCAGTAGAGACTAGAGACGGGTCTGCTTTCCCTGTACGTCTTGCCAGGTGGAAGGGCATGAGGCTTGAAACATCTCATCAGTCATTATACTCAACAATAGGGCTGCCCAACAACATCGATAATTCGATACGATATTGATATGAAGAAAAAAAATTGATATCAATATGGGAATGTGCTATATCGTTCGACGTTTTCCTTTATTTAAAAAAAAATAACATTGCCGATAATATGTAGGCCTTCTGTGGCAACGCGAAACATTCTAAAGGGGTACCGGTACTAAAGGGTAAAAATATTAATACTAAATAGTAGGGATGTCAAACGATTAAATTATTATAATCGATAATCGAATTCACTTTCACCTCCATAATCGATTATTAATCGATTTTAATCGTTTTGTACAATGTCGGTATAGTAGCAAGTTTCTTTCAAACTTCGGTCTGGTTTCGGTTAGTTTGAATCGCCCGCGCAAGGCATAGTTCGCATCGGCGCCGTGGCGGGGACTTGAGCACGCACAACAATCTCGAAGAAGACAGTCGGGAGCATAATCAAGAGGAAGTGGCGGGGTAGATAAAGCATACGAGATGAAATTGGCATCAATGCTGTGATCAAATTCAATTGTTTGATGCCATGTTGTCGAAAACTCTTGGCCTAGGCCGAAACACAACACCAGAGCAATCACTTTTGTCACACTCAAGACGCCATGTTACGTAAAGGTACTACTGCTCGGTGTTTCAGGCGCGTTGAGTGCGTTTACTGTGTTAATTGACTGCCGCGCCAACTACGCCGCGTGGAACCCTTGAACAGAATGCAGCTTTAACTCCGCCCACTCCTACCGACCTTGCACGGCCAGCGCATGCGCACATGATGACAAGGCAAGGCTGGTACGAACGATGTATTTTGCGACGTCGCTTCAATCAAATGTGGATCGGGAACAATCTCGCGTGCTAGAAATTGATGGAAACGTATCTCACGGGCGAGCAAGACATTAAATCGGCGGTTATCAAGGCGTATTTGGCGGGAAAACGTAACATACGGGAACGTTTCTCGCGGGTAATAGGCGGCGGATCTTGAAAACTAAATTTTAAAAAACGCAAAAATTTAAAATCGATTATTTTTTAAAAAATCGATTAATCGTTTTTAATTAATAATCGATTAATCGAATCGATTTAATCGTAATCGTTAACACCCCTACTAAATAGTAAATAGTAAATTTAAAAAAATGTAATTGATTCAGTGTTAAAAATGAAAATACATTATTTTAAAAACTGTATTTATTTCCTAAGTGAATGTTTTCTGAATGCACTATTCTTCACCAACCCCCACCACTTTGGCAAAGTGGGTCAATGCATTGTATTTAGTATTTTGACAAGACATTGAACTCTTAGTCTCCGGCCCGGCAATGCAGCGTTCTCTTTGTGGGGATGGGTTTGTGTCAGTTGAAGCAGGTAGTTTGACAGCGGACAGTTAGGTCTTTGGCGTTGACCTCGTCGGAACTCTTATGTGTGCGTGATTTTATGTTATTTAACCAGTGGTGTACGTGTGGGTAGTATTGTAACAATTGTGTCATTTATTTAAAATGGATCGCTTCTTAATTAAAACTAAACGTGTTGTATCAGATTCAGAAGATCCAAGTAACTGTGAGTACCCGCCCTCTGCAAGCACTAGGTGAAACATCTCAATCTTCAGGGAGTCAAAATCAAGGTGAACCACTTGCAAAGAAACTTTTTTCTGATCCTCCTGTTCTAAATATGACTTAAATACTTTTGATTAGTCACAGCCTCATGTACAGTATCATAATAAAGAAAAATATAGAGGGGTATGTGATAATTTACGATGCCATTTGGGGGTAGTAGGCTGAAAAAGGAGGAGAAATACTGTTCTACGTCAATAAAAGAAATTTACAAAAAAACTTATGTCGAAAAACATAAAAGTGATAGGCGTAAGTATTACGTACAGTTCTAATCAAGAAATGCTTCGTGCAGAAGTGAGTTATGGTTCTGCAGCGCTGTCCCCCTCCCCCTCCACCAACTACGTATTGCTAGTGCCTTATTTTGTTTATGTTATGAGATAAGATAATAAGACCACATGTGCAATCTCATTCACACATTCTCACTCACACAAAGCATACGGTGGCTCAAGTTGTTACACTACAGTAGTGTTGAGAAAGAGAGACAGAGAAATCAGTTCGATTTATTGGATCATTTTAGAGACCCCGAGATAAGATAAGTATTTGTGGTAGTCACTGGTAGTTTTATAATTGTATGGACACTGTATTAGGCTTAATTAGTAATTACTAATTAGTTTATAATTATTGTAGGATCAAACTCTTTATGATGCATAATTTATGCAGACCCCCCAAAAAATTCTATCTACTGCAAAAAGACCTCCGGCATCCAGCCCTCGGTGTTGAGATTACATGACACTATCCTATGATGATGCAATGGTTGCAGAGTGCCGGGTGTATGCTGTATCGGTCGCTGATTCTCCAAGAAGTGTCGCTCATCGTGGACAAGCCTCAAGACGTGTCGATGCTGGGGAAGTGGTCGTCTTTCGAGGACTCTACACGACAGTTCAAACCTCTCTGCGACGCTGACGCCACGTCCGTCACCACTAGGTATCTAGATTGTGTCAAACATACTAGTGATGACATCGGGTAGTAAATATTGGAGTCGACTCCGGAGCCTTGGGAACCGGGTAGGAGTCGACTCCCCGATCCGTAATTTAAAAAAAAAAAAAATTAATTTTTTTATGCAAAAGTTATTTTTAGCCCACTAGTCTAGTTAAATAAATAATAAATAAATTGTATGAGTCTACCCACTCAGTTATATAACTGATTTTCAGTGGGGTTGCACAACGCTTTCCGGCCATCCCCCCCCACCCGCTACGTATCACTAGCTTGCTTGTCTCTTGGCCCGGCCAAGACTCTCGCTGATTTGTTATGTTTACGTTTTGAGATAAGATAACGACTAACGAAACAACAAGTGCAATCTCATTCAATATATCATTAAAAAAAAAAAAAAAATTTTTTTTACTCGACTCCTTGAAAATGGAGTCGACTCTAACAGGAGTCGGGTACCCGAGTACCCGATGTCATCCCTAAAACACACCACGTATTTCAGTCGAACTGAACTTCACACACACAGGACAAGTAGTGCGCACTAGAAATTATTGGTGTTTTTCATTGGCCACATTGGATTGCCACTTGTCTTTTCATTTGTTTCATTTTTTAATGTACAGTAAGATCTCTCTTATCCGAGTTGGATGAGACCGGGGGCACCTCGATTTGCGAAAAACTCGGATGGCGCGGATCAATTGTTTATTTGCTCTCGTAGCATAGCCTGATGTGGTAAAATGATATATGACACGTAATGGATAAAGGAACATAAAATACACACGATACACTTCATACAGGGTATACTAAATGATTTAATAGCTTGTAATTCAAGCTCACGAACACACGTACACAATTAGGCCTACATGTCGTAATAAAAACGTATGTCTAGGCCTAGGCCTAGGCCTAAACTCGACGCAGTAGGCCTAGGCCTACAATGCAAACATAGGCCTAGGCCTAGCTCTCTTTCTCATGTGGGAAAACCTCTCACTACTATGCCCGCGCTGAAAGCTCACGACGCAAGCTAAGTCTGGGAAAGCAATAAGCTACGCCCAGGAATAACCATTCACTGCGTTGTGATTACGAATTTTCGTGAATCGGTTGAAACATGATTGCATCTAGTTCCCCAACGACCATCTTTGAACAGCTGTGTGTGAGATGGTGGATCGTTGCGCAAACCCCAGGCGCGCGACCACACTGACCTCTATTGCTCAGTGGGGCACTACGCTTACCGGCGAGCGCCCGACGCACACTGACCCGAACTCTATACGCTCAGTACACTGATGCCACTGCTCGAAAGTCGAGATATATCGCCGATCTATTTCTTTCCTCATCGAAGGCGCCCACAATGTATCGAGTCTTTAAAAAAGGCGGCGCGGCGTTTTTGTAATTTTTTTATGTTTTTTAGTATTTAAAACTTTTTTTTTTTTTTTTTTTGGGGCTCGGTTAACACGGGAAAATCGGATAAAAGAGTCTTCGTACCTAATTCCAATAGATGTAGACAACAATGATAATTTGACGCCGAGTGCATGTCAATGAAAAACGCCATTAGTCACCACAAATTTAGTCACCACAAATTGTAGTTGTGATGATGATGTCACCACTAGGTATGGCACTTTAACCGGTCAAATTTGGTCAATAATTGTGACAATTGACGAAAAGTCGGTCAAATATAAAGAAATTATATTTTGCTCGTATAGGTCTTTTGTGGCCGAATACTTACGAGACATAGTCTGCAACCAAGTTAAGCTAATCAATTATCAACGTGCAATGGTGATTATTATTGATAACAATGAATGAGTGAATGAGCGTAAATGAGTGAATTTACTTACACTTTGTTTGCTCACTGTAGAAAAGTATCAATGGCAACAGTGAATTGTCCAATTTCAAATTTGTAGGGGAATGTACAAAAGTTGACTTTCCTTTGAAAAATGACATGAGTGATGGATGCTATGTTAAATATTTATTAAATAAACAAAATGTTATTTAACCAATTTTTTGACCGGTCAAATATTATTTGGTCAATTGTCATCCCTGGCCTGCAGTGTACAGGATTGTGTTGATTGTATGTATCTCCAGGTGCGAGGCCACCCTGGACGACGCTCTCTCCCTGTGGTCCGTGTGGCCCTTTCAGCTGGTGCTCATCCCCCCCGACGTCGTGAGCGGCACGGTCGAGATCCGCAACCTGTCGGGCCAGACGAACACGTTCGAGGCGGAGGTCAGCGACAACAGCGTCATCGTTGTGGAGCCGACTCAGGGGATCATCGCCCCGTTCAAGACCTTCTCGCTCACCGTCTACTGCAAGGCCCTGCCGCGCGCCAACCAGAGCTCCGAGTACATTCTGAAGGTCAGTTCGGATCAACACTAGAACTCACTGTGGTATTTAGATTATATTTAAACCATCTAGTTCAAAACGTGGGGTGTAGTCACTATGGCATATACTATGGTGGCCAATGTTCCACAACGAATTAAAAAATGTTCAAAATTTTACAAGTAGGCCTACCAAATATAGGCCAACCTTTTTTCATTATTTTAGGTCTCAAAATCCCTCCTCGACCTATGTACGCACAATAAGGTTCATCTTTTCATATGCCCGCATTTTTGTCTTGCTAGGCCAATATGTATGACAGACCTCCCTTCCTCATAGCTCATACCAAGTGGATGGGCATCAAAATTATATACTTACGTGCAAATAATACCATATTAATCATCATTATCCATCGCCGTTTCCCGATTCTGGCAGTCAGCTTGGGTTTAGCAACCAAATTTTTCCACTTCTTCCTTTCCTCCCGCAATCGTATCTTCATCTTCCCAGCTCTTTCCTCTTGCCTCGAGTCTCCTGCTATGATGTCCTTCCATCTCTTCATTGGTCTACCCCGTCTTCTTCTTCCTTCAATCCTTCTTTCATACATTTTCTTGGGCATCCTATTTTCCTCCATTCGTTTCATATGTCCACTCCATACCATCTCAACCTTGTCCTTCCTATCCTGTCACTTAACTTCTCTACACCTAGCACTTCTCTAATGTCCGTGTTTCTTATTCTATCCCTTCTCGTCTTGCCCACTGAGCTTCTCAGAAATCTCATCTCTGTCGCCTACATCTGACTCTCCTCTCGATCTCCCATTGTCCAGGTTTCTGCTGCATACGTAAGGATCGGTATGAAATAGGTTTTATATAGTGTCATCTTACACTGAATAGGTATTTCCCTATCCCACACCATGCCTTTCACACACTGGTAGAAGTTACTGGCCTTTTGTATTCTGGGCCCCGATTCATGTACATTTATCCCGGGTATAGGTGGTATAAGGACTAGGGCTGCCCAACGATAAAAAACATCATATCGATATCGTGAGGGGATATATCGATATCGTGATTCGATATCGAACTTTTCAAATCGAGTATCGATATCGTTTTTTTTTTTTGAAAAAAAAAATTTGGATTTTTTTTTTTTTTTTTTTTTTTTACGTGTTATTACGTTCTTCGGGCGTAACCAAGGCCCCGCCGGCAATACAGACATGCCACTGTCCGTCCCATGAAGAACAATCAACAATACTTGCGGCGGCCCTGCGAAGAGATGGAAGCTAACTGACTTCTCTGTCTCTACCTCTCTTTCCCTGACTCTGTCTGGACACTACTCTAGTGTAACAACTTGAGCTGCCTCTTATGCTTTGCTGATATGAATGAAATTACACATGTGTTCTTGTTATCTTATCTGATAAGATAAACAAAACAAAGCAGCAAGAGTCTTGGCCCGAAGCCAAACTGACTTATCAATATGTAGTTGGTGGCGTGGGAGGGGGGGGGGGAAGGAACAGCGCTGCAGAACCATAACTCACTGCCACACCAACCATTTCTTGATTAAAAAAAAATAAAATTTTTTTTTTTTTTTTTAATCAAACGATATACATTTTCATATCGATATCGAATTTTTTTCTTCATATCGATATCGTATCGAATTATCGATATTGTTGGGCAGCCCTAATAAGGACGGTATAATGCAGGACATGGCAGGATAAGGCCTGGTTAAGTCTGGGCAACTCTCATCCAATCAAAAATTTCCAATTCAACAACAAACACAACAAATGTTATTTTCCACTGCATTCCACAGCCATGTAAATCAGCAGATTAGCAAAAGAACACTGAAAATTTGCACCATCTTTTGTTTTACATTTTCATTTAGTGACAGGAGATTGCGTGAGTTTATTAAAAGAAAAGAAAAGGTTTATTATTGCCGTAAATTTTGGAATAGCCTAGGACTATCATACCATTGTTTATCTGCATTATGCTTTTAGTAATCAAAACTAGTTATTTGTGCGGGATGTGTGTCAGAACAAGGTCGTGCAGGCCTAGGGTTGGCTAGAAGAGGCCTAGGGCTTGTCAAACGTGTAATGTTAGTTTTAATTTTATCTAGTCCTACAGCCTAATAGAACTTTAGGCCTACACTGTTGTATTATGAATAATTTTCTACATCTGGGCCTAGGCCCGGGACGGTTTCTGATTTGTTATATGAGAGTAATGACAACTCTTCTCGTTTTACACATACATAGATGCAAAATTTAAAATGTCCGCCATCTGTTTACGTATTTTCTTATCCCCGGTCGAGGCGAGATAAGTCTTCATGAATTGGATTCAGAGTTATACCGCACTTATACCACCTAACTCGGCTTATACCGGGATAAAAATGTACATGAATCGGGGCCCTGATGTTTATCTCCTTTTTAATCTTTCCACTTGTCATTACTTCACTTCCTAGGTAGCTAAGACTATCTATCTCTTTCAGGGTTTCTCCTCCAACGTTTATCTGATATTTTTAATATTAATTATTAATGTACGTAATTTACAAACATGTTGTTTAACATAACAAACCTTGTATTTTACGTGTATTTTTTTTCTCCATATTACTTCAAAACAAACATACCATAATAAACTTTCATGACCCTGGAGGTGTATGTGGAGGCTTAGACTTGTAGAATGTAGACAGTGTTCTTATTTCATGCTATGTGTTTTTGAATGCGAACATACCATGAGTTTTATCTTTGCGAGAAACAAAACATGTGTTTACAAGTTATAATCTTTACATGTCCACACTGTCCTAATTGTTCTATTCTGGATCTAAGACGACCTGATTGTCTCTAGGTTTACTTGGAGAACGAGATGCGGCACGTCCTTGTTATCGTGGAGAACACGGTCCCCAAGCCTCGCCCCAGCTCCTCGTCGCGTCAGCCTGGTTCCGCGCCCGCACGCGCACACGAGCCCAGCTCCTGGTCGCGTCAGCCTGGTTCCGCGCCCCCGCGCACCCGCCCAGCTCCTGGTCGCGTCAGCCTGGTTCCGCGCCCACACGCGCACCCGAGCCCAGCTCCTGGTCGCGTCAGCCTGGTTCCGCGCCCGCACGCGCACCCGAGCCCTGCGAGACGAGCACTCCGCTGAACAGGGGGGATCGACACAGGAGCCGGCTCTTCAAGGGGCCGGAGATGATCATCTCTGGGTCCCTGGTGAAGATGTTGAAACCTTCGACCACTTCGCCCAGCTCTCTCGGGATGAAGTGGTTCCCGAGTCATCGCAAGCCGGTCGCTGTGGACGCGTCCAAGAGGGCGCGATCGCTCCCCCTGGACGAGGGTAGGAAGCGCAGTGTCCGGAAGAAATCCTCCCAGCCCCGGGTGGAACCTCCCCAGAGAACCTCCAACGACACGATATCCGTGCACTGTCCCGACAGCTGGATCAACATGAACCCCAACGCCTCCTTCAGCTCGTTCACAACTCCCAGCTTCTCGCCCATCAAGCCTTGCACACATGTAAAAAAAACAACTGCCAATTGTTATTCCCCGTTGCCAACTTCAGAGAAAGATTCGGTGAAAATTCCGGATAAAACACGGCCCCTTGAAGATATGCTGCATGCCTTGTCAATCGAAAACCGATCGACAGGAAGTTCTTCCAACAGTCAGGAGACTGTTTTCCAAACGAGTTTCCCAAAAAGTCACAATTCAAAGTCACAACGCGAGTCTCCTAACAGTCAGGAGACTGTTTTCCAAGCGAGTCTCCCAAGAAGTCACAGTTCAAAGTCTCCTTCACAGACCGCTCCTCCCGATCCTGTCTCTCTAGAGCCCATGGACCAGTTTCAACCAGGTCTCGCGCAGGGAAAATTGTTCTCCGATAACTATGACGTTTGTTTTCCTGCTACTCTAGTTGGATCAACATCTTCTTTCAAGATAACTGTGAAAAACTCGTTCCCTGAAATGATCCAGGTAGGTTTCCAATGATATTTATTATTTATTAGCCTATATAAGCCGAGACAGGGCTGCCGTTTTTACTTTTTACAGATATTTTGGGGTAATACGGATCAACGTATATTTAGTAGGGCTGGGCGAGTACTCGAATTTTCGAGTGCGAGTCGAGTTCATGGCGAGTTCGAACAAATTCGAGTTTAATTTATTTTGAACTCGAATATTTGAATCTCCGTAAAAACAGCATTTTCTACCGACCCGTTAAAAGTTATGTATTTCCTCCGTTAGAAAGCAGCACACGCGGTGAAGTTCGTGATACACAATAGGTCAAACTCCTTCTGACGTGAAACTTGTTATGATTGGCCGGCTGAAGTTTGCGAGATCCAATTGGAGCTAGCTATAAGTCACATGTGAGCGTTGATTGGATTGAAATAAACTCGATTTGAACTGGGTTCGAACTTCGAACTCAAATACTCAACGAAACTCGAACTCGACTCGAATTAAAATTCTCCGTTTGCGCAGCCCTTATATGTATTTCAAATTCTATTATTTATCTGTTGATCCATTCGTTGACATCTTAATCTGGATTCGAATTGTTATACGGACCCAATTCAATTCCTAATTTCAAAAACGTAGTATTAGTGCCAAAAGAAAGAAAAATAGTAGGTACTATACTATTCTATTAGCCTACATATGACTATGAGAACTCAAACGTGAATAATGGTAGAATAGAATTGAATTAACAATATACACTTTGAATCCAGTTCTTCAAAAGTTTATTTTTTATTCTGTTGTGTCTTTTGATATTTAGTATTTTTGTTGATTTGGGCTGTGATGTACACAGTATGCAGCATACTCCAGGAAGGAACTCTGTGTGTGTGCGCGACACTGACCAAATACCTTCTTTACCACCATTGAAGCAGACCAACGGCTGCTACAAATATTTCATAAGAAACGTAGACTACTATTGTCATTTTTTAAGAATACATGGAGATGGACATTATATTATGGTGTCCTTCAATGTGACAAGTACCGTTTTAATTTTTAAAGCAGCCTGGCAAATATCTTAGTTTGAACTTGCTTTTCTGTTGGTACTAGAATTAGCTTTAACAACATACCCTGTGGACGATTCAGTTCATATGTATGCAACCTGTACTGTGCTCTGTGTTTTACACTGTTGTTTGTGTTCTGTTACTACTAATGTTAATGACATGTAGGTTAATGTTAGTTTGTTTTATTTCAGTTGGAAATTGGTTCCTTGGCTCCTCCATTCTCGGTGAACGCCACTTCGTTTCCATTGAAAGGGAAGTGGTACATAAGCTTTAAAGTTTATTTTAGACCGTTGACAGTTGGTTCTTACCAACAGTGTTTAACTGTCCAACCAGCAGGCAGGGCACCTCTCAAGTATATGTGCTCCGGCGTGGGGATTGCCGTCGTCTAGGTGATACCAACATAAAAACTAAATGTGATACCGGTAGGTCGGACGGTCGTTTTACTTTTAGTGTTATATATTTTTAATTGTGACGTATTCCCGATGAATTTGAAGACTGAGATATGTATAGTAAAGTGTAGGTTAGTTTGACATTTTTATATGAACTACCTGTAATTGTG
This sequence comes from Sweltsa coloradensis, assembly GCA_024449915.1. Lineage (NCBI taxonomy): Eukaryota > Metazoa > Arthropoda > Insecta > Plecoptera > Chloroperlidae > Sweltsa > Sweltsa coloradensis. Next base: position 96,284 of record JAMZAV010001044.1, on the reverse strand, counting down.
TAAATGTAATTATTGTAGTCTAAATATGCATATTATGTAATGTACCAAAAGTAGCAACAGAGCTCAATCTCTCACGGGCTGTAGTTGGTTATACTGTGCCCTGTGTTGTGCACCTACATCTGAGCTGTGCCATGTGGCTGATATCAATGGAAGCTAGGCAAACATGCATCGGACGACTTGGCAGCGCTGTGGAATAGAACTTTGTTAGCGTCAACACTACGCGCATTGTGACATAGGATGAGAAGTTTGCCTACAGTGCTGCAACGTCGACCGATCTATGAGCTAGTGAAAGTAAAGGTAATATAAAATACTGTATATTTACCAGATTATAGGCTGCCGACTCAAACTTTATAGAGTAGCATGTAAATACTATTGGCAGAATATGGCTTCACATAATGGCCACACCCCTCTTGTTAAACTCAATAATTTTCAATAGTCTCGAGGCCTACACTCGCATAAACACAGTACTTGGTTGCGTAAGCAATCTGGATCTCCCCCGCTCCGCGGATAAGTATTCTTGTGAGTGATGTTTAGCTGTACTTGTTTCCAGTGTTTAAATCATGACTGGGTCTTTCTCTTTATAGATCTGAATCAGTTTGATTATGTGTAAGAGAAACATGCATGTTCTGTGTAGAAAATCTGTTTCATTAGTCTTTAATAAGTTTCATTTGTGTAGAGGTTGCCCAAGTATCACTGACCATGGGCACCTTACTAGCAAAGTTCAATCTTTATTTGTGTTGAAGTGTGGAACACGTAATACCGTATTTACTCGAATGTAGGCTGCCATTGTGTAAGCCCGCTCCCCTGTTTTCAGTATTTTAACAATTCAAATTTTAATGTGTTGAGTATAAAATATAAATACTGTTGATAAATTGCTTCGCATAATGGCCACACCTAGTGATTTAAAATTTCTGGAAATTATATTATAGGAAAATTTTCAGAAATATTTCCTTGGGGGAAAAAATTGAGTGGTAACTTTAGGCTCCAGGGCTGTCTGATATAAAAACCTCAATGTGAAGGATTGGCAGATAATATGGGATAGCCCTGGCCCCCGAGGTACAACGTTACAACTAGATTTAAAATATTTTTTAAGAATGTCATATGAAAGAGCAGAAATTTTCTGATTTTTTTTATGAACAGACATTATTAACAAATTTAGCACTAATCTAGTAATCTACAAGTATTTTTAACCAAATGCCCCCAAGATAAAGAGTGCACTGCCTCTTTTAAAAAAAAAAAACAATTTGGAAAAACATTTCCGTTTCCAGGAAACATTTCCGATTTACATCCCTAGCCGCACCTCACTTTTTAACTTGGTACTATTTTAAAAATATATTTGAGGCCTACATTTGCAAAATATGGTATGTAGCAAACTAATACAGAAAGCAGAACAATTTGTTAGGATTACTGTTTTAAGTGAATTGTACAATAAATTACAGTACACGTAATTTGCTCCTGTGGGTAAAGCAAAGTTGATATTGCAATCCAAAGTTTGAACGTTCCATATTAATTATTGTTTGTTATTAATATCTTCTTTTATGCTGTGGGTTCCTTCTGTTAATGTTGGTTCTTTGTCTCCAATACATGTACATTTAAAGTTAAACAGTGAATATAAACTACTACTAGAGATGAACCGTCTATAGACTAGAAACTTAATATGGTCTTACATGTTATAAATTATAATATGTACACACCAACCAAGAACCTGTTTTCAAACAATAATTTCACTTCTAATTATTTTTTAAGTGATTAGCCTACATTTATTAAAACTATATGTACTAAAACTAAAAGATATGCAGGGTGACCATGATAATATGAAAGCAAAATGGTAAGATCCATATGCAGATAAATGCATTTGGCATTTGACTTGATGTTTTTCCAATAATTATTTTTAAATCTGTTCAGTGATGGTTTGTTCTATCTTTGGAGGAATTCAATATAATTAGTTGAATAAACTTACAAATTAGCCATTGTAGTAGACAAAAAGGAAGTAGGAAACCATTTTTTAATCAGAAATTGCAACATAAATTGCACTTATGTGTTGATATCCGAAATAACGGTTCCAATGGTTAATATTGTAGAATCTCGCGTAAACTGTTCTCCCATACTCTAGGAGAGCGCTAACAATGAGTGCAAGTGTGCGTGGGGGGATTAGCATGCAAGAGAATAGGTGTTGTTTGATGCAGCACTGTGTCTAATTACAGGCAAAGTTGTAGGTCATGAAAATAATACTATATCGGAATGATGTGTTAATTCTTTGTTTTGGGTACATGGTCACCCTACAGATAAGACAAAGTTCAAACTTATCTTTGATTCACATCATCTGATAATCTGAAGCAAATTGGTTAGTGCCTATGTACGTACCTTGTGTGACAAGTTACTGGCACAGACAAGAACATCGTTAAATACTAGTGAAGTAGAAATCATAAAAAATTATGAACTTTTATTAAGGTAGGTGAGTTAATTATGAATTGTTTCCAAAAATATTCTTACATAAAAATTCAACTATTGTATCGTTAATTAACTGGCAACACTGAATAAAAAAATTAATGATTATCAAATGAAAGTTTTCTTATTTGTGTAAGAACTAAGAAGGTGTGGCTGAATTATAATTTGCTTTTTATGGGTACAAGAACATGAGTTTGTTTTTGTTAAAAAATAAAAGTATTGCAGGGAAATATCAATATTGATAGGCCTACATCAAATTGTATTAATTGCAAATCAACAATAAATATAAATATTTTAAAATGATACAAGGGGATATATGGCTAAGTATTGTTTTAATAATGAGATAAATTCCCCCCCCCCCCCCACCATAAAAAACTTTTTCCACTTTAGAAATTTTCAGCAAAAGGTGGGTGAAATACCTACCTAGTATTTACCTTTTCACAATAATAAAATCTTTATCCCAAAATATTAACGTATGGTACAATAGTTTAAATTATGTATTTTTTATTCCACTTCAATGTTCCAATTTTAGACATTTTTTAAGTTGCATATTTGTGAAATAGTACCAACAAAAGTCAAAATTTAAAAAACTGCAAGTGAATTATCCTATTAAAAAAGGTAGCCAACCAAAATATTGATATAAAAAGTGCAAAACAAACTGATATACTGCGAGTCCCATCGATTTTGTTAACTAGGGGGGAAGTTACTACGCGTCACGTCTCCGAGCCTGCGTTTGACACCATTGAGTAATTTAACGGCTATTGTAGTCATGCTTTTTATCGGCAGCCGCTATTGCATTCGTGCTTTTTATCGGAATTAGGGCTCCCATTCGTACCGTTTTAGCCGGGACAGTCCCTTTTTTGAGGTGGTGTCCTGGCTGCTTGTAGCCGGGACGCCTAATTGTCCCGAGTTTGGCGAACGACCGCGCTATTTTTACGGTCTAGCATTTGAATCGCCGCGCCTGCAATGCAACTCTTCACCCTGACCATGGCCAGTTACCAACCACTCACCAAAAACGAACTATAAAGATTCAAGAAGTCAAGGTCAAGATCCAGGCTGCCAACAGTCAGAAGAAAGTGTCATTTTACCGATAAACTACAGACAGATTTTCCTTTTTTGCAAAAAAGTAACAAGAATATTGAAGGGATTGTTTAGTGTACAATGTGTTGTGACTTTAATATATCTCCTAATTTTCGTTTCAACGTTAACATTTTCAGGAATAGGCGCGTAGGAAGGGGGGGGGGATGGGGGAAATTATCCCCACTTTTTGCCGTGACCCCCCCCCCACTTCAGAAGAGCAATGACCAACAATTTCGACAATCTCTCATTGTTGTTGAACGTGATCGCGAACGTAATGATGCATTTCAATGGTTGTAACATGATCTATATCGTCACTACCCCAATTTTAAAAAAAAATAGTTTTATAGTTTTTACTCCTAAAAAAATGCATTAATTTGGTATCGCATTCAGTACACTTATTTTTTCTAGAACGCACCAAACACACTCTAAAAACCTTATTTTCAAAATTTTCGCCTGCGGCGCTGTAGTTGGGGAGCAAAGCCCCCCAAACCCCCCCGTGTTGGTCCCCTAAAAAAGTTGGCCCGTTTTTGGGTTTTTGTAATATGGGAGCCCTAGAATCGGAATACTCTCTATTTCTTGTGACAAATTCCGACGTCTATATATTCAATACTTCTATAAAAGTGTTTGAGTAAGCAGTGACTCACAAGCACACTCGTGCATTTCCCACATGCATCTCAAGCTTAAGTTTAAAATATTTACCAAGGGAAACCTGTTATAGGGTGAAATGTTCGTTTTTGTAATGAAAAATACAATACGTTCATGAACACGTTATTCAAATAGCCGCGGTCATATCGCAACAAAAGAGTCGAATCAATACATGATATGTACCAACACAATTATAATTAATTATTCATTGTTTAATAGTTGTATGTCGCCAAACCTGCTTTTAATTACAGCCACTTTATCGCATCGCTATTTTTAGAGCTTTATGAGCATAATGGATTCATAGAAATAGAACTTTGTTTCCGAAAAGTAGATTTAGGCATCATGTGAATTTTTAAATGTTTTTGCAATCGTTGGCCAACCTGCAACTACAAATCGTCTGCAAGTTTAACTGTCATGGCGGCTCTGGTGTAGTTGTTTTTGGCTTGGAGTTGGAGTTTCTAGTTTGTATTAATTGGGTTAGAACAATGACAGACGTACTAAGCCCATTTGTGTATTGGGCTCAAACCGAGATTAATATTACGTTAAAAGTTGATCTCAAGGACGTTAAGGTAAGCTCTGACATAATATTCCTGCAAAAAGTAAGGGTAGGGCCTAGGCCTAGGCCCTAGGGCCTAATCTAGACTTTGTCGGCGTACGTGGAGGTTGGAGGGTTGGGGGGGCTAATTCGTAGCTGTGTTATTAGCCTTCTTTTACTCTTATTAGGGTTAAATGCAATGAAAAAAAATTATAATAAATTTGTAGGCCCTAGGCCTGATATAATGGCGGGCTATTACAGCCTTACAGGCGGTGGAACTCTTTCGTTGGTATGGACAGTTTTTTGATCAGTAGGACTTTAGATTTAAAATAGCGACGTTAAAGGTTTTGTAGGTACTTTAGATTTAAAATGGCGAGTTAAAGGTTTTGTAGGTACACATAAAAAAGCTGTCCATACCAACCGAAAGAGTAGGCCTAGGCCTACCCAGGCGGTGTTAGGCCTATGGTTAGGCCTAGCTAGGTAGAACCGGCACTTCTATACCGGGGGGGTCCAACTTTTTAACAACGATTTTTTGCTGTTAAATTAACAAAAAAAACTTCAAAACCTTTAACGTCGCTATTTTAAACGAAAGTCCTTTGGCGTTTAAAGTACTTCATATTTAAAATACAAACGTTAAAGGTATAGTAGGTATAGGCCCATACTACTACCTATATAGGTAGAGTATTTTTTTGGAAACGTTGCAAAAAATTGTTGTTAAAAAGTTGGACCCCCCCCCCCAGGAATAGAAGTGCCGGTAGGCCTGCAGTGACCTTAACCTTAAATTTGTATTTTAATTTTTGCAGGATCCAGACGTTACTTTAAACAGCAAAACACTACATTTCGCAGGAACTGGCCAAGGAGCTAAAGGAACGAATAAGTATGCTTTCACATTAAATTTCCATTCTGCTATTGACTCTGAGGCGAGTGATTACAAAGTATCTGGACGTCAAGTGGACTTCACACTAAAGAAGAAAGCTAGTGGTTTCTGGCCACGATTGACTGCAACTCCGCAAAAACCTGCTTGGCTGAAAATAGATTTTGACCGTTGGAAGTCTGAAGATGTCGACGATGACGAAACAAGAGATGTTATGGGCGATTACCCCGATCTCTATGATAATTTACAAAAAGAAGAGCTTGGCTATCGCCGAGAAGATTTCAAGAAAGTTTATCTTGTTTTGTATAACTTATTGCAATTCATTGGGTTTTCCTTCATCTTGATTGTAATGGGAATACGGTACTACCGAGATGGGCCAGGTAAGTAACTAACTAGGTACCAGTAGCTTACAGGTCTAGGACTAGAGGCCTAGCTTACAAACTCAGGCACTTTTTCGGTTGGTATGGACAATTTTATAACACTGATATTAGGGGAAACGTAGGTTAGGGGGTGGGGGGGGGGGGGCGCAAAGTGCGTATACGTTTTAATAATAATAATAAATAATGAGGTACTTGTTCATTAATGGGACCCCCTCCAAAAAATGTAATAATTCAGTAAAAACATTTCATGAGACAATCATAACTACTACATCTACTCCATCTGAGTTTCAGGAGATCAGGAAAACACAATTATTTCGAACAAAGCCTCGAAAACATCTTTTCCGGCTACATACTTTGCGCCAGGAGTGACACGGCCTACGCCAACATACTCCACCTACAAAACCTTTAACGTCGCTATTTTAAATATAAAGGACTGTCAATGGAAAAGTACTTTCGTTTACAATAGCAACGTTAAAGGTTTTGGAGGTTCATTTGGTGTCCGTGAACGTCAAAGTCAGCTGCACGGCGACGACTGCTCTCATGTAGGCCTAAGCGTTCCAATGAACTGTTCTCGCCTGAGTAACGTTGAACGTGTGAGTCAAGTTCACTGTCTAGAGTCATATTCAACTCCTCGCAAGTTGTAATTATTTATTGTTAACAGAAATAAGTAAACAAACGACGATGGGGGGGACCAATTAACAAAAATTTGAGGGGGGTCCCGTTAATGAACAAGTACCAATAATGATAATATTGTAAAACATATGCGCTTCCCGCTCCCTCCCCCTAACCTACTTTTCCCCTAGTGTTCATAACAACCGAAAAAGTAGCCAAACTCATAGGCCTACAGTATTTTAGTATGTTAGGCCTATGTTTCTTAGTTTATTTTATTTGTTGTCAATGTGCAGATGCTTGTGCTAAGGTATAATTATACTATGCACTTCCCTATTGTAATTTATACACATAATAATATAGGGTACGGTACCGGAAGTCCGGAACATAAACATTTTGGCTTACGACGGTAGGTAGCCTAGACATGGCTTGGTCCTTGTCCTCACACACGTTGTAAGTTTTCAGTAACCTATGGGCGTGCTGACTTCTATCATGATTTATTTCTGGTAGGCCCTAATCAATCACCTAACTCACAATTATTTGCCTAGCTCCTAGCATATTGCCTAAGATAGCCTACAATAAAAGTTAGTGCAATTTAATTCTAAGGTAAACCGTTGAAAGTCTGTTGTTGATGGTAAGGCAACACACGGCACCCTAGAAGTAGACCTACGCATACATAGCTTAAAATGACCTTAAAAAATGACTGTGAAGGTTATATATTGTTAAAAAAAAGACAGTTCCCCAAAATTCTAACTATCTATTCTAACGGTGTGCAGGTAAAGGTTTTGCATTTTGACAATCAGTTTGCGTAGACTGTAGTCAACTGCTTTGGGTTTTATGGTGTTGTGGGGTAGGGAAATAGGGGCTATTGCAATGTTGAACGTTAAAATTAAAACTGATATTGGTAATGAATTTCACTTAGGGTGGCCTGTTTGGAGGATCGTACAAAGCAGTTTTCTCCCATGCATTTTATATTGTCTTGATTTTCATTGATTGGCATTTTGTATAGAGCAAGTGTCTTGTTTTGCTTTGCTTTGCTTTTTAATATTCTCAACCATTAGGTCTTTGATTTTAAAATGTCTGAGTGTTATTGTAATTCCATGTTGTTGTTTTATCTCTCTGTTAACACTTAGGCTAGACTTTGAGTGGACGAGAGATAAGGACAAAAGTACAATTTCATAAACCTATGTGACGACTTATTATGGGAGATCCGAACCCTTTGTCATAAGTTCCACACATCTTGGGCCTGCGCTCCAACCGTTTGCAGGCACCTTTAATAATACCAACTATAATGACTAGTAATTATGCAAATTAGCTGGTAAGGTTGTGACATTTAACCAGACTCACAATGTAATGTCATCGAATTGACTAGGCATACTTTACATTGTTTATCATCTCGATCAGTTTGTGTACAATCTCATGTAGCCTGTATGAGATAAAGGTTGAAGCCCAAGGTCAGTTGAGTTGGCCCTAGACAAAAATATGCCTGCACAGTTTAAATAGCTACTGGTATATTATCTAAGTGTGAATGGGTGAAATAATTTGCAATGCAACTAATATGCCTCCTATCATAACAGATATGGCTCTATCCATTTCAATGTGAATCAAGGCCACCCTTAAGTAGGCCTAAAAGGATTATTGAAACACTCAACACGAAGCACTCATCCCATCATTGGGTAGAGGCTGTCTTTACATTTTCCTCCTTAACTGTCAGAGTTAGGCCTATAGTGAAACAGTTGTTAGTATTTGTAATAAACCAGCACCCTCAATCTTTAGGAAAACACAGAACACTCATCAATAATTTAAAAAAAAAAACATCAGGCTGTTGTTTTTGCAGTTTTTTTCCTAACCGCAATCGCAAGAAATATATATTTTTTTTAATGGGTAGGCCTACCTAGGGGTAGTTATTTGTGATACTGATCACCTACGTATGTGGGGCCTATTCTTCCTAGGAATACCTACACATAGCATTTGTCGAGACTTGAATGTAGGTATCTAATCAAATGTGTTGCAAATGGTGACAACAGATAGCTTGTTGATTCCAAGTGTTAATGTAATTCAATGAATCTAATTGTGAAAAGTGGTTACCAGTGTCCGTGACCATTAACCTTGAGATTGTCATTTCCAGTGTGTTTTTCTTTCAAGTTTAAACGATGTAGAATAAATTGAATCTTAAGTTTTGCATTGGTATTGCATTATGTATGTATAGGTAATCAATACTCTTTGTTATGTAAGCGTGATAGAAGAGGCCTTGTAAATATTCACGATTAGCCTATAGAAGAACAGCGGGGGTACGGGAGGACCCAAAGTAGGGGGCAAAGCTACTTATTCAACATATTGTTGAAGAAGTCAATAACATCCGATTGACGGTTGAAATCTTGTGGTAGAGGTGCTGAGTAGGTAGCCTTACACAAAATTGCTTTTAAAAATGCTAGCTTTCTCCCCCTGGCCTCAAGGGTCACCAAAGCTTTCTCCCCCTGGCCTCAAGGGTCACCAAAGCTTTCTCCCCTGGCCTCAAGGGTCACCAAAGCTTTCTCCCTCTGGCCTCAAAGGTCACTAAGCTTTCTCCCCTGGCCTCAAGGGTCACCAAAGCTTTCTTCCCCCTGGCCTCATGGGTCACCAAAGCTTCTCCCCCTGACCTCAAAAGTCACCAATAATATTATCTTATTGATGGGTAATGTTAACAAAAGAAACTCATACCAATCGGAAGTCGTGTTTAATTTTTCATGATACATGACACATGCATGGAAAATGAAGATCCGAGACTTGTTTACCTTCTCCGTTTCGTAAAATTCCAACCATTTTTGACACTTTTAAACCTGTCAAAAAGGTAAAATGTGACCGAGAGTATGATAAAAAGCGGGTGCGTAAAGTTAATGACTCGCGGCCATTGTTAAAATGAAGAAAATTGTCGTACATATATTAAAATAAAGAACATTATTGTGTCAACCTTCAATTAAGTCTGGGCAACTAAAATTTTGGGCCACTTGCCCGGCTGGGCAAGTAGATTTTTTAAAATTTGTCAAGCCCTGAACCTATAGTATATGTAGGCCTACATTGTATAGGTTTTTAATCTGGCAAATAAGGCTATCAAGAGCTAAATGTAGCTAACCCTGTTCATTTATTTTTAGATTCAATGGAAGGAACATACAAGACTGTTGGAGGTGCCATGAAATTCTGTCAACTGATGCAAATACTGGAAATAATGCATCCTATGTTCGGATATACTAGAGGTGGCGTCTTTGCACCCTTTATGCAAGTAAGTTAAAAGAATAGTAAATCAATGGACGTACCCTTATGAATTTTGAGTAGGTGGAGGTATTCCCAATATAAGTGTGATCAGTGGCGTAACTAGCCCTTTTTTTTGGGGGGTGGGGGGGGTGGAATTTTTGTAACCTCTGAAGATCAATGGTCAGCACAACTAGGGTATGGGTTCAGTCAGTGGTGTCATCCCATAACACATGGGTGTATGCTCTTTCCTGGGTAAAGTACAAGATTGTGGTTTGGGGGGGGTGCGGGTGTAGCCTTCCAGTTGATGCGGATTTTTTTTTCCGATTCTGGAGTATTTTGAAGTTTTATAATGACAAAAACCTTATAAAAGATGTATGAAAAAATTGCAAAATATGAAAGATATATCAATATTTCCTAGGATAATATCTCAATAAATACCTCATGTTAAATAAAAATTGTGCCCCCCCCCCAAAAAAAAAAAAAAAATTACGTCACTGAGTGTTACCCTTCTGGAGATTCTCTGTCACTCCTTGTTATATCAAATCAATCTAAAACATCAACAAGGTCCTTACAAAAATATCCCCATCTACTTGATTTCAACCCCGTCTGGGCCCGGGGTAGAATTGGTCCAGAACATGGCTCTGCTAATCGTAAAAGGTGATTCAAGAGAAAAAGTCCACCTCGCAAATATCAGCTAGTAAGAGCGGAGTATATTACTCCCCAAAATTAGAGGCGAGCTCTGGCAATCGTCGTCAGGAACACCTCCCCCTTCCCTTGACGACCCCTCGACGACGATGACAATGACACCACGAACGATGACGAAGACAATGATGACCACGACGTGAGAACCCCCTTTCCTCCCCTTACCCATGGCTAGTTCTGACAGCATGGGCCCCTCCTTCCCCCCCCTAGGTTAGAGTGGTGCATTATGACTCAACAGTCGACGCGTCCTTGATCCAAATAAACCAAAAAAACTACTTCATTTCATTACAACTATTGATTTTATGAAGAGAAGAGTTATGACTGTGGAAGCGTAGAAAGAAGTGGACAAATTGCAAAGAATTGCAATAGAACAATATTTTGAGTTTTCACTACTATGTTTCAGGTCGGCGGCCGCATGTTTGTTCTGTTTGGGATGATTGAGTACGAAGAGCGAATGCAGACCAAGCCGGTTGTCTTCTACCTGTTCTTCATCTGGAGTCTGGTCGAGGTGGCGCGATACCCGTACTACATCTCGCAGGTGTACGACAAGTACATAGCGTTCCTCACGTGGCTCAGGTACACGATGTGGATACCGTTGTACCCCCTGGGATTTCTTTGCGAAGGCATCATTATACTAAGGTAAGGCACCACGCATGGCATCCATGACCTATGTTGCATTCGTATGTGGCAAAGGTGAGAGAGAGCTGTGTAGATGTAGAAGAGAAACGATTGTGGGAGGAAAGTGGAAACATTTTGTTGCACAACCCAAGCTGACCCTGCAGAAGCGGGAAACAGAGATGGATAATGTAATGACAATGATTTTACAAAATGTACATATCGGTATTTGTGTTTTTATTTTTCAGGTAATAGCTTTAAGAAATGTGTCCTTTTTCATGTTCAACTTATAAGGTCTAGGCCTACATCTATATTCCATAGTGATGAATTTCTCGATTTTAAGTTTTAAATAATTAGCTAAGTAATAAGTTAACAAATAAATAAGTATATCTCACAAAATCAAACCAGATCACATTACGTACTAGTACTACTACAGCTATTATTTTGAGCAACTATTCAGTTATTGTGTTGTACCAATACTAGCTTTGGTGAACCATGTGTAATTGATTTGCCTGCTGTTTAATTCCTGAGAACACACTGAGGAGTAGTCATGTGTAAATGCACAGTGTTCTAAAATGTTTTGTTTTGTTTTAGGAATATTCCATACTTTGAAGAAACTCGTCGATTTACAGTCGCCCTTCCGAACTCATGGAATTTTGCATTACATTTTCCAACATTAATGCGAGTATACTTACTTGTTCTTTTCTTCCCGGCAATGTACTTACTAATGTCTCACATGTATCGAGCTCGCGTTCAAAAACTTGGTCCGTCTAAGTTGCGTAAGAAAGACGAGTAAGGTTGTTTGAGCATGAGTTTTTACCATCACAAGTCACAATTTTATTGGATGGTGGTCTATGGATGACATTGGATATCCTGGTCCGGGATGGTGGTCTATGGATGACATCGGATATCATGGTCCGGGTACCTAACTGATTCTAGTCGAATATACAATACATCGAACCTGAGGCCAAATTAGGAATCAATTCCTTCAACAAATCCAACAAAATGTTCTCTTTTACTATTGTAAAGTGTGGAACCGCTGTGTAGTTAATGAAGGATGTTTGTTTACTAAGTATACCCTGTTCATGTGAAGATCTCTCACTAGCACTCGTTAAAAGAGGTCAACCTCGTAACTCTTAACATGACTTAACATGTAAGTTATGTTTAGGATGACCTACTGCACTTCTTGTCTTGTTTCATGAGGGAAAGTGAATACAGAATCTGTATAACAGATTCAATCAATGTAACACAAAATGAAGCATCGATCTTCAATCTCAGTCAACAACAGTTGGGCCTACTCGGATCCAAATGTCTATATCCGATGTCATCCCTACAATATTCACATCACAACACTTGGTGTACCTAGTCAGTTTAAAAACATTTGTGAGGTGTATGGACTTAAAGACCTTAATAAACTATCTAAGATTGGGCAAGCATACCTTACTACTGTAGGAAATACTTTTCTTACATTGTAAAATTTAGTGGTGACAAAGCTTTCACTATTTCAAAGGAATACCTGGTTTAGGGTACATATCAGTTTTTACATTGTGACTAGAACTCCCATAATTGAAAACAAACAAAAAATGTGACATATTTATTATTTAATGATTTTACTCGCCATGAAATTGCTGAACTTCTAATTGGATGAGCGTAGCGAGCGAAGCGAGTGAAGCGAAGACTTCAATTTCACTGACCCCCCAAAAAATTTAGCTCGGGTGTTTTTTTGTTTTTTTTGTTTGTTTTTCCGTCTGTTTGTTCGCTCTCTACCGGGCAAACGGCATATGCGATCTTGATGAAAATTTGACAGGACCTTCGAAATCTCTGAACTTAGACTTGCCACGTTTTTGGGTACAATCGAAGAAATATTTCTCATGAATATCGTACTTTTACGATTTTTTTTTTATTTTTTCGCGATATTTTCGTGACATTTGGGCCAATTCTGACCAAACGGGTTAGGCTACAACGTTCATATTATACATGGACATTAAGGTTATGGTGATGTAGTACCTTTTGAAAGAAAAAGTTGAAAAAGTTAGCCAGAATCCATAGAAATAAAGCTTTTAATATAAGTTTTTTACGGTAAAAAATACCAATTGACAAGAAACAATAGAAACTTGACAACAATCACCTACAATGCGTAGGCAACAAAACAAAGCACTTGAAAAAATAAAGATATCCCACGCAAACTAAAAACTTTAAATAGCTCATCCATCAACGCGGCAGGACTTTAGCGTTTTCCTAGTTACAATATACTAATTTGTTCTAGTAATTGCATTTTATTTCTGAACAAAAATGTTTCACTCTGTATCTATCTCTATTCTGTACTTACACCAGAATACCATATACAAACAGTCAGGGGTGTATACATAGTTAGTATTCAACAAAATTGATTTTAAATCAAATGTTTTAGTGAGAAATCTGTGACGGAAAACACTTAACTAGGCATTGGGTGCGAGTATATTAGATAGGGAATGACCAGAAGCAATTTGAAGGGGTATTCAGTATTCGCCCGCTAAGCTCCCGAAATACACATAATTATATATTTCAGGCTCAGTAGGAAGTTAAGAATTTAAATCCTGCAAAGTCCCATTTGCGAAAAATTCTCATAAGAAACAACATTGCGACAATCTTTAGGCCCTGTTACTTGGAGGATTTTGACCAGGAAAATTAATTTTTGAGGTACTAACAATACCCAAGTCCCAAAATTGTATGGTATTGTATTATCATACACAAATAAAATTAATTAATTCATCGATGTCTGCATCCTTAATAGTTAATATTAATTAATTAGAGATTGGAGTGCACATTTAACACACATTTCATTCATTTCATTTCATTCACATTTAACTGATTTTCAGTGGGAGACTTTCTGGCTGAAGCGGGAATGGGTTCGTCCCCTGTGTAATGTCTGAATACGTAGCCTGATTATAGGTATAGAAAGAGATTTTTATTTCAACCATTGCACATTTTATTTTATTGGAGTTCTGGTGTGAACTGACGTGTTTCCATGTGTGTAGAAATCTATTTAGTTTGTTCAAACTTAAAAGGTGAATGTTATGCCTCAAAACAGATTGTGGTTTGACTAAATGTATGCCCATTTTGCATTTGCATAATAGTATTGCAACTACTGTATTTGCATGTCTACCTCTAGGTCTTCAACCATACATTCCGGTAATATCAACTCATGCAAGTAATGATGATGTAAGAGATTGAACGCTGATAATACGGCGAGACACATTATACTATTGTTTACTAGGATGTGTTGGATGGTGTCAACCAAGTACAGTAACTGTAGTCTATGACTGAGCCCCCCCCCCCCCCCCCCCCCCAATGGCTTGTGTTGGTGTTGTCAGTTAGGTTGCCAGAACAGAGCGAGTCTAATGATTGTATTGTTAACTTTAATACCTGCCATATAGTTTCATAATTTATTACTTCGAGCATAAATCATGTTCTGGTACACAAACGGACTTTGGCTTAACTTAATTTCATTATTATTTGGTAATTTGGATAATTTGGTTGTGATATTTCATAATGTAGGTATTCTACAATATTATTCTAAAACGATTAAAGCATAGGTAGTTACTCTCAAGTGTCAAGGACTAAAAATATACATCTAGTAATATATTGTTGTTAATGTTTGGTTAAGTTTATTTTTTTGTTGCCATTTCCTAAGTTTACTACATTGAGTCCGCTAATAGTTTGTGAAGACCACGTGTATTAGAGTTTACTTGCAGCATTGAATTTATTTTTTGTTTATTTTCTATGATCAATTATTGGAAATGTGATATGATAGACGCCTTTATGATTAATTTTTACACAATCACAAATAGATGCGACAAAATTGGTTCAGACATTAGGAACCGCGTAAAATGAGCACACCAGCCTCCTCTTAACCTGAAACTAGCAATCGGTGGCCGCATGGTGTGCTGTACAGGTTGTGACATAGAGAGAGAAGATATGCAGGGTTCACTGAATTCCTTAATGCAGATACTTAATTACAAAGTACATAATATAATACTTAGTGTAACTAATTAGCTAGGGCCTATATGTGGTTGTAATTAGCATATATCCTCTGCTTGTAAAACGTAGCCTACGTAACCACTCCAGCAGTGATCAACTAATGGTCGTTATTACAAACCACACATTTTTCAATTGGTGTATAACTTTGCCACCTCTCTCTGTATCCATGCTCTTCTATTGGGGCCACAAAGCAAATATTTACTAATTGCTATTTTTTGGGATTGATTGTTTTCAACAATCACAAAAATAGCATTTTGAAAGTCCTGAAAGTTTAACCATTTGCCTTAATGATGGCTTGTGCTTGGCTTAGCATTGTGTATGACTGGACAAAGTTCAAAGTCACAATTAAAATACAGAAATTAGCACGAGAATGCCACCACCAAAAATGTGAGTTTGCACTTTTCAAACTACATTACGCTTTATCAAATCCATGTTTCTCTGGAACTTTGTTCTGTTATGGATAAATAAATAAACTAAACTAAAAAACTAAAACTACACTTTTGCTTCGATCAGGGTGAAATTTGTTGTGCATACTATGAAAGATGATACCCATTCTTCATAAATGTCAAATGATGATTTTTTAGCCAATTTAGGCGTTTGGTCACACAAAATATGAAAACGAATGCAAAAAGTCACACTATTTTATTTGTAAATTTTGAAGACAATTGCAGATAAAAATACAGACTTTACTGGAAAAATGGATTTAGTTATCTGTTGGAGGGTGAAAACAACCAAAATGTGTTGATTTCCCTCAATCTTATTAAAAAAATTCAAAAGTTCTGTACTCAACACATCAAGTTTGCTCACCAAAGCTTTTCCAATTACTTAACCCTGCTAAAAAATAAGCTATCATTACCGGTATTTATAGAATACTAAAGATTTTGTTTGTGATTGTGATGGTGAATACAGGTGATGTATTTAAAGAGTAAATAGTTAATGGGACTTGGTTAATATTGGGCCTAAGTGTATTTTATAAAATTATGTTTAGTGTTAACCATGGTGGTTATACAAATGGGTTACGTGTATTTTCCTATACACCTGAATTTATTGATAAATTGGTGGGTTTACAAATGTCTGTCTTGTGTCAGTCGTAAACCATACACTTCTTGTGGGCATGGCTTGTTTGATTATTCAACAACAGAACTTGACATTGACTTTACATACTTGAGCTTAGCTAACTTTACTTCATGTTCATAAAATACAAATTGTAGCCGTTAGATTAGACACGTGATACAAGTTGGCTGTGGTGCACGGCTACCTAACAGCTTTTCACATAACGGAAAAGTCAAGTGCACCGTTATGTTTTCATTTAACCAGCTGGACATAACGTACATGTACGATTGTAAAGTTTTGCAACAAAATAGTCCATATTTTAAATATGGAGATGTGTACACAATCTGAATGTTTTAAACATGCCTACTGCTCACTACTAGTGTAAACATGCTTTAGGCCTACTCATTGCCAATGCTACTTAAAGGAGCCAATCGTCTATTATGATCAGTGGTTAAAGTGGGGTGGTATGAGCCGAGATGCATACCAGTACTTTAAATACCATGGTTTGCCATACTGTCACTAATTTTGATAATATTTTATGCACATTGACGAATTACGTTATTATTTTTGTTGTACTTTATATTCTGTACATATTTTGTTTATCCAATTTTTCTTCATATTATCATAAATAATATCCCTGTATCAGCTTACGAAAACAAAACTAATGTAGACCCCTCTCCTAGTATTTGTTGTGACAAAACACCCAAAACAATTTTGTTGCGGGGCTAAACTGGAGGACATACCCTCCGTTAGATACTTTGTGCTTATCGTTGCTTCTCAGAGTCCACTTTAACCAACTAATTATGATTATACATAGCCTAAACTGATTGTATTATTGATGGCTGCTTACAAGCAAAAATGGAAGTCTAAAATACAATTTGAGCTTTCTGCTTAAAACCCCCCTCCACTCAATAGGTAACACTTTTCAATGCTAACCACCTTGACCTGCCAAGTTTGTGGGGTGATTTCTACAATACGTGCCATAGCTGTAACATGGAGTTTTGTTTTTGTAGAGAAAGTGAAGTGTATCTTAGAGTTAGGGATGTTTGTGAAATACGTTTACAAGAATGAACTTGATAATGTTTCAGTTGTGTTTAAGACAAATAAAAGCATTGGTGCTTCAACATAACCTTGAAATTAAATCCTCCAGTCCCAACCAATCTTAAAATCCAAGCTCAAATCTCATCTATTTACTCCAACCTACTGTTGACCTGCAACATTTTCTACCATCAAAATCAATGGAATAACTAGACCTCCCCCTCACCTCAACCAAGCAAGTGCAAATAAAACAGCTTACTATATTTTATATCTGTAACTTGCAAACTATTATACCTTTGTCCAGGCTATAATCTGTATTGTTTTTGTTATCTTTATTATTTTCTTTGTTATAACTTATATTTGTGACTTATGAAAAGAAGATGTTATTTTTGTGTGTTGTGTATGCCAATTTGTATTGTAGGTATACAATGTCCATTTCCTTACTAAATTATATAATAGTGTTCGAATTATTTAAGGTACCTCGCTGGAAAGTTTGTAGTAGTAGTGTTTCTCTTTAGTGCAACTCAACAATGCCTGCCTAGTGCCTACCTATATGACTAACTTTAGGGGTATCAGTATAGCTGCCTTATTGGAAGAATGCAGATGCTGGCGGCATCGGCGGTTCAATGAGCGATCAGTATTTTAAATTAGGGGTCGCTGATTGACTAGAATTAGCCCGTTGGTCACGTCACCATCTGCAAACTTCCTACGTAGCAGCTTTATAATCACATTAAAAATTAGTGGCCAAAAATACATATTTCCACACCAATGTTACTGGTTTGTGTTTCTTATTTTTATATTGGTGTCGGTTTCTTTACTTTTCAGTTTAAATCTCGATGAAACTGAGAACAGCATGTGGCCATGGAGTTGGAAAGTACTATTTATAGCTCTATGATGTGACAGTGATATTTAAGAATGACCTAATGTTTTACAAAATAAGTTTAATGTTTTACTTGTTGTAGAGTATTGCAGTTCTTGTAAATTTCTCAATTCTTTGGGACCATTTTCTTTTGCTATCACTATCATCGTAATATTTTTCTTTTATAAACTTGGAAAATAATATAAACATCAAACACAAGAAACTTAATTCGATAGGGCTATAAGCCAAGCTGGTTTTCCTGAAATTTCCACCAGGTTCACATGATCAAGGTTTGGTCACGGCACTGTTTACATTATAGTTCGGGGTTCCGGCGGAAAACCAATACAATACCTAAAGCACCACCATGTGGATGTTGTTAAAACATCCAGACAACTGTGACCAAACGTCGATCGTTCTGCTCTCTGGTTGTAAACTAGGGAAACGCCAAAGTCGTTAGACGAGTGAGTGAGCCATGTGTTGAGTACTCGGTAACATTCCTTTTCTTCCCCCTACCTTAAGCCTCCCTAGCCTATCATAGGCTACAGTGGAGCATTATGGCCTAAACTATGGCCTAAACTTAAATACCCTATTATTTATACGAATATAATTATCAAACTGAAATGCAAATGTTCCCGGGTACTCAACACATGACTCGTTCACTCGTCTAACAACGACTTTGGCGTTTCCCTAGTCTAGTTGGCTAAAGCGCCCTTATAGCCGAAATGTGGGAGACATGGGTTCAATCCCCTGGTCGGGAAAGATTTTGTAATTTCTGGACTGTATTTAAAAAATTATTAAACATGTTTCGAAATGCATATAACGCAGTGTAGTCCATCATCTGTGGCAATAGAGCCTACTATGGTAAACATAGCCGGTACAAAATACGTGAAAATATTGCAAGGTTTACTCAATCTACGAGCGGAATTTGGGAGTACCTTGACGTGCAACATTTGATAGACCTTACATGGGCACGGCATTTCATGGCCAGGCAAATTACAAACAAAAAATATCTTTTAAAAATCTAAACCATTGTCAAAATAATTTCTAAACATTGGAAGCCTATTTTTCAATTTATTATTTCTTGTAGGTTTAAATTGTAATGGATCTGGCTGATTTTGTTAGCAGTTCTCGGTAAACTCGTACTGGATGTCTGTTAAAAATTTCAGCGCAATCTGTTCAGCGATTCGGCTGATTTTCAACGTACACATACACACGCAGACTAACAGAATAAGCGCCGTTTAAGTTGAATGGAGACCACTCCGTTCGCTGCGCTCACTCGTTTAATTAGTCGGGGAAGTGTGTCAACTCGGAAGAACTCGATTGCTGAACATGGGCAGTTGGGCACTCGCCATTAATTGGATGAGCGAAGCGAAGACTTCAATTTCACTTACCTTGAAAAAATAGAGTGGGTGTTGTTTTTCCCCATAGTTTGTTTGTTTGCTCTCTACAGGGCAAATGGCATATACGATCTTGATGAAAATTGGAGGGAACCTTCGAAATCTCTGAACTTAAATCTGACAAGTTTTTGGGTACAACCAAAGAAATATTTCTCATGAATATCCTACTTTTTCGATTTTGAATGCAATATTTTCGTGATATTTGGCCCACGACCGGGCAAACGGCTACTCCGATATTATGAAACTTTATGGGAACGTTTGAAATCACTGAACTTCGATTTGTTATGATTTTAGGGACAATCGAAGAAATATTTCTCCTAGAAATCGTACGGGAAACGATAATCGACCATAAAAGCTCATCCATCAACGCAACTGGAAAAAGCATTAGTGAAACAGCCTCGTAAACAAATACAACTACGTTAATAAACCATCCTGGAAGGCTAGGACACTAATGGCAAAATTACCTTTGTGGCCTTTAGGATATTTATAGCTAAGCCTATGATTCACAAAAATATGTTTCGAATGGTTCAACACGCAAATAATGCCAGGGCAAAGTCTTGTATTTATTTGCAAACCTTTTGCATTACACGTAAAAACAGTCAAAATCTGGTATTGAGAGGGGAAAAATTTCCTTTCATGGCTGTCACAATGATGTTCTAGAGTTTCAACAGTAATCGTGAAATAAATTCAATTTTTTAAATTGCCACGCTTGTGATTTTCGTAACAACAACAAACACAACTCTTCTGGCAACGCTGCTTTTAAGGAATTCGATTGATCGATCACTCGAACAGCATGCGCGGGAAAGTGTCATTGACATTGTTATTTTTGTTTGTTAATCAACGTCCTTAGCTGTCATTCCTCTTTCGCTCGAGCTCGCGTTAAGTAAGTAGGCCTTTACTACAGATTTGTATTATTATTATTATTTTTAAAATTTTGGCGACATCGAGTTTGTATCGCGGAGATAGTGCATAGGACTGGAAGGCTAGGCCTAGGCCCGCCTACTAGAAGATTGAGGTTATGAATAAGCGCCTAGCTAGCCCATGCGTATGTTCTTGCAAACTTCAAAGGGATCTTCATACACAAGGCCTATAAGGTTTGGCATGGGACCTAGCCTAGCCTCTACCAATTAGGTAAGCTAGCGGGATAAGACGGTAATGATTGGCCTGTCGTAAATGGTGGCAAGACCTTGGCTAGCAGCTGTCTGACCGCACACACAGTTCAGTTGGAAAGATTGTTCTCACAAAATACATGGAAGACTCGACAAATTACCCTATTTATATAATCAATCTTTTGGCCTAATAAAACAACAGTTTAAAGTCCTTACTAAAGGCCTTCATACAATAACTTGGAACCTATCCAGTACCAGTAGGCTTACAGGCCCTAGTCTTCATTTGGTGATGTTCTCATTTTCCTATATAGGTCTAGGCCTAAAACAAATCAAAACTTTTAAACACTGAACGGTCAAAACAATTTAGCCTATGACTACGTATTATTATTTAGCCTTTATTCACAACAGAAATATCACAAGAGCGGCTATCACAGAGCTTGTAAACGGTTCAGGCGAATTGGTTTGGGACAAAACGGTTTGAAGTTTTTTATATAGGCTAGGCCTACTTGTCGGTTTTGGCCCAAAACACTTTAGTTCCAAACCACTTCGGAAAGTGATTTAAGCAAATTTAATCGATAGATCAGTGGTTGATATACACGTCAAACCGTTACAGTTTCAGGGAAATGAGAACCCCTCGATCCAAGAGTTTGACTTTTGAATTGCCATCCGCCGCTTTCAACAAATACAATCTGTCATTTTCGCGACTTCTTCTGTACCACGTTGTTAGTTTAATAAGCCTATAAGAATACTTCACTGAATTTTTAATAATGGCCGATCGTACTTTCTGGAGTGAGGTTGAAATAGAGCTTCTAATATAATGAATAAGAGATAGGATAATAATATTTACAGTATTTAAAAGGCAGTGCTAATTTTCGACATGGCTGGCGTTTTACAAAATATTGAACCGTTTTGGTCAAAGTGATATAGTCTACACCGTGTTCTATAAACCGTTTCAGCCCGAACCAATTTGACTGAACCGTTTCCAAGCTCTGATATACGCAGTCTTGGGGTGGAATGCATTTCTTTTTCAGGAACTTTTGCGGGAATGCGTTCCTTTTCTTAGATCAGGAACTTGTAACGAATTTAACGTTACTTTATAAGTTTTTTTCGTCATCGTAATCCCGTCGAATTCCCGTGGTTGAAAAATATCTTGTGACATCTTGTGTTTTCAAGAATGGCGCCACCCTCGTCAGATGGCCTGGGACTCACTTTAAGGCTATTCAACCACGTTTTTCTATTTTCCCTACCTGCCACCAAGTAAAAAATAGTGAACTTGGCTTTAAAACCTGGCTCTATTAGAAAATCAAAACTTTTGTTTTCTAATTTTTCTGATTGGGCACACGACAAATATCACCTCTTCAAAATAATTTCAAACTTCAATTTGGCCAAGCACACCATCCAACCTAGCTAGTTATGTTATTGTGACATTAATTTTCAACAGGTATTCTAGAGGTTGACTGAGAGAAAAAAGGTTTTTTTAAACAATTGTTTTTCCTGCAAATTTTTTCGTTTGGCGGTACAAACAGAGCCAGGTTTCAAAGCCATTCACTTTATTTTGACTTGTTAGCATATTTGGTGGGAAAATAGAAAAACAGGCTCGAATAGCCTTAATAAATAACATAAAGATAAATTTACTCCTATCACATTTATTATTATTTAAATCAGTGATTCTGATTTTACACAAGAAACGGTAAAGGAATTAAGTTCCTTTTGAGGAACGAGGAATATCTCAGTTTGTTTTTAGGCAGAAGTAACTTAACTTTTCAAAGTTCCATTTTTGGGGGAACATGCCCAAGACTGGATAGGCCTATACGTCTAGGTTAGTATTTTTAGGCATGTAAATAACGTGTTTATTTATGGAATGCATTAAAATGTTTTTTTTATCTGTCTCTACACAGAAAAACCAATATGGCTACTCGTCTGAATGAGCAGTTTCAACAATTGGGTGCTACAGTGGACCGAGCTTGTGTGGGAGCCACATGCGCCCTAGAAGACAAGTCTTCCGTGGCAAAGAAAAACAAAAAAATAATAGATTCACTTAAATTGCTTCAGAGTAGACTTCTCTTATTGAAAGCCAAGGATGAATATATCACCAAGGCCAAAGACGCATCCAGTGCTGATCTAGCGCCTAATGATCAGATCAGGGCGGATCTTAACAAAGCAATAACAACAGCCAAACTAGATGAACTGGTCTGTGAGACCGCCAAGGAGAGTGTTGTCTTCAAACATTTCATGACTGACCTTACTGAAACCGCAGACGGTAATCGAGAACAAGTTGGATTAGAACTTGCGGAAACCTATCAGGAGCACTGCGCTAAAATGGAGAAATTCAATGAACTTATCAAGAAACGTTCAAAGGAATTAGCAAGACTCTCAAAGTTAAGGGACGAACTTCGTTATCAGCTAAAAGAGTACAATAAGATGATCTCAACAAAAAGACAAGAGTTGATTTCGAAAGAAGTGCAGGCTAACACTGAATCCAGCAGGTATGCATACACTAGAGGCACATAGGTAATAATTATTTTATAATTTATTAATTATTAGACTACAACTTGGGTGGCCTACTTAAAACCCCCAAATCTGGTGCAATGATACCAGTACTTTATCAACAGATAGCCAAAAAGGATACACAAATAAAACCTATAGATAGATGAACGTACATTAATAATGGTAGGTATCAACCCAGTGGCGACTCGTGGGGTTTAAAATAGGCAGGGCACAATATATATTTTGAATGGACTTGCGTGGGCTACAATGGGTCTGAGGCGAAGCCCCAAATTTTTTTGACATATATTTAGCTCCAAGACAGCAATTTGAGCAAGGGAGAACTATGTAGGCATAAGTCATAACACAAAAATATTTTCTATATTTTTTTAGGGCACAACAAAGTTGTGCCCTCTGAGAGCTTGCGCCCCTAGGCTAGAGCTTAGTTAGCATCATTTAAAAATGGTAATTTGTCTATATTTTTCGACCTCGCTTAAAGTAAAAGAAGATATTAGCAGCACATGCAAATTTACCTGGTATTTTAATGCCTGTAAATAAGTTGTACTCTTCTTTCTTTGGACACGGCAAATTCCTCGATTACCCGCACAACGCAGCAGCGGTAATGTGTTCTCCTTACAACAGCTCGGGGCGGACTAAAATCTTGCCCATCCTGCCGGAGTTCCAACGCTTATTGCGAAGCAAAGATTCGGCTATTTCCGAATAAAACTGACTGCGCAGGCGCAACCTGGGCGCAACTTCGTCTAGCCCGTAGTAGGCTCACTCGAGTCGAGCGTTGTTTGCCGTTTCCTTACCGCGCGCGCGTTCACATTGAAAATACAAACTATTTGATTTTATGTAAATGTGTACCACGACGTCTACAACTCGTATAGGCCTATGTGAGTGATTGTTGGCGGGAAGAGTAGGGGGGGCACATGCCCCAATGCCCTTATGGTAGAGCCGCCTCTGTATCAACCTTGTTGAAGGGCAATGTCAAACAAATGTCATGTTCAGTGTTGTTGTTCAGGGACGTAACGGGTGGTTGGATTTAATTTGATATTGCTAAACGCCTCATATTAATGCACTAAGGCTATTCGAGATGATGAGTGGTGATTCATGAGGATCAAGTATGAATAGAAGGAAAACCCGGTACCGGCACGTAGCCTACTCTTTTCGAAAAGTACCAAGGGAATCAACGGCTTTATGTCCCATCCGAAAGGTTGGTGTAACCTTGACAGTCATATATAGGTTCCTCTACTAACCCGGACTTCCAAGCAGACGTCGAGGAGAACGAAGTCGTTACACTAGCTCTCGAACCCTAAAAATGTGATATGTTTACTACAGGTTAGGTATTTTTGGTTCCCATCAACTGTTGAGAGGAGTCGCTGAGGCTGGCAAGGAGACGAGTTTAGGCGCTCAGCTTTCTGTTATTTTTCTTCGGGTAAACGGTTTGTGACACTGTTGTCCGTTATCAAATTTCACATAAACATTCATAAAGAATAAAATATATTCAGTACGCCTACGCGTATACCTAAATTAATTAATTGATTTTGAAAAAAAATCTTGGTCAACTTTGGGAATTTATTCCAAGTGTACAGATTTTTTAAACACAAATTTGCATACTGGATAACGTTTAAGTCAGTGTGAACGCGCAGGCTAATTTGGTTTTATCGTAAGATAAACGGTTTGGTGGGAATTTCCAGAATTGAAATCTGTGTTTTGGATTTCCCATTTTTTTACGTTTCGGACTTATGTGTCACAAGTCGCAATGGATCTTTAAGGCTTATTTTTGCAACCAAGTGTGGACATCAATATACAAGTTAGGTAGTATTTTATTAACATTCATGCAAAATTTGGTAATGATACCAACCATTCAGCAGAAATCATCAACACCTGAGTGCGTGCATTTGGAAAGGGTCAAGCTCAGCGTCCCCTCGTAATTAGGAGTGAAGCTCCTCTCTCTACCCAAGCTGCCCTAATATTATATTATGCACCATTGTCCTGTCTGTCTATCTCGCGAGTCGCGATAAAGTCCGAATAGGACCTTGGTTGACATGCCTTTTTTGTTAAAATTTCCATTCAATAAGAATAATACATTATGTTTTCGTTTTTGCCGTTTTTGGTGAGCCTATGGGTCAAGGGGTGGGGCTAGCCTCTTTAAAAAGAGCATTTCAGTGTATTTGGCACCTCTACCAATTCCAATGCTTGATAAAATTTGATATTATGCGTGTTCTTAAATATGTAAACCGGAAATTTTCCGAAAAATTATTTCCCAGAAAATTTCCGGAAATGTTTTTCAAAGAGGCAGTGCACTCTTTATTTTGGGGAGATTTAGCTCAAAATATTGGTAGATTAGTGCAAAATTTGTAAAAAATGTCCATTAATAATAAAAAAAAAAAACAGAAAATTCTGCTCTTTAATATTCATGACATTCTTAAAAAATATTTTAAATCTAGTTGTAACGTTGTACCTCAGGGGCCAGGGCTATCCCATATTATCTGCTTCAGACAGCCCTGGAGCCTAGAGTTACAATTCAATTTTTTTTCTGGAAATATTACATCACTACGTGTTCTTATTGATTAGTGATTTTGCTCTCTACTTTGGATACTCCCACCGGTTTCTGTAAAGCAGGAACTGGTTCTTAAATATTATGTTTTAATCTCACTTAATAATATGTAGGCCAATAGTATAAGAAATTGTATTTTAACTGTTGTTTTATCTTTTATGCATTCAGCAAAGAAGAGCGGCTTTATAAGAAGGTGGGCTTTATCAACGTAAGCCGTATGGTGATTGTCAATATTCTCGGAGTAAGCGGAGTGAACTTCATGGAACATCCAAAATGGGCAGATATGATTGTTACATGCCGCAAGCCGGTGACAGTAGAAAACATCGATTCATACAAAGTTCGCATGAACAGTAAGTTCCAACTTCCAATCTAACAACATATTTTCTTTGACTAACTAGAGTAGTCAGGTCATTCCTGGCACTCTGTACAGAAATTCTCCATCATCATCATAATAGCAATCCCCCACCTTATAAGTGCCACCTTCTTTCAATTTGTTTTTGGGTATGGTAATCTTTTCCAAGTAGTCAGCGTTTTGTTCTCTTTCCGGGAGAAATCCTTTGGTCTTGCTCTTGATCACATTACGGTTTCCATCTATCTTGTTTTGGGCATGTTTGTCTTTCTGATAATCGACCGTCATCACAGTAGTTTCAGTTTGTACATAATCTGCTTTTGGAGGGCTATTGAAAGTATCTCGATACTGGCCTAAAGTGAAATGAGGATCAGATTTTGTGTGTCTTGACCCGTCCAATGTGTATGTCTCATCTGAAGGAACTCTGGAATGATTCAATGGGTTGTGTCCACTGGGCCTGTTTGATAATACAGCAACAGATTTTGTTTCTACCACTGTGTTGTTTGTCGTTGACTTCTTGTAAGATTGGATTATATTTGAAAACTCTCCGTTACTATTTGTGATGACTTGATTGTGTATAAGGTCAACGGACTTGTTTGGCACAGATGGCATAGTTTTTCCACGGTTGCCAAATTGTGCCAAGTGAGTTTTTAAATCCGGATCAATTTCTAGCTTCCCTTCCCGTAAAAGTTGCCAGTTTTTGTGTACTGATTTGTCGTGTCTGTCAATTTGGCTCTCGTCGTCTGGTTTCCATCTGGATTTAATAACCTTCTTGATGACGGTTTCAGGTGCTGGAAAACACTCTGCAAGCTTCTCCGGCGACCACCCCACCGCGTCCGTGTCGTGAAGATACCGGATCTGTTCCTTCTCAGACCAGGTCAAGAAGTTGGACTGGGTACTTTTCTTGAAATATTTACGTTGTACTATTTGCAGTTGATTTTTTTCCTCTTGGTTTTCAATTTTACTAAAAACAACATTTTAAATATAAGCATTGGCCTAACAAGCCAAATAATACACCAATACAATTTCTTAGTAAAATTAAATTGTGGAGAAACTGAATTCAATTAATTTTTTACCAGTTTTACAAAGTAGGTAGGCCTACCGGTAGCACCTTGTTACAAAACTACAATTTGCTTACCTCTTGTAATTTGTGAACATTTTCTCGAATTCCATGAAGTCATGTTCCATGTTTTCCGGATCCATGCCCTCTGTTTGTCCATCAATTGCATGTTCTTTAGATACTCTCAATCTATTTGATATTCCTGGATTAGACATCCTCATCAATCTGTTGTGTTTTAACTTGTCCCCACGTGCTAGTCTGCTGTAGTTGATTTGGCACCTCCAGAACAACCTTCCACACAGCAAGGGTGGAGTAAGTTGCCAAATCTTGTTCATGTTGTTGCACTAGAATGTTCCTTGTGCTCGCTCAACAACGTGACGGGACTTAAGCGTTTTCCTAGTAAAAAAAGTAACGTTACCATGGCAACGAAAAGTCGCACGAGAATTCTGGTCACTATGCACTGCCACCTAGAAGTAATCAAAATACTATCGAGGAAGCAGTGTATTATTTGTTATCAAAGAGTTAAAATAGTTTTCCCAAAGAAATGATGTCAAGGTCCTCTAGATGGCAGTGGATTTTATCCATTCTCTCCTATTTTACAAATTTTTAGCTAAATCGGTCAAGACCTTAGACTTATTGGTAGGCCTATGTAACATTGTGGGAATGTCGTACTCTGGTCGTGTTGCACGTACCGGTGCTCGCTCAACAACGTGACGGGACTTTAGCGTTTTCCTAGTTAATATTATTGTGGAAATTTGTTTCCGGTCACTCTCTAGTTCCCCACATCCACACGTCAGACCCGGTGAATATTGTGATTTTAGAGGAGTCACTGAGGCTTCCGCGGACATGAGTTTAGGCAAACAGCTTTTTTTCCCCAGGTAAATGCTTTATAACACCGCTATAAAATTTCACAAGAACGATAAAGAATAAATTAATGATATCCAGTACGCGTTTTTTTAAATTAATTAATTGATTTTCAAGAAACAATTAGTGAAATCATCGTAACTTACTCCATTTTGGTCAACTTCGGGAATTTATTCCGCGAGTTCAGATTTTTAACGCAAATTTGCATACTGGATAGTGGATATCAAATCAACGTTTAAATTAATGTGAACGCGCAGGTTAATTTGGTTTAATCGTAATATAAACTGTTCGGTGGGAATTTCCAGAATTGAAATCCCATTTATGTCTCGCAATGGATCATTAAGGCTTATTTTTTACAACCAAGTGTGGATATCAATATAAAAGTACTTTAACATTCATGCAAAATTTGGTAAAGATATTACCAATTGTTCAGCAGAAATAATCAACACTTGAGTGCGCGCAATTGAGTTGGGCCAAACATACACGTATGATTTTTATATCAATGAGACCTACGTATTTGATTGCGGGCTAGTAAAAATGCTTTCGGGCTAGAGGACTATTGTTGCCATTAGCCCGAAAATCTAGTGGCAAAAAAATTAATTTTGACCCCTGGTTTCCGCTGATTGACTAAGCATTAAGCGTTTCGGTTATTGTCTCTGGGGCAAAAATTGTGAAAGAGATTAGGTTAGTAGAGGCCTACCAAGTGTACAAAATGGTGCTTTTATCAAATATGTTTTGGCATATTATATTTTATTAGCTCTTAGCTCAAATGCACGTTAGGCCTAGCCCTATAGGACCTATTATTGGGTATATATTTACTAAACTTGAACAATGATAGATCAGTATTTTTTACATTTTTCTATGTCACCAATTTTTTATTCATAAATTGTTTTTGAATTCTTGATTTTCTCAGGCCACTTACATTAATGTTCTCCAAATCTTTTCTAGTAGGCCTACTGGTAGACTGTATTTTTGGCATTCATCCTATCTAGGCCTACTCTTGTCTACAAACAAATTATTGGAACCACTATTCTATATAGGAGGCCTATAATAATTTCAGACTTGAAGGTCTACCATAGCTGTATGCAACAATAATTGGACCTAAACATCGTGATGTTGATCCATGCTTTTCTACACTAATAAAACTTAAATTTTTTGATACTGAGGGTGGTGTAGTCTCACTCCCCCTATGACGAGGGTTAAATAATAAAGAATATTACACTAGGAAAACGCTTAAGTCCCGCCGCGTTGTTGGATGAGCGTAATTGGTGCATTGAGTAGCCAAGTGTTATGCGGATTTTCTGTTGTTCTGTGAAAAAATCATTACTAAGTTGAAGATTTTTTAAAAATTGATTTAAATTAAATTAAAAATAAACTTCAATTTTAAATTTTTTTTATTAATCGTAATTTTAAAAAAGAAAATAATTGTGAAATTTCGATTTTCATAAGAAATAATTATTCGATTGTAGGCCTACTCAAATTTCAAACGAATAAGCCTATATTAATTAAAAAAATTAAGGTTCTGTGAAAAAATCATTACAATCGGATAAAGCATGTTGGTGTTTTCAGGCAAAGAATTGATTTAAAAAAGAAAAAACCCGTAAAATTTCGATTTTCATGAGAAATAATTTTTCGATTGCGCTCAAATTTCACACGAATACCTAAATTCATAAAATTAAGGTTCTGTGAAAAAAATCATTAAAATCGGATAGGCCTAAAGCATGTAGGCCTAGGTGTAATAAATCGAAGAAATTTAAAAAAAATCATAAAATTGCGATTTTCATGAGAAATAATTTTTTGATTGCGCTAAAAAACGTGGCAGTTCTAAGTTCAGAGATTTTGAAGGCCTCCATAAAATTTCATCGCAATCGGAGTATCGGGGTTTAGCCGGAATCGTGTGGACAAACAGACAAAAATACAAAAAGAAAGAAAAAAAAATCCGGAATTTTTTCTTCAGTGTAGTAGAATGGAATCTTCGCTTTGCTCGCTACGCTCATCCAATAAATCTTTGGATTGGAGAAGAGTTGACAGGTTAGAAACAGACGCAAAGCGCATAATAATAATAATTTTGTAAAATATACGTGCTTCGTGACCCCACCCCCCACTCCCCCTAACGTACTTTTCCCCCAACATGAAAAGTTGGCCGATCCCAACGATAAAAGTACCAAAAATCCCACCTGACTTGTACTACGTTTACATGCAGTTTTGAAAAAGTTTTGACTTGAGTCAAGTCAAAACGATGATGCGTTTACATGATACAGATCTGAAAACGATCTCAAAACTATTATTTAGTTCACTTATTTCCCGGTAGACAGCACAATGTATTAAACAAATTCCACTGTTTTCTAATGAAAATTTACGATTTTATTGCGTATAACATAAGTACTATTCTTCATTAGATGACCAAAAACATTTGCCGTAACGTTTAGAACATAATTCAGAATACCAAGATCACGTTCTTAACTAGCTTTTAGCAAACATAACCTCAAATTGCAACGCAACGAGCGTTTTGGTTGCAGCCAGGTGTATACATGACAGTTTTCAAAACTAGTTTTCAAGTCACCTCTAGGCCTACTAGCAAACAGGATTGACTTAAACCGATCCAAACCCAGATTCGAAGCGTTTACATGCAGTTTTGAAAACTCAAAACGTTTTCAAATCGTTTTCAAACCTGCATGTAAACGTAGTATTTGTTTACGGTACATGCAATTCCATAGGCTAAGGGGAAAAAGCATATTATTGGTTTCGGGACAATCCACTAGGCATAACTAAGCGAAGTCAGCGGCTGAATATTGGCATGCGGCTAGGCCTATAGACTTTTAGGAGGATGCGATGGAAACACAAACCGAGTGCAGGAAGGGTAGGGGGTACATCAAAGATGTGAGAAAAGGGAAAAGTCAAGATGAAGTGAATTCTGCCACCAATCAACATGATCAGCAGGGAATCAACGAACATCAACCTAATGTTGTATTATTTTACCTGCTTGTGATTGCTTTAAGTTTTGGCACACTAAACAGATGTTGGCATGAATATGAAAATAATAGGCTTTACAGCCGATATAAATGAGCTCATTCCTTGGAGTAGGGTCTAGCTAGCCTCAAGGAATAAAACCACATGAAACTTAACCTAGAAATCAAATCAAAACACAGATGGGCTAAAGGGAAGGCAAAGATAGTAGAAGCCCAAAGAATTTCAAGGAAGATAGTCCTTACGATCATTGATTGGTTGCTTCACAAGCTGTTTCGACTTGAACCATCGTTGTTGATTGGTCTATTTGTTGCAAGGCCATTTGGAGGCCAATGTTGTATCTAGGAAGCTTTGGCTTATGCACTGATTGTGCTGCTACCTGTTAGTGAAATTTTATAACATTCCTCAAAATAGCCTTAAAGTACGGTACATTTTAATAAATAAATGGTGTAAAATGTCAAAGATAGCTTTATGACAAGACTAAATTAAATATAAATAATATAGATTACATTTAAGCCAATTTTAAGAGAGTTTATTTCAAGATTGGTTTTACTTTTGACCTCCCAACGTCAGCTGGTATTCAAGTGCAGCCGAACAAGTCAGAAATGGCGGCGCTGGTGCAAGGTGTTCAGTATGGTTTGTCATCGCAGGGAAATGTAAATGTAGATAAGGATTTGGTATTTGTGAAATTAACGGATTCTGCATGTCGTGCTATTGAAGAATATATCAAGAACAAGGTAAATATTGCAAATATATTACTGGATTCCTTTTGAGCGAGAAAATAGCGAAGTAAGAATCCTCTACCAGACGTTACGAATACGTAGTCGCCATATTTTCAAGCAGGATTTGGCCCTATTCTGAATATTGCGAAAATGAATGTATGCTAGACGTTCGCTCGTGTTATTGTAAATTCTATCTTCATTCACATTTCAATTGTCACAATATTCTGTTGTCAATGTTTCTTTTCTAACCGTACGCCACGTCAACAAGTTGGTCCGAAAATTAGGTTGAGATGGATTTTGCCTGGTGATAAATAGGCCTAGGCCAAGACATTCGTTTCCTAGTTGGCCTATCTGGTAGGGTCTAGGCTTATAAGTTACCTAAATTAGAATTGACAATAGCCCTAGGTTTCTGCCTAGACAAAGTAAATTAGTGTCACTATTTTTACTTTTGTCACTGGATAGGTCTAGGCCTAGGCCTACTTTGCAGTTACCGTTGAAGCAAGTAGGTCCCTACTTAGCCTTATATGTCGCCCATCTATTTTTTTTAAAATTCTCTTCTTCAATTAATTATTTTAAAGTCTCCATGATATTCGGCTTCGCGATTGACACATCACTTGTCTTCTCAAAAATAGGTTGTCTGTCTCTGGGCCTATTCCTTGACTTCAATAGCCTAACTTGGTTAGGTAGCTAGGCTAGGCCCTAAGCTAATTTACTTTATGTTGAGAAGTTCAAGCCCACTATCAAAGCCTACCAGTGGGGTAGGGGCCTACACTGATAATCGTTTAAAGGCGCTTGGGCTGTGGAATTAATTATTATTAGCCCTAGGTCTTCTAGCTACGTTATTTTGTTGTGGTGCTAGACGATGGTAATTGTCAATCAATAGGCTAGGCCTATCTTGCGATTTATTTAGGCCCCCATGCATTTGGGGTTTGGGGTGTATGTTTTTAATTGCCTCAACAAAATAGGCCTCAGCCCAATTAGAAAAACAAAAATCGGTAGGCCTACTCCACTTGGCGGGTCCCAACTTTTATACACTATCGGAAAGGATTTCGGGTGCGCTCTTTTCGAAAATATCCTAGAACTAGCGCGGCGCACTGCAGCCAGCGGAAAGTTTGGCTAACCTAACGAAAGGATTTCGGGTGCGTATGTTTTCATTGAAAAAAAAAATGTTGGGACCCGCCAACTACAGGAGTGCCCAAAAATCCATAGGCCTAGCTAGGTCGGTACTGTTTCGGTTAAGAATGGCCAACTTTTCACCAGCACTTCCACCGAGCCATACACTCACTGTAAGTAACCTTACAAAACCTTTAACGTCGCTATTTTAAACAAAAAAAAACTTCAAAACCTTTAACGTCGCTATTTTAAACAAAAAACCTTCAAAACCTTTAACACACACAACACAGTTTACAAGTGTTTAAAAGTTGGCCATTCTTAACCGAAACAGTGCCGCTAGGTCTACTAATTTTTCATCACTTTACTTTGTGTGAATGTCATTTTGCATTGTCCCACGGCCTACCCACACTTAAACTTATCATAGACCCCATGAATCACCATAGATATTCATTTAAGCACTTATCATTGTTGTGCAATATTAATTGGAAACCCAAATAGCATCCTCCTTTTGCATGTAACCTAGACTTGGTCTACCATTTGCAGACCTGTCCTTGAGTAGGCCCACTTTTCTCGATCCTGTACTGTTGTTAGTAGGCTTTTAGTAGTCTTTTCAGATCAGGTTCTATTATATTCTGAGCAATCTCAGGTAGGCAGTCTAGGTCTAGTCTTTGCCTAAAAACTTGTTGGGTGATACGTTTACGAACAAGTTTTTTAAATTTTACCATGACTAGACATGGCGACACTGTTTCTGGTTCGTTTGTTTATTAGGAGCAAAGTTTTTCGTGGATATTGTCATTGATATAATGTAGACTGATAGAACTTTAAAATAATATGAAGTCTGTTGATAAATATGTAGGCCTATGTGAATCCTGGGCGTGACGTTAACAGAGTTTTTATTTGTTAAGGCCTGTATTGTATAACTTTTTATTTTATTCAACTGTCCAATCACAATAGGCCTACACATAGGCCTTGCTGTCAAAGTTTAGCCTACCTAGGCAGTCATTAGGTAGTTAGAGAATTTAGTGCATTATAGGAGATAAAATTGATTTTTTAAAACTTCTTTACCATTAGGCCTAATATAGAAGCCTGTCATGATGTACATCAAGACAAATTAGGAGCATTAATAATAATTGTGTTGCTGTATTGAAGAGGTAGGGCTAGAAGTGAGTCTATAGTCACCCTGGTTAAAAGGCCTGCCTGTTGTTGCATGCATTCTCTTGGTTGAGTTTTTAGACTTGGCATAAAACTGGTCCAATCAACTTTCTCTAGTCTTGGCCAAGCGCAGACCGATCCTATAACCGACGAACGAACGACCACGTGACTTGTCTTGCTCGCCAGTCTCGCCACTGACATCGCAATGTTGTTTTTGTTTGCGATAATGTCGCCACTGGCTGCACAATCGTGAAATAGAAATAGGCTCCGTTTTACCATGTACTGTGTAACACTACCGAGGTTTGATCAAAATACTTTTTTAGTTTTGCGTTTTGAATTTGATCCTTTTCATTGATTGACCACATTCGTTTTTCATCCCGTTTTTATTTGTGACCGGTTTCAAATTAAGCGCGTCATTACGATACTGCCACCCTGCCCCCCCCCCCCCCACGACCCGAAGAGGCTAGCCTTTTGACACTTGACACATCTAAAGCGGTCCGTAACACACCAGACGTTACACGTACTACATCGCACTCGAAATAGACATAGGCGGATAGGCCTATCGTACGAGATTAACGTTGCATACTTCACGCATTACGATCGGATCGGACGAGCTCGGGCCAACTATTACACTCTGGACCTATTTTTCACTTTCAATTTTCACCCCGAAAATTAAAAATCTTCGAAGGAAAGGATATTCGCATGTTGCGATCATAGAAATTTAAAATACGTGCTTATCTAGTTATAAATCACACTCGAGCTCTGCAAATAAGGCACTAAAACTTTTAGTGACAAACTCCGAGCGACTGAATGAAGTCTATATTTCAACGAGGGTTTGAAGTGATAAATTGTAGAGTTGCTTATCGTCTTCTTCAACAGTTCCTTCTCGTCGACCTTGATTTACCCCCCCCCCTCCCCTCCTTCAGCGACCCACCCAGACGACTACGACACTAGAAGTCTCACCTTCCACCCCTTGCGATCTGTCCAGCTCGGGGTTTGTGCTCCCCTCATCAGTCTCCGTCATCCCCTAATATCTTCTAAGCCTTGAAACCAATATTTTCCATGTCCCCTTCCAATAACACATTTCATCCCTGACGTAGACGCTTATGCTATTTTAATGCTTGATAAAGCTCTATGATGTCAAGTCAAGGCATCAGATAGAGATAGTCTTCTGTTAGTTTATCGTGTAGTTTTAGCCCCGAGTGTGTACCTGGTGTGTACTGGCCACGCATGCATGCAGTCGGCTGCACTTGCATTGTCTCATGCAAGCAGCTAGGCTTATCGGTAATTGATCTTTACATTGCGGTACCGGTAGGGCTACTTCGCTCCTTCCGCTTTCCCAGTACAAGTCGTCGTAACAAGCATCTCGTCTGTCTGTCTGCCTACGCGTAGCAGGCTCGAGTTGATCCACCTCATAGCTACATTGTAGGTTAATTCTTATTTTCCAAAAAAAATAGGAAATTCATTTTTATAAAGGCCTACTCTAACTGCTGTCCGAGAGAATGTGAAGTGATGTCAGTGACGTCCTTACCGTGGATGTGCGGTCCAAGTCTTCGAACCCACGTCCTCTGGTAGGCACGTATTCTTTGAAACTGCCCCAAGCGCATGATCCACAGAGGTCATCTAAAATCGGGATTTTTAAAAACTTTTTCCGTCAACGGCTGAACCAGTTGCGTTATCTTTGCTGGTTTTGTTTGTTGTGTCAGGGCAGGTTATTTAGTTATGTCCGTGAGTAAAGAATGAAGGGCAATTATTATGAGCGAGTGTATTAATAAAACTAATTATACTACGGGAAGACTACGTGGAACCAAAGAGTTCTACACTCGTAGGTAGAACCTTACCCTATACCACCGTACACAAGTATAAGGTCTCTGGCGTATTACATCCTAGATGAATTTTGAATTAAAATGAATACATAGCCGAACGATTATTTTGGAACTATTTTTGGGTGACGCGACGTGCAATATTTTAAAAGCCATGCAGTCTCTTTCTCTCCGGAGAACGCCATCTAGCGTGTTATCGCCCACTTGGAAGGCACAGAGTGACCACTGACCCTATGACAGATAAGATAACGCTAATTGCGTATGTAATTCTTGTAGTAAAAGAGTCTAATTTAGTAAGTTACAAACTGCGATTGTGGATCGTGTTCTCGCTGCTAGAAGCTTCGCTTGGCCTTGAAGCTCGTTATCAGTTGCACTTGATATCTCGTGTTGTGTGTTTTCTTAGAAGCTAATCGAGACGATTAACTAGTCACCGGTACGTGGCCTACTCCTGCCGAGGAGCGACGATATTAGCATACATCTTGGGCGCGTTCATTATTGCAGAAAATACAAACTAATGCCACTTTTACTTGGCCCTATAATAGTCATTATGATGACTGTGTGGTCCTATTTTAATTTCAGACAAATTGTTTTGAGGAAAAAACACGAATATACAGGTTGCTTTCTTCGTACACTCAAGGTCAAAACGTTATCGCTGTTGCCTGATGATGATAAGAAATCTTTGCGAGATTAATTAAACTGAGAGATATAATCAACATGCTATCTATCATAGGATATGGTCTATACATAGTAAATCCTCCTAGGTCTATACATGTTGGCCTACCTACCTTTACACTCGCAATAAGAAATATCTTGTTCTTTGGTTGAAAAGGGCAGTTTGCTGTTGCACCACAGATAACAGATTGGTGTAATAACTATCTGTGGTTGCATTCTTTGCACGACAGATCAGAAAGGACCCCCCTCACTCCCAGAGTCCCCAATTCGCAGGTATCCGGTACTTACTTGCTCCAGTTGTTTGTGTTACTAATGAGGACGACATATTGTACACAATCGCTGTGTTATTCGGGACACGAACTCATGATTCCTTGGCCCAAAAGTTACCTTACCATCTTAGATAGTTCTTACGCCGATACGCACAACTTGCATAAAATACTGGGGGGTACCGGAGCAAACTAGGAATTCGGGACGAAAGGGTTTCCAATCTCGTTTTTTATTGTATTTATTAGTAATATTACAATAGTTCAAGATTTCGCATTATGTAACTGCGACGATTTGACTTATCCTTAGGTACTGTACCTAATTAAATTTTAAGGGCGAGTTTATCTGACAGTGATACTCTTTCATGGCTAGATAACTAATATATTGTTGAATATAATGCTAATTTGCGTCTGTAGCGGCTTTGAACTAGTAGATAATAATTATACTCACTGGTCGTTAAACCGGCGATTATCTGACAGGGCAGGTGATGTTATTGGCAACTGGAATCGAAATGCGCTTTTACCTTAGTGAAACGACAAGTGAAGCAGCATTCTTGAAATAGTAAATATATCTACCTTCCAAGCTGCTAGCTAAACGACAGATTACAAGTTAGATGCATGTCGTTCTATACTTGGATGTAGCTTTATTACAAATAATTGTAGGCCTAGTTGGTATTAGTAGGCCCATGGTCTCGACATATTAGATTAGATTGTACCAAATGGTGAACCATGGTCTAGTTCTGTTCTGTATAGGACTGCTTTGCTGATTAGGTTTGCCACTTATTGCCATGTAAAAATAGAAAAATTGTGCAGATGATATTCAGGGGGAAATTCATTGACGAAACCGTAGAATTATCAGGAGTTGTTAGAATTATTAGGGTAGGGTGGGTAAGTAACAAGTAAGCATTCTGTTGGAAAGTTGAACGATAGAAAAAAGTTTGTTTCGTTTAGTCCGTGGGTTGAAAACATAATGATACGACCATGTCTAATACTCGACTGTATTTGTTAAAATGGTGGCATCTTTATTACGCCTTAAATGTTGTATGAATTTTAATATTGCCGTCTAAAGGTTTTACGTAATGAAACCATATAGATCGATATAGTGCATCTCTATGTTAATCCTTCATATTGTGTCCTACTTGATCGGGTTATGAACTCACGAGGTAAGAGTCGGATTCAACAGAACATCTGCCTGTCTGTGAAGTGTAGGGTATAACTGGGGCTTAGTGATGAGGTCGCCGAATTGACCCCTTGATTGATAACTAATTTAGTTATAGCAATAGCAAGGCCACGACCGTCGTTAACACGGTGGCACTGTAGCTAACTGCTCAGCTGTCTGTCTCGTTGCTACACTTGGTACCCTACCTACCGACACTTATCTACTGGTTGTCATTTCGTTTGAAATATTGTAGCGTGTTCTAATTAGTTTGGCCTGTCATGGTTTTACAGCTTTCTGTATGATAACGTGACGTATACCCCTTCACTAAGATGATTTGAGGAATGCATCTTATTCACAGATCGTGTTTATTGTTCTGTGTCGCGAGCGGAGGCTGACGGTGCAACGAGGGTAATCC
Source organism: Sweltsa coloradensis (assembly GCA_024449915.1). Classification (NCBI taxonomy): domain Eukaryota; kingdom Metazoa; phylum Arthropoda; class Insecta; order Plecoptera; family Chloroperlidae; genus Sweltsa; species Sweltsa coloradensis. The sequence goes on along the minus strand of JAMZAV010001044.1, from coordinate 58,083 downwards.
CGCAGTCGTCATAGTGTGTAATCTTTGGTCATAGTACGGGGGATTGAAAGTAAAAACGCAAAATTTGCAAGCGACGATTATTGCCCTCGAGTCTAGCTAGAATTTTTAAGCGATTTGTTGAACATGAAGCTAATTGTTTGTTAATTTAAAACGTGCACCAGGGAAGAAATTACCTTTTACTAGTGTTCAGTCTGAGAAACTTGCGGAATTGATTCTAAGGAAATGGAGTAAAATCTACCCCACAACCAATAACAAAAAATGCGTAACAAAACGAGGTTTTTAAGATTTGTCTGTATGTATTGAACCGCTTCGTGTGCATCGCCTTTCTGTCTGTCCTTGCGTGTGTGTGTGTGTGTGTTGCATCACGTCTCTCGATAAAAACCGAACATGACCACCGATTGACGTCATTGTCATTGTGTTGACAATCGCCATCAACAAGGATGACACCAAGGTTCAGGGGGGTTCGGCTTCGGCTATCTTATAGCCCCCCCCCCCCCCCCCAGAAAGATGTCATTCCTATAGTTGACACCTTGACTTTGGGGAGTGAACGCTGCACTGCTACAAAATATCAGATAGCTATACCTACTTCTCCATACATAGGTTGGAGGTAAAGTTGTGTTTGTAGAATGTAGCGTGGGAATCGACTCAGGTTGGGGGTGTCACCAGTCACACACGCATCATGCGTTCTAACTGCACGCAGTGCACTCTCGTGTACTTTATTATTTATGGTACCGTTTATCCCCTGTGTCGTGTTGCAGTAGCGGTCAAAACTGCCGCCTGATTACACGCTAACTTTCTTCCGCGCGATTGCAGCTGCCTGTAGTAAGTGTAGGCTACTTTCGTGGACTGTTATAATAGAGGGGATCGTGGAATAAATTGGCCTTTGCGTCTGTTTTACAACTCCACAATTCACGATCGATCGAGAAGTAATCACGGCTATTACTCAACCGACACTTGGCAATTCTGATTGAATATTATAGGCCTCCGCCTGTCTCCTCTATTTGTTTTATCTCCCTTGTTACAAAACCGCTCTTAGGACGTAGGGCTAGTTATTGATTTAAATAGTGATTGTTCTGGGCTAGCGCCCAGTCGGGGCAAATTTTTACAACAATTACTACTGGTATCGATCTTTACTTACTTATTTTTTAATAATGAAGACACAAAATACAAATCAAATCAAAACCTTGTGAAGAAGACCGAGTGAAATGGATAAAAGAAATGAACCACAATTTCTCGCCGAATGTTGTTTTGTGTCTAAATCCAGGTCCGGGAGATAAGGCCAGGCGACCTTTGCCCTTCTCTTTACGTCGCATCTGCTAGGAAATCTATGCACAGGCAACACTGTCTTGTACAGCTGTTCACTTCACCCGTTACACCTACACAATTCCATCATTCTAAGCATATTTAAAGATAACTTTGCTTTTGTTGGAATCAAATTTCCGAGTATCGTGTGTAGTATCACAAACTTATCAGGCTAAAGTTTGTTATTGAAAGGGTCACAGCTCAAGCAATCATCCAATAGCTTGTATCGTGGAGCTCTTCCCACTCTAACCAATTTGGTTGACACTTGCACTGGATGATGAAGTAATTTTGGGTTTTGTGCACCGTTGCAGGTGTAACTGGTTCTAAATTAAGTAATTAACTAACTCTTTTATTTTTCGCTTCAGAAATAATTCAATAATAATTGGATGAGCGAAGCGAAGACTTCAATTTCACCGACCCCCAAAAAATTTAGCTCGGGTGTTTTTTTTTTTTTTTTTTTTTTTCCCCGTCTGTTTGTTCGCTCTCTACCGGGCAAACGGCACATCCGATCTTGATGAAAATTTGACAGGACCTTCGAAATCTCTGAACTTAGACTTGCTACGTTTTTGGGTACAATCGAAGAAATATTTCTTATGAATATCGTACTTTTACGATTTTTTTCGATTTTTAGTGCGATATTTTCGTGACATTTGGGCCGATTCTGACCAAACGGGTGGGGCTACAACGTTCATATTATACATGGACATTAAGGTTATGGTGATGTATTGCTTTCTGAAAGAAAAAGTTGAAAAAGTTAGCCAGAATCTATAGAAATACAGCTTTTAATATAAGTTTTTTGATTTTTTGTGCGATATTTTCGTGCCATTTGGGCCAATTCTGACCAAACGGGTGGGGCTACAACGTTCATATTATACATGGACATTAAGGTTATGGTGATGAAGTACCTTTTGAAAGAAAAAGTTGAAAAAGCTAGCCAGAATTCATAGAAATAAAGCTTTTAATATAAGTTGTTTACGGTAAATAATACCAATTGACAAGAAACAAAAGAAACTTAACAACAATCACCTACAATGCGTAGGCAGCAAAACAAAGCACTTGCAAAAGTAAAGATATCCCACGCAAACTAAAAACTTTAAAAAGCTCATCCATCAACGCGGCGGGACTTTAGCGTTTTCCTAGTCGAATAGCGAAGAAACTAGGGAAAGTATAGGCCTACCGTCATTTGTAACAGTCTTCTTTTGACGCTACTGCTGTGTCAGGTTTCTGAATCTGGCAAAGGAATCCATCTTTACTCTGAATCCTCCACATTGCTTGAAACAATACTTGCTCCATTATGTTTTCTTATCTATGCACGTGAAATAATAAACTCTTGCAATAATATCGCAGTTCTTCTCTCGCATGTTATCGTCCTTGTGTATCATATTCCCTGCAAGGCATACGTAAAGTTGTAGATAACGCTTCATAAAATGTAAATAGGCTACAAATAAGTTGTTTATAGCCTGATAAACATCACGTATAGGCTATTGATGCTTGGAAACCAAGTCTGCTGCAGATGACGGAACTTAAAAGTTATTAATTTAGTCAAGTTTACGAGTCAAGTTGCTGGCTTCTCAATCGCAATGGTCTGAATGTGCTATTACATTCTTTACACAAAATCAATGATAACCCTTTTATAGGGATTTGTAAATTCCGATCGAAGTATGATCCCAAAAATAATGTGTGAGGGGGTGGTTTTAGGACTGATTTGTCTTGTTGTTTGATATGATAGTTTCAACATTCAAACTTTGCTAATGTAAATAATTAGGCCAGCATTGACGCCAAAATGGTTGTTTATTTTTTTGCTAATTTTAGGCCCTATATAGAGTTGAAAGTCGAAATTTGTGTTTTTGGAAACTACTTTTTATATGAGAAGGAGGAACCTCAACAAACATTTCAAATTAATTTTTGCACAATCTTGACGACACAAGCGCAGGCTCAAAACTACCTTGTAAACGTGCAATAAAGCACACTGCGTAACAATCTGCGAATAACGTGTCGTAAAAGTGGAAAGTAATGAAACATGTTGACAACCAAGGGAACGGGTAATCGGATATTTCTGTCCCCCTGAGGCTCGAGCTACTGCTACGGTACTCTGGGCTGGGCTGGGCTTGATAACTAGAGTTTCGAGTCCGAACTGCGCCTCAGTCGTCGCCGAAGAACCGGATGACTCTGATCGCGTTTCCGTTATCAGTCTCTGGACTTTGGTGCAGGTGCGGGGTTATTAAACCTGTCTGTGCTGGTCCAACCAGCCAGGGATCTTACTCGGTTCTGTACTCCGACAATCACCGCAGACCCAGCAGTGATTGTGCACCACGGCCTTGGTACACTTTATGTCTCGCAAATGTCAAGGTTACCTGGCTCAGCTCGACTATAATCACCGAATCGTTGGAAAGTATGTGTTCGATCGCAGGGTTACGGCTGATCGCTTGCAGCTTGGTTAGCACCCTAGCCAGAGATTAACGGGAGTTGGGCTCGGCCCATGGTCTACGAGGTGAATGCGACAATAAAAGAAAACTGGTTTAGCCTAGGCACTCACTGTCTTCGACTTTGATTTCCGACGATAAACGGATAAATGCACAACGCCCATACGATTGAAACAAGTCGCTGTTATTAAAATTATTGGCATTGTCTTCCATATTTCCAGGACATTTACGTGTTTATTATGCATTTAATTTCAATGTGGGGTGTTGTCTGTTATTACAAGTCAATAGTCATTTATGTTCCAATAAATTTATTATTGTTGTTATTGGACAGGCGAGAAAAGAGGCAAAGTCCATCTCGTAAACATCAGTTTTTACTCCCCGAAACGAGATGAGAACTACCCCCTTCCCTCCCCTTGCATGTGATAGGTCTATCCTCCCCACATGTGGCACATAATGACATCACGGTCGGCGCGCCCTGAAACCAAATATACTAAACTAAAAATATGCGTTCACAGCCTTCGGCCTCGTTCAATTGAAAATTATTAGAAACTTATCTCTATTATGAAGTAGTAGAACGTGTTCTTAGGTGGTGTGTGTAAATTGCTTCGATAGTTTATATAGATAGCCTAATAAATACTTCGAGTCGCTCCTAATTGTGCAATATAATCCGCGCTAGAACAGCCAGCATCGTGGTAGGTGGCTGCACTGGGACCAGCAGAGGCTAACCTTATAATTAGAGTACGTATAATAGCTTTCAAGTGTCATTAAATAGCGTTTGTAGCAACTTTTTTGGCCCTTTCAAAACTTGTATATGTGAAGTTTTTTTTAAATTTAAATTGTGAAATTATGTATCAAGCTTAATTATATATAACTGAATAAAAATGTGTAACAATCAAGGTAGGCCTACTATGAAAAATAAAATAAAATAGGACTGGAAAACCATACTTTTTAGTGAAAAAATAGCGCTTTGTAGCATCTATTTGCAAAACGCTATTTTCACGTACCTCTACTTATAATATCCATACGTATTCCGACAAACTGTTGAAACTATGTACATATATCAGTGAGATAGCATTAGTTTGAATCTAAATCATAATTCCAATGTCTTCCGCGAATGTTTACCGTCTCTCGTTCATTCAGATCCCCGATGACAATCAGCTGGGCGTTGTCGGGACGATGTGCGACCAGGCGTGGAGAGGTTGACAGTAACTCGCCACTGTGATTACTCTCGTGATTTACATATTCTTACATAAAAAACAAGGCCGTACGTTCACGTTCTTACTGTATTGTTACCTGTGTCAGTGTCGGAGAACTTCTCGTAAAAAATATCCGATAACACATAAATCCCAATTTCAATATAATTAGCAGGCCTTTTGTATTTCGGTACATTTTCTTTGTTAGCGAATGAAACTGATTGTTCTTGGCTGGTTTCCAACCTAGTGATGTTTCTTCACTGCAATTTGTTGCGGGTATTTCCGTAATAACTAATCGCACGTCAGCGTGTCAATTACTCACCACGTTTCCCTGTACATTATAATTATTTGAAAACTGTTTGTGAATATCGCAACTATATAATTTTATTTTGCTATTTTTTTTTGTAGTAGATTTGGGATTTATTTATTTGTGAATGGGTCGTGCTAAAAACATTTTATTCTTTACTCAGGTAACAATCAGTTTTAACGAGTTTTAGGGCATTGTTTTCACAGACCTCTCAGCTGTGACTCAGTTTCCTTCCTACACCATCAGTTAGTGGGTGATAAAGTGCTGATAACAGTGTGCCTTTGTTTGACAAGTTGTTGTATTGCCAATAAAGATTACATACATACATTAAATGTCGGTTTATATTCTTTAGTTAGACGGTCTCTAGACAGCAAGTTGACGATGTTTCTGGCTCTGCACAACTTCTTCTGTGAAATGACGATGCTGGCGGAAGTTCTGCTCGCCATGCACTGGAAACGTTGTAAATTCTTACATAGATCGGCAAAAGCAACAGGTTTCCAAGATGACCATTTAGTGATTGAATAGTTTCTGTAGGTTTTCTCTGGTTCTTTGTGGGCAAGGCGTTGAACTGGTGGTAGTCGGTGCAGACGTGTTGCACTCAGTACAGCTCGGTGCAAGGTGTAGCACTGCAATGAGTGTAGCTCGGTGCAAGACGTTTTGCACAGCTCGGTGCATGTCGAGTAGCACTGCGTGCAGCTAGATGTAGACTGAGTGCAGCTCGGTGCATGTCGTGTTGCACTCGGTGCAGCTCGGTGCACACTGAGTGCAGCTCGGTGCATGTTGTCGTGTACCACTGAGTGCAGCCAGATGCACACTGAGTGCAGCTCGGTGCATGTCTGGTAGCATTGAGTGCAGCTCGGTGCAAGTCGTGTAGAACCTTTACCACCCACGACAGTATGGCTTTCATGAAGCCGATCACAATTGCTACGTCACCGGGCGTTAGTGAAACCTTCAACTATTGCATGATTTACTAAAATGAATTCATATCACGACGTCTGATTGGTGAATCGAGGTTGCTGTGCTTTATGAGGTAATTACATTGGGCTGCGTGCTACTGATAACCACAGTCGTTTCCGCTCGTGAGTGAGTGAGTGTGAGACTCGTCGCTTTTCACACCCCCTTGTTCGGCGATTAGTGTGTAGTCTTGCAAAGCTTGACAAAATTGAATTTTAACGAACTATTGCATTGAAGAGCAATTATACAGTGTGTAGAAGAGTAGCCTCTAACATAAGCTTGCCCTTCTTTCAGATCTCAAGCTTATGAGTCTTGGCAGTCCTTTAAAAGTGTGTTTGTATGCATAGTTCTTTTATACATTATTACACCGCTAGACATGTTACCAGACAATGAGAACAACACATGATTATGCTGCTAGTTGTTACTAAAATACACCTGACGGTAGCTGTCATTGTTAATATTTAGAGTGGGACAATTTGCATGCATAATCAGTTGCAAGCAGAATAACATAGGAAATGTATTCCTAAATAAACTCGTTTTGTACATTCATCTCCATTGACGAAATAGTTGAAGTAGCTCATTTATTGCCAATCACTTATTTTAATTGGCATTTATATTTTAATCGTCAATTGTGTGTTTTTTCAACCAGAAAGAAAGTTCGTGTAAGTGAGTTTTTCGTCGGTCCGATCCACAAGGTATGGAGTGTAGTGTCCAGTCTGTTGGTCCATGCTCGGCTCTCTCGGTCTCTGCGCAGTAACGAAACCTTGCAGGCTAGACCTGCTCACCTTGATACACGGAGCAGACAATTGCACACGTTATGTTGGAACAACAACCAAACTAACTCTGATCTGATGTATATTCACTGACGGAGTTTGCTCTAGATCAGACAGCGGCAGGTGGTTGGCGGGTCGGGGAAATAACAATACGCAATTGTCGATTGTGTTAGGTCCAAATCGGTGAAAATTTTAGTCAAAAGTGATGTATTTGATCATTTTGGGTCTGACATCTTGTAAATAACTTTTTGGTTACAATACAACTACTTGTAATGAGAATTCACAGATAGGAATTTTTTAGCAAAAGAATAGTGTTCTTGTTTTGTCCAAAAATGTTGAAATGGTGCCTAAAAGTGGTGAAAATTATTAAAAATCTACCATAAATATCGGTGCTTCTCACATGATTTCAGCGTCTTTTAGGACTTACCATTGTGTTCCACTACTTTTCGTTCACTACTGCACTTGTACAAGTTTTATTATTACTTAAAATCGCAAGTATTTTTCGATACACATCTCCTTATTGCCCTTCCAATTCTCTTGCGTCTGTGCCTCTTATCTACACATTTGCGAGTCAAGTCAAATCCCTGTGTCTACAGCCCTACACTCCATTGGAATATTTTTTAAACCGAGGTTCAAACCAATACTTTAGGTCAATCAAGTGTTGTCTAGTTATTATTCTGACGTAGCCCGCACCTCGTCCCACTGATTCCTGGGGTCGGGAACGGCCGCGTATATTTAGGTACCCGTTTGTTTGGCAGGCTGTCAAGGTGCAGTTAGTACGAGGACTCGAACCCAGTATTAGGCGGCGTGGCTACCTCTATCCCGTGCAAGACATTAGGCGGCGTGGCTACCTCTATCCCGTGCAAGAAAACACGTGATCTGTATTAAAAACTAGTTTCAAATAATCTTAGAATGTAGGTGTGATATTGGAATACTGTCTAAAATGAGTGATGCGTTTTGCAAGAGTATAATTTATTTTTTCAATTTCGGCAGCAATTTGCCCTAAAAGTAACCGTCCACCGTCACAAACTGGGTGTGTCAGCATGCTTTTACTATGATTAGGTTTATAGACGTTTTACTTTTAATGCGCAGATTTTTTTTATAGCGGTTTGATTAATTTAAATATGCCCAATCACTTACGTGTCCATCGGAAATTAAAAACGTTAGGCCTAAATTTTCAGTTTTATTTTGCTTGATGTTTAATAGTATTTTTACAAAACAGAAGAACCTTTTTTACCTAATGCATCAATGAAATTGATTGTTAATAACTTTCTTTGTGGGCTGATTAATGAACGTAAGCTCAGCTGGATGCAGAAGCTGTGTTTCTCTCGTGGCAGTAGCGCACGTCCGAGCAGCCACGGATGTCTGTCTTGTGTTTGACATGATCTGTCACACCTCGCAGCGTTTGCGAGCACGTCTCGTTGTCCTGGTAGCTAACACGGTGTTGAAATACAGCGTAGCAATCGCAATTCCTTCTGCCAACCTGGTTTGGTTAAGTTGATCTGACTTGCTCGCGTGCCGTCAAGTTATCTAGGTTTATATACAGGTAGTTTTTTGACCTGGTGTATTTTTATGCGTGCAAAGTTAGTTTCCTCTATTCAATCTGTTTTAGACCAATATTGTTGTTTTTTCCTGGCCTGCACCACACTACCCTATAGGATAGAGTGGTCCATGACCTAGCGGTTGTTGCGCCCTTAAATCAAATTGACCTTGAATAGTTTTGTTTAGTGTTTACATTTATTTTGTTAGATATTACCTGGTGCAAGCACGATATAGCGGGATTCGAATCGAACCCAGGACCTTGGCGTGTTACGGTGGAGGTCAAACGCTTTACACCTCTGCAATTACAACTCTATCCTTTGCATTGTTTGAACCTTGAGTATCGAGCGTATCTTTGTCTTGGCTCCAAATTTGAGGAACAGTGGCGACAGTTTACAGGCAGAGTCTGTACTTGTTGTCCCGTTATCCGCTGTGGGCATCCCGAGGTGTCGGCGTCAATCAATGGAAACAGAAAAAGCTTCAATTCTATCGCTAATGATATAGATAAACATGCGAGGCAATTGTTATGAAACTCTACATTTTGTCACGTAGTTGATGGAGTAAATTAGTGTGGAGTGTCACATGTTCGACTGCGACTTGTGCAACGGAAAGTAGGTATAATAAATGATAATGTTACGAGCGCTTTCGGTTTTTCTCGTCGCCTCCGAGGGGCAAAAGTGTTGCGCACTCGCTCAAACGATATAGGTCGACGAATCTCGAGACAATAGGTAAACGAGCCGAGTGCAACACTCATTGGGCGTCGTCGTCGTCGTCTGGGACCTCGTCAACCCGCTCGACCTTGACACGCACTCCCGTGCAGATTATGTGATTAGATGGCTAATTATTTGGGTACCATCAATTCGTGTGGTAGAAATGATTAGAGCATTTAGCATCACCCTGGTTTACAACATTCTCAAAAGTTTACGTGAATATTATGACGCTCCGTATAATTACAAATTTCTAGAATAGAATTATAGTTCCTTCTGACGCTATTCACCTATCTTCCGCAAAAGAGTTGTCGCTTTGCGTTCTTAGCGGTGGGTCACACTATCCGTTCTGGACGGTCCCGCGAAAGCGGATGCGCTTTTGCGGGATGGCCTCTACCATGTCACACAATCCGGTAATTGCGTTTAGCAAGACATAAAACTGGTCAGTTCTCCTCGAGTAGTGAAACGTGGTGAGTCGACTACTCATGGAAAAGGTGGTGGAAAACAATGAAAAACTTGAAAACGGTCCGTTTCAACGGGACAGTTGTGACACCTGCATTTAACTGCGTGTGTTGCTCACATCCCGCTGTCGTTCATCCCGTTTCGCGGCAGCATGTTGGGGTAGTGCGTTAGAAACGGACAGGTGTGACACGTCGCATTTAAAACCATGTACCGTCACCATCTCGCAAAAGCGCATCCGCTTTCGCGGGACCGTCAGAACGGATAGTGTGACACCGGCCTTAGCTAAGTATTTTCATTGACAGTCGTGGCCTCCCCCCCCCCCCCAAATTTCAATCGAACCAACAATATTGTCGTTGATCGTCAATCCGGAGCGTATATTCGTTCCTCTCCATCTGTAAGCCTTGTAGCGGTGTCTTCGTCTGGTGTAGTACAGCCACAGCCAGGTGTAATTGAATTGCTTGACTTTCTAGTTTCTACTTGAAGATTTCTGTCGGAAGTATCAGTTTACTGCGATGTTGACACAGTGATAATACACTAAGCACAGATAATAATTCAATCAAAGGGGGGGGGGGGGGGGGGCTACAAAATGTTTGTATATATAAAAAACTACAAATCAAAGCAGTACTAAACAATCATTACACCATTATTCGAACAACATGGGGCCTAAACAGTATTTGTAATTTGCATGCACAATCGTTATGATTTATATGATTTATATTTTATTTCATGCCCATCTGTAAATTTTAATTATGTGGTGATTGGTGAAGTTCACAAATAAGTGCATTTTATCATCATTTAGCATTTAGACTAGTAATAGTAGTATGTGTTATTTCCGGTGTGACTGGGGACCGAGGTAGCGTTACCTTAATTTTCGCTCGTGTTTTATGTGACACAACAGATGAATACCTGTTCTGTTGTTGCAACTTGGGGCGTACAATAGGCCAAACGTTGTCACACTCGAGTGTTGTAAGCAAGGTGACAGGACAGACAATGCAAGGTCTGTAAGTGGTGGGTGGTGCGCATACCTTGTCTCGTCTTGCTCGCTCGCGATTACTCTCGTTGCGTTGCGTACGATATGATCAGGGCAGGGCACAGCACAGACCCAGTGACGAGTATAGGTTACTACGTCGGGCCGGGTGCGAGGTCAACTAGCAGGGAGCTCCTTATCCCTGCAGCAGAAACAGGGACGGCTAATTATTTGTGGTGTCTAATTTAGCCTATCATCATTGAGGGATATTTGTGAGGAAATTGCTTTCACTCGCCTAAGTAATTCATTGTAATGAAGAAAATAGCCAGGTTGCCGATGCCGGGAGTCGAACCTAAACACAGCTAGACTTATGCGGACGCTCAGCGTTTAGTGTGCAGTACTTTCGTACTATTTGAATTGTAGGTACACATATTTTGGTTTTGTTTTCAACCTCCATTAGAAAACTTAATCCGTATTTCTTGTACTACATACTCTACTTTTAAAAATTTAGTTTTTAGAGACCTCGAAAAATTATAATCTTTTGTTTGTATTAACATTTCGTGTGACGAATCGGGACCAAAATTGGAATTGGAAACACAAATCACGGACAAGAATAGGCATATCTTTAGAGGAAGCACATAGAAAATCATTTTGATCGATAGAGAAATGTAGACGCCTAACGAACGCACATTTCGTCTAGATTGTTGCTTGCTAACTTAATTGTGATTCCCTAACGTTGGTCACACTGCTGATAAGAAACTCATCAATCAATCAATCACAACAGAAAGACTCTGGACCGGGTCGTCCCTTCTATTTCCGAACTAGGCTGCTCCCCCGCCCGCTCGCTCGCGTGTGTTGGCTACTGCAGGCCCAGGAAGCTCAGAGGTTTCACGGAATTCGGCGAAGAATTTCACACTTTCCTCGCACCGCGAATCTAAATTTACATAGTACAGAGTAGACTGCACAACGTCCTTGCTTACATGGGTACCTCTCGCCTTGGTAACTAGCGCGATTATTACGTAGTTTGACTCTTCTATGGACGTAAATCATCTGTCAATGTGTCAAGTGCATGAGAGGAGATTTAGAAGCAATAATTGTTACAACTCGCGCTTATTGTCCAGCCAGGGGGGAGATGTGACTCGCTTGTTGGGTTGGTTGACCTGGTCACAACAGTTTCATAACTTCCGGCTCTCCTTGCACACACTACTCAACGTTTACTTACAAACTGAACTTGTCTACTGTTGTTACGTAAACTATGGATCGTCCTTCAACTCGCCTTGCCACAAGAATGTCGCATACGAAACACGTTGGGAATATTTACAAATATTATTGATTGAAGTTAAACATTTCCGAAAAACTCTCATGGCCGAATAAAAAGTCCAATTATGACTTTGTTTTTTTGTTATTTGAAATTATCCTCGTCTTATTGGTCTGATAACGATGGTTGTGACATCTGAAAAAGGAAAAAAGATAGTAAACCGAGTTAAAATATTTAGAAAAGTACCCAAGTATGTGACATTCATTACAAATGTTTATATAAATATTGTTTTGGTTGAGCCCCCAGATTCGCATTGCGAGGTACTCACGTTACAATGCACGTTGCCGTGTTGCGCATCATTATGATTCTCAATACATTGTTCGTGTGAATGTTTCTCAACTTTCTTGAATTATTTGTTTCGGCTGCCAAGCTGGAAGCAAGGTTACTGCTTAGCTTCTGAGTGTGTTTCGAAATTCTCCAATCTATTTAGTTAATTTCATTTTATTCGTCAGCAAGAAAGGCACACAGTAAATGATGTGGCTCTATCAAATCTTTAGGCACGCTCAATTTTATCCGTGACTTTTAATTAATTTTAACGTGGCCACGAATTTAACAAATGATACATCTTTCTACTGTCATAGAGAAACGAGAAAGTTACATGAAAGGATGTTAATTTACTTCGTTTCTACTTGATATTCGCCAAAGTAACTAAACTAAACTGAATATTGAAATTTGCCCCATACGAACTACTGAAAATTAAATGATTGATACTGCACGTTTCGACGTAAACCCCGTCGCTACTTGCTACTTGCTACTTGCGGTTATCACCGTGTAATTGGAGCATGCTTCGTGCGGGAAGTCACTCATTAACTGAGTCCAATCCAAACCAAAGTGTGGTCTACATTTGAGAAGGATTAACATTGATGAGCAGAATATAACAACCATTACAGCTCGATTTTAATGGTACACGATCTTTTTTATATGTGTAAATTGTCTTTGAAACGCTCTAACAATCATATAAGCTAGTTACCGTGTTAACCATCCATACATTGAAGTAGGTCTAGCTTATTTTTCTTAGATTGGTATGTCACCAAACACATTTTTTTAGTTTAAGGATCAATTATTGTCTTCCACTTTTATGCAATCACTCAAGCGAACGATCACATCCCGCTAGTTGTATTTAAATCTTCTGCTCCCCTCCTAAGTGTCTGTACTGATAGTAGCTGAAAGTAATTTGTTGTGTGGTCCGGATGCTCCTGGAAATTTTTACCACAGTCCGGAAGAAAACGTTTCTTTGCGATTGTGGCTACCGAACCGATTGTTCCACGGAAGGTACCGGCAAACCTGTCTATCGCTCTTGAGCGCGATTAGGCCGGTGTCACACTATCCCGTACGACGTCCCGCAAAGCGGATGCGCTTTTGCGGATTGACGGTACATGGTTTTAAATGCGACGTGTCACAACCTGTCTTTTTTCTAACGCCTACCGCAACATGCTGCCGCAAAACGGGATGAACGGACAGCGGATGTGAGCGACAACACACGCAGTTAAAATGCAGTTGCCCACACTGCCCGTTAAACGGACCGTTTTACAATTTTTCAATTGTTTTCCACCACTTTTCCATGAGTAGTCGACTCCACGTTTCCCCACTCGAGGAGAACTGCCCAGTTTATGTCCCCAAAACGCAATCAACCGATTGGTGTGACAGGTAGAGGCCATCCCGCAAAAGCGCATCGCTTTCGCGGGAACCGTCAGAACGGGATAGTGTGACACCGGGCCTTAGACGGGAATGGTCACAAATAGGGGGGCGAAGGTGACACACAACAAAACAATTTGGTCGTGAGGGGAATTAGTTTCCTACAATCATAATATCACATTGTGTGAGATATTTTGTCGGTCCAGTCCAGACCGCGATCCCCGGTATATTTCCACGTGTCTCTATATTGTTCGAGGGCCCTACCGTAATTGTGTCATCCTGGCTCGGCCGCTGCAGTGATGGCAGGAGATTGCAATTGATTACATAAAGTACTTCTTGTTTTTATTAATCCTTATACGCACAATAAACTGGTCACGGCTTCAGAGGCGCGTGTGGTTGGGGGACATGTGCTCGTGCTGGACAGGACAGGACCGTGCTGGACTGCTTGACGGAAGTCCGTGTCGGAGTGCGTGAGGCTGTCGGCCGTGTCCAGCACGGTCGCTGCATTAGGAACCACGAAACTGAACCAGGATTCCGTGGACCACAAGCGAAACATTCAGACGATGAATGCGATTCTATTTGCGATGCACGGGGGCCTCGGCTGCAAATATAATATCATATTATATATTGGTTGTTGACAGCAAGGTCGGCAAAACTAGCATAGATTTGTTCTTCTTGGTTTTGGGATGGTGAATGTTGTTTTGTGTACAGGTGCAAAAATTGATGCAATTGAATAGCAATTGAGCCCCATAGAATAGATGGTGAAATTCAAATTAATTTTATAAAATGAAAAATAGGGAGGGGGGGGGGGGGATAAAATAAGGGAAAGATAAATAGAAAGAAAGAAAGAAGAAAAAATGTGCAATTTTTATCACAACAAAACGAACGAAATTTTAAAATGACATGACTGCGCTCTGCAATGATATTCCTGTGTATCAAAGACAGATGTTGTTTGTGAAGTTTTCATCATATTGTATTGAAGGGGTTGTTTCAATAATTGTCCCTCAATGACAGATACCAACACGGTGTAGGGGCGTGCGTGCGTGTCGCTCTCAGGGGGGGGGGGGGGCTTCCGCCGGGACGCCCGGTGTTGGCCGGCGTTCATAATTACTTAATTACCTTGTTTCTAGATATTTACATATTTTATTATATTGACAACAATAAAACTATGACGTCACCAGTACTGGTCTTAGTTCTTACGTAGCCGCCCTTAGGGTAGGCCTACATCGCAACCTAATCCGTAGGTATAGGCCTACTTGAGAGCCAAGCTCCAGCCTACATGCCCTAGCCGCCCTTAGGGTACACGCAACATTTTCTGGTTGCCTTTATGTTGCCTATATGCACAGGAAACTTTTCTCTACGTCCGTTTTGCGTGTGTTCACATATAACGATCAAAACCGAACATGACCTCCGATTGCCTTGTCATTGCTCTTCAACAAGTTAGTATTGACCCTGAAGGAGAGTTGTGTCTGGGGGGGGGGGGGGACTTGAAGTCAAAACTCTGCTGGGGTGAATCTTTATGTGGCACTGTGAGTATGAAGGTGGATTGAGCTATACATGTCTGAACTGTTAGTTGTTTTGTAATGTTGTTTTGATGATAAACAATACGACCTAATAAATAGCAGTGGTGCCTGAGCGCACATAGCATCGTTGTCTGTACGTCCAGTCTCGGTCCAGTGCACACAACATATTATCACCACACTTCACTAATGTTTCTCTTCTCCGCGGCTATTACTGGGCGGCGGGAACTAAAACACACCTTATTTATTTGATGCCCGGGGTTTTGGCGAAAGCATTTAAAGAAAAAAAAGGTTTAAAAAAATTTTCCAAAAAAGGGGTTTTAAAAAAAAAAAAAAAAAAGGGGGGGGGGGGAAAAATAGGGAAAGAAAAAAAAAAAAAAAAAAAAAAAATTTTCAATTTTTTACCCCAAAAAAGAAAAACAAAATTGAAAAGCATATGGGAAAAATTTTTTTAAAAAGAAATTTGTTTTAATTAAATTGAAAAATTTTGTTTTTAACCCCAATAAGTCCAAATGGGCCCCCCTTTTTGGGGAGGGGGGGGTGGGGGACCCCGGGGGGGGGGAAAAAAAAAAAAAAATTTCCTTTTTTTCTAGTTTAAATTTATTTTTTTTAAAAAAAGTTTTTCCCCCGGGGTTTAGTTTTTAGTTTTTTGGGTAGGTTTCACCAAACCTTTTTGGGCCCTTAAACCAAGAGATTGTACCGGGGAACCCCAAAAATTTTTGGTTGTTTTGGGTTGCCTTAACAAAAATTTTTTCTTTTCGGACTATATGGGGTTCAACAAATGTTTTGTTAAAAAAGGGGTTTACCCTGAAAGGTTTCTTGGGGGGGGGGGGGGGCCCTTTTGGGAAATCTTTTAATTTTTTTTGGGGCCTTGAGGAAGGGGAACAATACTTTAAAAAATTTTTTTTTTTTTTAAAAATAAAAACAAAAAAATTTTTTTGGGGGCGAAATGTTTCCCCACCTTCCGGGGGGGGGCAAAAAAAATTTTAACCCCTTTTTCCCCCCGGGCCCGCCCCCGGGGTCTGGGTGGGGTTGCCCCCCTTTTATTTTTTTTTGGTTGGTTTGGGCGAATTAGATTCCTCATGCGGGATGTGAAGAGTGTCGAGAGACGGGACTACGCTGTTCTCTTGTGTAGTGACAGCTCCCTAGTGTTGCTACACCCGGCCCTGTCAGTGTATTCATACACTCTCAGTGTAGCCCGTTTTTTTTGTTTCCCTGTTGGTTGTGAGGCTCCCTAGTTGCCCCCCCTCGTGAGTGTAGCCCGTTCTTTTTTTTTGCCCTTTTTTTTGTGTTGTGGTCGGTGAATAAATTTTTTTTTTTGGGTTCCCGAACAAACACAGCGATCGTCCCACAATACAGTTCCTAGGAAATGAAGGGGTGAGTTCAATCTGCATTACGGGACAAACTTCGGCAATCTGCCGCGAAATCCCCGCGTTATTCGTCCTTCGGGGGGGGGGGGGTGGGGGGGTCTCCGGGGAGAGCCCCGACGTCACGGACCTTGATTGCGTCGTGACGTCACGAGGAGGCGGCGATCCTGAGGTGATGACGTCAGCAACAAGACGGCTGTCGATGCCAGACTTTAATCAGAAAGGTACTTGTATCAAGCCACTTTTAACCTCATGTCACTGAATTTTAATACGATATTTTTAATTTGCTATCATTACTTATCTTAACGTAAAAAAGTTTACAATGACAAGGTGCCGTACATTTAATTTAATTTATACACGTACTCGCGCCGTCCGGGGTGGCTCATGCGATTCGGGCGCTGGTCCTGTGTATGGCTCTACGAGGACGTGGGTTCGAATCCCGCATCATGCATTCTTTTTAATCGTCCTTCATCGTAATTTATCACCACTCATCGTCTAGAATAGCTTCAGTTAATCATCATCATTTACAATCATTTATCATGTAGACAGTGGAGGTATTCTCCGTTCTCTCAGTGTATTCTACCATCTCAAGCCAAGCCTCTCACTGAGAAGGACGAAATGCCTCGCTAGTTATTGAACTTTCATGATAATTGAGCTGCGCTATTTGGAAATTCCTCTGCCCTATTGCTAAACCGTCTAGACTCGAGACTAAGTGAAACGTGATTTATCGTAATACGCGTTTTACAGAGATTAAACGACGGCTAATGAAAACTTCGTGGATTGAATACGTTTTACCTAGTGCGTTTCGGGTTCGAATCCTGGCCCGGTCATGGCTGCTGACGTGATCTTCCTCGTTGAGCTACATGTAATGACGTCAGAGCTCGCGTGCCCGTTACGTCACCAGGGATCACGTTACGTCACCGACTCGTGTGGCTAACATAATTTTATTATGGCCGATTCGAATTGTGCACGCCAAGTGAAAGTGAGTACCCGTCGTGAACAGCGCAAAGTCCTCACCCCTCCCCTCCCCGCCCCTCCTTCGCCGCCTACGACTTTCATTGCAGTAGCCAACCCCCCCTCCACGCTGCATGTTCACGCACTGATATACATCGAAGAAGACGAATTCTGTTCACTTTTACAATTACCACATAAACATTACGATCTGCACTTCCGCGGTGGTGCGAGTGAGGTCTCTTGTTTGCCCGTGCCCGTCACACCGAGGTATCAGCTGTCTGGCTATTGACTAACACACGTCACGTGACGTTGCAACAGACGGTGCCACTTAGTGCCGTACCGTGTTACTCCTACGACGCTTTTTTAATCACACATATTAATTCGCTGTGATCACCGGTCTTGTCGCTCCTACGCAATATGGGCTACCTTTAACCCAATTAGAATAACGACTGTTTGTTGTTCTTAGTGTATTTGCATGCACTTCTTGTATTTGAGTCGAGCCTCGCGGCCAAGATTAGTTAATTCTTGCTAAGTTTGGCATAGACCTATTAAACTGCAATCGACTTGCAAATGAAAACAAGCACTTGAGGGTGACGCAACGTACCTCCGTAGTAAACCAGTTTTTAAATGGTTTATAATTAGTTTGAAATCTAGCCCATCGCTAGCAAATCTACTGGGAAACTTGATGTTTCGGGTGTTATTTGGTACAAGTGGATTTGGACAAATTTATTTATGTATTTATTTATTTAAACAAAGTTAAAGAACATATACAACGTATAGGCCTACAACAATAATAACAAATAATATATAAATTGCAATTCTTTAATGTTTATAATAAAGTATTTTTAGATAGTTTGATTATAGCTTGTAGTCGACATTACAAAGGACCACACCCCAATATGTCGTGAACCTTCGCTTCTCGTAGATACCAAAGATACCCGGCAACAGTCATACCAACCTACAGGTGGTCTAAAAATAGCGCCTATACCTAGAAAACTTGTAGTCCGAATGTGTAATTTTAGATCTACTTGCAATATACACATATAATGCACGTTCATTTCGAGACTGTACCGCGCGTATATTTAGATCAACCTGCATCTGCATACAGGGCACTGCTTCGCATTCTTTCTCTGTTTTGACGGTTTAGTTGGCAATATTCCTAATTACGATATACAGTGTTCGCCACCTATGGTGGGTTATTTATGGCTTCGCCCCCGAGCCCGAGCGTTGGGTTTTCCACCTATCGCCTCGAATTAGCCTAGGTGTTTGCACTGCTCTGTAGGGAGGGTTCGTTCACTGGAAGTGGCATCTGCGTTTCTCGTTTCGTGCTTCGTGGCTTTGGGAGTTCTCACTTGTTTAATTGCAATCTGTTATGCCTACCTACAGGCTACTTCCTTCCCTTCAAGCCGTCCCCTAGAGATAACGGGCGCCCCTTGTTGCTAGGAGTTGGTTTTTAGGTAGGAAATAACAAGATAAAAGTCCATGGAAATAATAACACAAATGTATATCCACCCGGCTACGGGTTGACCTTGAATACTCGCACGGCCTTGGTATAAGGGATTCACGCGGGGGATCCCCGGGCGGCAATGGCGGATGTAGCGACTCCAGCCCAGTGCAGAACTCAGACAATAGAACATCTCGTCGCAGCACCCTACCTTGCGTTAGTGAGTGACTCGGTTAGTATTATTGATGTATCGTATCTGAGACGTCTTACAAATACCATTTGCGTCATTATGATCTTTGTGAAGGTGACTTTGTAGACAACGAAGTGCATCTACTTGCATAATAATGTTCTTTGTGTAATAATTTTCATAGATATTTAATGATTATTTCTTTGAATCGAAAGGTAAACTATCAATAAATTTACACGTTTTTTGTTAAACCTGTAACAATTAATTTCGTTGAATAGTTTTGCCACTTGGTTATCTTTCATCACACAAGTGAACGTGCACACACACTACTTGTAACTGGTTCGTCAGCTGAGCGGTTGTATTGCGACTAATCCGCTATAATATAGTAACTTTATAAAGCACTCGCGCGGTGGTTGTCGTAAAACTCTATTTTAGTGTGCGGTACGCTCTACATCTCCCAGCACAGTTTGTACAGGTGGCGGACCACGCTCGCTATGTAACTTAGGCCTGAAGGTGATGTACTTCCTCTGCTCACACACTTTAGTTTTATTTGGTTGGCATATCCCGCGGACAATTACAATGATCGAACGAGAACATACAACACGTCTTCTTCTATTTCCCGGCGTAACCAATGGAAATCTTCATTTCTCGTCGCTACCCATGCGGAGGCATAGATTATAACTTTGTTGACTGTTGTAATTAGGTACTGATTCTTTCTTTTCACCCGCAAGAGAAGGATTATTTAAAACCCACAGAATTCCTTGCAAATCGTTACATCGTTATGACTTTTCATTGATTGAATATTAAACTTATGACATTACGTCACGCGTCTTCCTCCAAATTAACCTCTTCTTATCATATTGAAAGGATATGTGTATAGCAACAAAGGGCGCCACCCCAGAGTACCGGTACGGACCGTAAGACAAGCACAGGCTCAATCTTGTCCCATGTCATCCGACCGTCTTCTGGTGTATTGGCTACCGACTCTGCTGGTTGGATGCATCTCGGGATCTCTGCACGTCTGGGTGCAACGTTCTCCAGCCTGCAGTGGGTGTCTCTGCATGTGTAATGCAGGCGCCAGGGGTGTAGAGCTCTGGCACAGTGGTGCTCATAGCTTGCACTTCGTTCTCTCCATCTGCGGTACACGTCTCGGGCTTGTTGTCGACTCGAGTGTCAGATAGGTAGGCTGCGTTCTGTTACGTCACCACTTCATAAGTCAACCGAAACCGGTCTCGAGAACTAGAACGAAAGTTGTCTTGTCTTTGTCGTGTGCTGTGCTGTGAACCGCTATATGCACCGCCGACCCGATCTGCGACACAACACAAGAGTAGGGGTGGTTAGGGTGGCGGTGGTTTACAGATAAAGTCAGATTAGGTTCTGGGTTCGAACCTCAGTCGATGCAACAGGACGTCTCTCTTGTCTTTGTCGTGTGTGCTGTGCTGTGAACCGCTATATGCACCGCCGACCCGATCTGCGACACAACACAAGAGTAGGGGTGGTTAGGGTGGCGGTGGTTTACAGATAAAGCCAGATGAGGTTCTGGGTTCAAACTTCGAACCTCGGTCGTTGCTAACTACTATTATCTTCTTTCTTTCCTCTCTAATTCATCAATATTGTAGGGGGTTAGGCCTAATACCAACCCTGATAGACAATGTTAGTAGTTTTACCGCTGTGCGATTGTACACTTCGGGCACCGAGTATTAGGTGGTAGGGCCTATAGCTTATTTATGTCATTGAGAAACACACATTCTTCTTCTTTATTTTTTGTAATTACAATTTTGGAAATGTTCAAATGCTCAGTTACAGTTAGTAAGTAGAGTAGAAAAACCTTAATAATGGGTGGGCGATAGTCAGTAGAATTTTGTGCTATCTTCAGTTTTCAAATCTTGGTGTCTTACAATGAAAATATGTGGCTTACATTGCAACAATAAACATCCATTATGCCTATCAGAAAATATGTAAGTATGCACAATTTGATTCTGATATTTTTTACTCCTATCCATAGAGGTACTCCTCGTCTTTTGAAAGGGAAACCATAATATTGCAATCTATCTGCTGAGGTGGCATGATGTAAACTCTTGTTTGTTTCAAGTGTTCAGATGTAATCTGATAACACAGCTGTCAGCTTGTGATATCTCAACGTCCTGTCCTGATAGGAGACACGTTAGGCCCTATGCGTTATTTTATTTCTTTCACTATCTCACCTGGCGTGGTTACCACCTGTGCTGTGTGATGGGCTAGGTCAGTCTTGCTCAATGTGCTCGTGATGGGCCAAACATCGTGGGCGAAGGCGAGTCAAGGCTGTACAAATTAGCATTGCAATCAGTGCGCTATATCCAGTCTGCCCCTACTAGCAGACACGTGTAGTGTAGATAGGCCTAGTAGACCCCCAGTACAGGCATGCATGCGATTCTTTTCTCTCGGGCGATTCATCTTGTTATAGAGTAAACTGAACTACAGACCAAAACACAAACCCATAGCCGAACAAACTGGATTGGATGGATACCTTCATATAAACTCGGGATGGATTACCTTTGGATGATAGCAAATAATTGTCTTGAATAATAAATAGCCTTTTAAAACGCAAAACATGTTCGTCAGTGGTGATTCATACGAACGACTACGATTCTCATGCAGGTCCGTGCTACGTAGCCAATCGGACGCAGGGACATCGTGTCTCAATTTAAATAACTACATTAATTGTTTAAAAGTGTTGCATATTATGCAAAACGTTGGCCTAAATACAACAACTTTTAAGAGCATGCACCTTTTTCGTAAAAAAAAAATATGCAAAATAGCAAAATATTTGTAAAGTTAATTAATTTTACTGCATTGACATGATTGTCGGAGATATGTATGTTTCCTCCGAGGGTGTATATGTATGTATGCAGCATGCAAGCCGAAGCTAACTGAGTGCCTGCAAAGTGCGTGTGATGAACTTTGAGGCAAGTAGTTGAAGCGAGGCGCGTGCCGCTGCACTGTAAACACACAACAATGCAACCTTTGTTGTACAACAACATTGTTGGTGTAGGCCAGGCCTACTTCTTATACAAGGCACGCGACGTGATCTATCTGTCTGT
Source organism: Sweltsa coloradensis (assembly GCA_024449915.1). NCBI lineage: Eukaryota > Metazoa > Arthropoda > Insecta > Plecoptera > Chloroperlidae > Sweltsa > Sweltsa coloradensis. The sequence goes on along the minus strand of JAMZAV010001044.1, from coordinate 35,951 downwards.
CTGTGTCTGCATGTCTATCTGTATGTCTGTCTTATCTGCCTGCCCGAATGCCTGCCTGTCTGTACTCAATATTATGTCTGTATGTCTATCTGCCTGTCTAAATGATATTTAGTGTGTGTCTGCATGTCTATCTGTATGTGTCTGTCTGTCTGTCTGTCTGTCTGTCTGTCTGTATGTCTGTCTGTCTGTCTGTCTGTAAGTCTGTCTTGTCTTGTCTTGTCTGTCTGCATGCCTGTCTTCATGATCATCATGATGATGTTGCTTCAGCCATGGTGGCCTCAATTTAATTCGGTAAATCGTGGAAAACCGCGTGCAATTTTTTTATTTTTCAAACATTTATGTGTGCTGTGCTCAGTGCTGGTATTGCATGAGCGATGCGAAGACATCAAATTCAATTTACCAATAAAAAACTAAAACTGACTTGTTCAGTTTAGTTTGTTTGCTGCTCGCTGGGCAACACCCTTCCGATGTCGGCGTTGTTACTAGTTCCAGGGCTAATAACATTACCCCCCAATATTAATACTAGGGCTGGGTGTCCTGTTTGCATTAGACTAGTTGCATGGTCGATTTGTCAACATACATATTTCCATGTTGATAATGGATTATTAATTATACTGTCTGTACATCCTTAGTTTTATGCAATCTTTGGTGTGATTTTCCATAATTAATTATTGAATAATTTGTTTGGCACTTTCTCTTGTTGGCGAATGTGTAGGCCTACGTCACACATGAAATGGAACACATGATATGTTAAAATATTTTGGATTACATTCTAAAAATGACTTCGTTTTTAAGCACACAGTTTTGTTTTTATTCTCTACGATTATACGACGTAAAACTTACTTGATGTTTATGAACGTACAGATCCTGGTCATCGTAGAACAATGTGTGATTGGTAGAGATGTGCAAAAATGGCGAGAAAGATTTTTTTTAAGTGGCAATAATCCCTTCAAATTCAGTTTGCACATTAATCACCTTAATTGTGATTGAATGGTACCAATTTCCAATTCGCGAATTTTCGCGATATTTTAGTTGATACCGCGAACTAGTGGCGAAATTAGCAATTATGCCTTTAAACGCGAATTAGGTACGAAATTTCAAACAAAGTTTTTTTTAAGTTTTGGTGGAGGTGCCGGGTAGGTAGTCGAAATTAAATTAATCCTGGCTGGTACATATGGTGGAGGTGCCGGGTCATAATACGCGATTGTGAGATCGTAATAATCGTTTGTACGCGAGTTAGCTCAAAATATTTCATATCAAAATATCGACATTATTACACAAAATGCATAATTTTGGAATTTTGGTGGCGGTGCCAGGTATTCAAAATTAATCCTGGTAAAAAGTGTCGGAAACGTTGAAAACTGAAGGCTGAAATTAGGCTTAAAATTAAAACTTCCGTGTGCTTGTTTTTCTTTTAAATTAGGCTAATCATAAATTGTCCTTGAATTTGTGATGCTGATAATTTAATTTTTTTTTTTAAGTTGTGAATTATCAAATTGATTTATTTGTAAATAACGAAAAGTCGCGAATTTCTATTTTTAAGGCGCGAATTAAAAAAAAACATTTTTGCACATCTCTAGTGATTGATTATACTAGTAACCACCGGCTTTACTCAAACCCGGCCCGGGGTATTATTGGCCTGTAGCATAGCTCTGCAAATCGTAAGAGGCGATTCAGGAGAAAAAGTCCACCTCGCAAACATCAGCTAGTAAGAGCGGAATATATTACTCCCCGAAACAAGAGCCAAGCTCTGGCAATCGACGTCTGGGACACCTCCCCCTTCCCTTGACGACCTCCTCGACGACGATGACAATATGACACAACGAACGATGACGATGACAAATACGATGACGACCGCGCCGTGAGAACCCCCCTTACTCGTGGCTGGTTCTGACCAGCATGAGCCCTTCCTCCCCATATCCCCGAGGCTAGAGTGGTGCATTATGACCTAACGGTTGACGCACCCTTAGACTTAATGAATCAAAAGAAATCCTGTCCTCGAATGAAAGGGATACGAGCGGGTAGTGTGTGTGGCTACGTGGATCGAACCCCCGGTCACCTACTGTTAGCCTGTCAACTCTGTAATCAGCCAGTGAGGACGTGGTCAGACGGTCATATTTACGTGAAGTCAACAAGGAAAGTTGCATCTGATTCGCTAGGTGATAAGAGGAAGGTCATCGCTGCATTCGTCTCTTGGCTGACGTGCTGGGGACGCAAACAATACCTTGCACCACGGCATCACTACTGCTCTCAGCTAGAAGAAATAAAGAACACCAACCAGATGGCTTAGACGTATCTTTTAGCAATCAATAACTAGATCTGTTCAAAATGTATGTTACAGCACAGTTTGTGAACAGTCTCGCAAGACACAAGACTACATTTCTCTCTGGAGTCTAGATGATCTGTTTTCGAGCCTCGGTTCAGAGGGGTAGAGTAGGTAGTCAGTGTTGACTTCCCTCGGGACATTCATAGAAAATAACTATTATCTGGTCCATGCGATTGATTAGTGTGTCACGAAATATCTTGATGTTTATGTTCTTATTTTTATAGTGTATAGTATCACTCGCGTCTTGGAGGGGTCGAGTAGGGTTGTTGTGTTGTTGTTGACGACGTCTGACCGGCGCAAGGCCCTCTTTATACTTTAACTAAAGATATAGAGGGCCTTGCTCGGCGCCGACCCGACGTATTTCGAGTACTCTACAAGTGACCACGACATATTTCTTGGTATGTATGTGTGTGTTCATATTATTCTGGTCGCGTCAGCTGATGCGTGATGTTTGTTTGCGTAGATCAGCGCGATTCAGCACGTAAAAAGAGACCTGTCTGTCTGTCTGACATTGCTTGGTTTATTGTCGATGCTGATATTTGCATGTCGGACGATAACACTCTCCACCAGGTGTGGCTCGGAGCTAGCGCGCGAGACATTATGTCAACGATACGCAGTTACTAGGGCAACGTCTAGGGCAACGTCACGACCGCTTGGAAGCCCTAGCAATACGTGCTGTTTTCCTTCATCAGCGTTCCCGCAACGCAAGTCACATTTTATATTTGCGCCCTTTCGTAGAATCTGGAACCCAGAGACGTGGGTTTGGTTCCCGCGCGCGTCAGGTGAATTTAATATGTGAACTTGATATTTATACAATTGTAAATACAAAAGTTGTAATAAAAACAGGAACAGAGAATACCACAAGAAAAAAAACAACAAAAAAATGACTACGTTCAAATATCAGTTCTAAGTCCTTTTTATTATTTTAAAATAAATGTCAACCTTCGATACAAATTAAATTTGCTAATCGATGAGCTAAGTGCATATCTTAAAAAGTTTAACACAGTCAAACACTAACTTGCTATTGATCTTGACTTATAAATGCTAAGAAAGCTGTTTTTCATCCTTTGTGTAGTACACTGAAGGTGTGAGTGGTATTGTTGCAACGCAGTCAGGCAGACGGGATGTTTGTCACACAGTTTGTTGAAGGTGTGAGTAGTATTGTTGCAAAGAGGAACGGTTAGTTTCCAAGCAGTCAGGCAGACGGGATGTTTGTCACACCGCGAGCCGAGCGAGCGCTCGCTTATTGTTTATATCCGCCGATAAAACAGAGTTATCACGCCACTTGTGAAATATTGGTCGCCCTTCCTCCCGACACGGAACATTCTTTATAGCGTTGTGGCTGCCTTCCTTGGACTAGCCAATATTTAAAACTCCGTCGTCAACTTTGTTATATTTTATAAATAATATCCATTTATAATCGAGCAAGTTTAAAAACCTATACATAAACTGTTGTATAACGTGGGAATGTAATAATATATTTGACATGGTTCATAAAGTATCGTGGAGAATAATCAAAAGTGCATTCTTTGTTAATTTATTTGGAGGATTGTTTAAGATGCAAGCTTTTATCTAGAATGAAACTTTCCTTTAGTTCGGCTGTATGCAGCCGAGACATTGCAACAGTGGTGTAAAGTTGCGGCCTTTCACTCGCTCGCTACTGGAAGCTTGGTGTAAAAACACTTGCATCGGTTTCTGATCCGATCTCCCAACCTACGAGTAAGTTACGTCAGATCACTTCTCAGAAGACTTCGGTTTAGAGTAGTATCTGAACGCGTTTAGAACGCTTTTCAACTGCAATCCAAGGCTAAATAAAACATTTACATATTTATAATGTTCAAACACATCGAAATCATTTTAACATTTCAGGTTTTAGTACTTTTTTTAAATGATAATATTTAAATAAAGGTGTAATTGACTGCTTGACTTATTTTGCCGATAAAAAGTTGTGGACAAAAAACTTGAAAACTTAGTGGAACAGGTTCCATATGTGTGTGTGCGAGGCGTGGTGAGCGAATCTGGTGAATATTGATGGTCTTTAATCTGAACCAAGTTCTGGCAAGGCGCGAAGATGTTGTGGAATACACCTTGGAGTTGGACGTGCGTGTTTAGCGAGCTGGCCGGGCCGAGCGTCAATCTCGCACAAAATAACCTTATAACAAGGTGAAAGTGGAGCTTAGAAACGTTTAACAGACGGACGATTACGTGAGATTGACTATTTATTTGTGTAATTAATTCTACGCGAACGACGAAAATTCGTTTATAAAAATTCAATTAGACCTACAACTTTTCCAACAGTTCATAGCACTGTTCTCCCAGTAAACCATTTACAATAAATTATGGCATCCATATAAGTATAGTGCAAAGAGCTATGAAAAATAAGCGTTTCAGTAAAATAGTTTGTCATCAATTATTATTCTAGTATGGCTAGCCCTAGCTGTTAGTATACCATAAAAATAATACAATTTGCATTTCTATATGATTTATTTGCCAATGTATTCTTTAAATACCCGCTTTCAGGCTTATGGATTAAATTAAACGAAAACTAGTGACAAAATGTAACTTTTTCTTCGTATAGTGTAGTATAGCATCAACGGTGTACCAAAACAGTCGGTCGTGCTCGTTTTTTGCGAGAGGCGAGCATAATGTGTAACGTGTAGGGTTGTAACAAGAAATCACCTTCATCGAGCAAGACTGAAAACGATGGAACATTGCCTCGCGCAAAGATTTCAACTACGATGCCAAACAACCCACACTTGATCTGTCAGGTCATGTGTTCGAACTAGCGAAGTAGGTACTTGCATTCACATCGCAAGTCTACTTTCCTCCACAATGCCCGCGCATGTCACGTTGGTTGCACTGTAATCTTCCTTCATTAGTGCAACTCGTGTGTAATTGCTGGCGCAGATGTAGCATCCTTCTCTTGACTGCATCCAGCATTGTTTCTACAAGGTTATGTAGCTCAATGATCTTGTGAAGATGGACCCGAGGCGCAATTCAACAACATATGTTTTTATGAAAATGTCGCTCGATACTCGTACTCGCGTGCTCGTGGATTGCATGGTCAGTACCTACGTCGACGTTGTGATGCACGGTACCTAATTCGCTGTCTAAACCAGCGAAAAGATGTCATTAAAACTAAAAGCGAAGCTGATTACTTTTAGAAAAAAGTTTATACATGTTCTATTAGCCACGGTGTTTTTTTTCAACCACACATTCGATTTTTCGATCTAAATCAGAATTTTTTTAAAATCAACATTTTGATTTAAATTAATGTGTGTGTGTGTTCAGTAAATTGGCTTATTTGAAACTCGTGGTTCGAGATAGTTCACAAACACTTCCGATTTTTTTTTTCCGATTACAAATTAACAAACAATGACAAATTTGCATGATACTCAAGTATAACGATATAGTAGTTCCAAATAAAATTACCTTGAACCTTTGGCACCTCTTTGCTTTGTTTGGATCAAATCTATCCCGTTTCCAGTGACTCCGGAAAACATTTTCATCAATACGACGCACGTAATAGATAGACACTCAAGGGATGCCAACAAACTGGGGTTGTATTACTGCAACAAGGATTCGAAGTCGCGTCCCGCGGCTCCACACGACGCAGAGCAGATAATAAATCACAAAATAAAAATAAATGTGATTTAATGGAAAAGTTTTCTTTTCACCTGGATATCCATAATACCTTTGCCAGCTTTACATTTTGCTTAAAAAACATTATTGTGCACCTGCTGTAATTTTTATTTGTAATTGCAATTTTTTAGTTGATATGCCTTTTTTGAAAAACACAGTTTAACCTCAAACAGTTGATTTTGACAATCTTTTTTCACAATTTTGACATCTCACACACCCTGCATATGAGATATAATAGAATAGCCGAGTTGCATTACTATAGAGAAAGAGAGATTTTGATTGATTGATTAAGGTCTTTATTTTAAGGTGGGATTAAGGCTAGTGAAGCCTTATCTTCCATCCAACCTAATACTAATAATAATAATAATAATAATAATACATTTGATAATGAAGAAATGGAGAGAACATTACATGATTATATAAAATATTGAAATAATACATTAAATACATTATGGTAGTATTATTGCAAAGTTAAAATTTTCTAGTGTTATAGTAATGTTATGCAAATTATGAATTTTGAATCGATTTATGCAAATTTATCCAGAGAGAGAGAGAGAGAGAGAGAGAGAGAGAGAGAGAGAGAGACCCTAGTCCCGGGGTTCGAATCAGAGACCGGGAGCCGTCCTCTCTGCTGCAACGCGTTGCATGTCGGTACACGTCTGACTTGTGTACTTGGTGTAAAGAGTAAAACCGCAGAGTCAAGGCTGTAATGCTACTACGTCTTACAGGGGCAAACGTTGGGTTGTCACTTGACATTCATTCATTCATTCATACACTGTGAAGTGTGTTGATTACGGATAATTAGCGGCTCCCGTCTCGCATCACCTTTGTCGTCGTACAACAATATCACTTCTGATCGTTATGTTAATTGTGTGTTTTTTAATGTTGTTGTCGTCGAAGAAAATCAAAACTGTTCGTGGTATTGAAGGAATGTCGCCGGAAGACCTTTGCCGACACCGGTGTGTGAGTGACCCTCTTACATGAGGGTCTGTGGGTAGTGGGGGAGGAATGTTTAAGAGCATGTTTACCAATGACCTTGGACAAATATCTCTTGTCAGCGTTGCCGGTTGGGATCGAACCAAGTGGACCTTCCGAGTTGTAAGCGATGCGCCACCTCCATCGGAAGAATACGAGATACGACGGCTACTGTTGTGTTCTGTTGTCGACGGTGCAGAGAGTAGCCGGTGTCGGTGGCAGTGAGCGCACCGTGTTATCACCTTGGGACTCGATCTCGTTTCGATCGATTCTGTGATCGAGGAGCGTCCAACAACTCGAGCGAGCGTAAGGTCAAATCAGTGGACAATCATCTAGCTACGAGGCAGCAGCTAGGTCAAGTCGTTCTCTCTGCTAGGCTGCTGCCAGGGGTGACCGGGCTGGTGTGGCCCTGCCTTGCATCACCTACCACAAGAAACTAGAGGCGAGCTCTGGCCTTACGCCTCCCCGACCAGGACAACTCCCTCCCAAGACTTCTGCCTCGAGGAGGTTCTACGTCCTCGGTCTGTCCCCCCCACATCCCCTAAGTTACAGTGGTGCATGTTGGCACGGTTGATGCACCCTTAATCTACATTCCTCCAAAGTTGTGGCCTAACTTCCTTGGTATGTGTTGGTTCCATGTTTACATCTTGAGAAGAATATCAAGTTTTAATGTTGGACTTTGAGTATTTCCGTCCACCTTGTGGCGTGAGGCCTTGGTCAGCCCTACATCTCGAGGCGCACACATACCGTGGTGTTATGTGTGATACAGGTGCTATGATACGAGCCCAGCACACACGAGGCACACACCACACCGCATCCTGTAGCATTCTCTCGCTGGGCTTGACTGGGTCACAGGCTGTCCCGTTAGAGTGTTGAATCACTGGGCTACACTGACTGACTGGGATTCTTAGCCCGTCAGGGGGGGTGACGCAAGAACCTGATGCCCGAGAGCTCGTATATTTTAGCTTCGATTGGGGGACTTTCTGTTGAGAACAACCTGGGCATCTGACACCCTCGATGTTGAATCAATCAATTCAGATTGAAAATGCGAAACTTTGACCTTTTTAAACACATAATGGGGAAACAATCACATCTAGTCTCTAGATATGACGTACCCTGTACAGATACAAAAATCTTTGCCAAATTAGTTCGTTCGTACGAAATCGGACCGTTTTGCATTACATCCATTTGGCAATAAGAAATTATTAACGTCAATATTTGGTTACACTTTCTTAATTTTTTCTCCTGTAATTTCGTCTTTTCATTTTCATTCATATTCGAGCGAATCCCCTCGAAATTTCACTCGATTGCAGCTAAAACTACCTGCATTGAATCGATCAGTAGAGTTGCGGACCTTTTTGGAACGTTGACACAGTAAATAAGTGGGACTCGGTCTGCTTGTGTTGATGTCATTCTCGGCTCTTGCCGTTCATGTTGACAAGAATGTCTCTCCTCTCTGCTACGAGAGAGAGAGAGAGAGAGAGAGAGAGAGAGAGAGAGATGTGCCCCTCTCGGGAGTCGAGCGAGCCCCGTGACGACGTAGCACCCACACCTTGCCAGCCACTTGGCAGGGTCCTGATCAAGAGATCCCCGTAGACCACTTCAAGTTACCCTATCGTCGTTTTCACGATAAATTACAACCAGTGGCGGCGCCAGACAAAAATCAATGGGGGGGAGAGGATGGGCAAGGTAATAAAGTGGGGGGGGTAATCAGTGTCGGGTAGCTGGCTGGGGTCTGGGACGAAGCCCCAGCCGCCGGAGGCCCTTTCGCCGAAGTCGAAAAAAATTCACCATACTACAGTTATTCCGTCATGTTTTAACTGAAAAATGGCAGCTCTAGGGATTACCGTTTTGTTTATGAACGATAAACACTTGGTAAAATAGACACATATGTACAGTTTGTTATATTTAATTTGTGATTTGATGATTTAATTTTAGTAATGTTACACGACGTGCGGCAGGCATTTGAAACCGGGGGGGCAAGCGTTTTGGGGGGCAAGTGCCCCCCAGGCACCACCGTAGCGCCGCCACTGATTACAACTTTGAAATTATTTACCTGATTTGACTCCAGGCTGCCGGTGACAGGGATCGACGTCGCAACCACCTCGTATCCTAGCACTGAGCCAAGTGTGTATAATACCTCGTAATACCTCAATTGCATTACATAAGACTAATTACATTTTCGTGTTTTATCCAATTGTTCATATTTGAACTATTCTGAGGCAATATTTGCATACACGTTTTTCTTATTTGGGTTATGACATTAACATCTTCTAGTTGATACTTCAGACACTACATAAACTCATAAATGATAAAACTGTGGCAGGATTAACTAACTCTCACGTTGTTGTACTATGATATAGTCGCCCTGGTCCCACCTGATCATGTTCACTCATTGGAACCACAAGGCCAACATATGGTACCCACTGACGTGATATTTCCTGGTTTAGGTAGAGGAAAACCGTGAAAGTGGTGCATTCAAAATTTGAGTATTGTACTGTAATATTAAAAACTTAAATTATTTCACCGTGGGAAGTTTGTCAGGTACGCTCCCCCTACCCCTAAGTGGTCCGTCCCCTCGTCAGTGTGTTCCCCTAGCAGGGCTCGCTTTCAAACTGCCAATCTGTAACCGATTAAATGTTTCCAACGTGGTGTTTTGATGAAACGCAGCAGTTTAGTTCTAGAAGTAGAGTCGTGTATTAAGTTGTGATGTGTCACTAGTATCGAACCTGGCAGATCTGCGTGCAGGTCTGGTGGGTCCTCACGCGATGCCACCGAGACCACGGGACGCGGAGGACATCCATGCACGGACAACTCAAATCACACATGTCCAGAACAGTACGAAATTTCATTGATTTTTTTACAATTTCGAATCGGTTAGAAAGCTGAAAACTTACAACTTATTTCGGCTATTTTCAAAATCCACCAATCAGATTTTTACCTAACCACGCGAATGAAACTGTTGCAGAAAATTCTTATGGGATCCAAATAGCTTAGCTTCACGATTCCTCGAGGATAACTTCAAGGACAACGAGCTCCAATCTTAGATTTGGAAACTATATTGTACAATTCTCCCACTTTCAAGCTGCATGAATGATGCCATTCTCCTACGCCGCCTCATACTATATGAGATTAGGAAGACGCTAGTTCGAATCCCGCGTAAGACGGTCTTTACCCTCGTACATCACCAGTCACCACCTACCTCATGACATCATCATCATTGAAGCTGGTGGGATGTTGGAAGCTGGAGCTGCACCTCTCAGGACCGGTGTACACTAATATACACTACTTGTGTTCATTAGACGCGGATAGCGAGCCTACACAACACAAAGGACGTGCTTGATAAGGGCGTGTTGGAATTAACTCTATTGTATTGTCTCTCTCGTCAAGCGCCGGGCAGGCTGGGCTATACAAGGTGTACGCACTTCCCGTTAGCGCCGAGTGGCAAGGTCGAATTCTCATGTTGTTATCACACACGTTCCCCGAGGAATTCAAATATGCTAAATATTTTCAATCCGATTCATATAAGTAGGATTGTAGTTATTTAACCGATAAATCCATAATTAATTTTAATTAAAATTGGTACCCGAAACTAGAGACCAGGGACGAGCTCTGGCCGGCGAAGTGAGAAACTTCCCTTCCCTTGCCCAGGACTGGTTCTGTCCAGGTTTAGCGCGGTGGTATCCTCCCCATCCCCCCTAGGCTAGAGTGGCGCATTATGACGTAACGGTTGATGCGCCCTAAAGTCCAGGTACACTTTTTTAAATACAATAAATGTAGAGCGAATGCGGAATGTTACATCTGAGCATTGTAGTGTAACAATGCAGGAGGATTAGCTCGTTATTCTCCTTGGTTTAACAACTGATGGCTACGTCATAGGGCATATTAATGATATAATGATTGGCATTGCACCTTATCACAATACTTACTAATATTCTTTGCACAAAGCATTGTATCTCTGACTCTGATTGTCCTAGCGCATGGTCGATGGACGTGGGTCAGGATAAGAATCCAGCCAGGTGAAATACCCTGCGTTCGCTATCTTGCTCTGCGGTCAAGTCCACCAGATAACGGTGTATAATTACATTGTTACTGAACACATGCGTGTGGGGTGCGATAACTTGCGAGATATCACTGGTGTATTGTAGCCCCCGGTCTAACGCAGTGCGACCAGGTTATCGTATGTCTGAAATCAACGACGTTCACTTTCCAGTTCCACCAGTTGTGTCAATCAAATGTATACGAATCTTTAGGTAAACGTGTAGATCAGTAACGACGATGTGCAGAGAGGAGAGGTTGTTACGGGGAAAGCGGTTTCTACCCTAATCGGTGACTATATTTTAGTTGCAAACCACAATAACTAAACTTGTTGTCGAAATAAATAATAATTGTGCGTTTATGTAATGACATAAGTAGTTTGGTCATTCGTGGAATTAAAAACAATAAATCATCTGAAATTAGACTTTGTGCCCTTTTATGATTAACAGAAACCGTTGAAAAGAGCATTTTAAAACGGCCTTTTTGCACATGCATTCTGATTCTGAAATTGAGTTTGAGCGTTTTGTGATTTCTAAACTTGTTCCACTCTTCGAAAAACATGCGTGAACTATTGGGGTTTACTTGCTCTTGAAAATAGAAATGGATGAACACAATTTGACCAACATAATTTAGATTTATCCGCAATCAGTGAAACTAGATTATCAAGCAAGGGCCACGGTCAGTCCTGGGAATGGCATCTTGTCGCGCGAACTCTCTGTATTTATACTAGACGAAGCACCTAATCCCCCCACCTCTATGAGTACAGTGTGATGTATCTCCCCGGCAACAGTGCACGTGTCACTCCTGTCACTGTCAGCCGTGTCGTCGTATCGACCTCGGTATGTAAATACGCACCAGGGATCTGCACACGCTTCAGACCAACCAACGGGGGCAACCACAGCCGAAGACGGGGGCTTATCGACCGGGCATTGGATCAGGTCGGGGTTGCAGCCACTTCGGAGGCGAACTATGTTTTCTAGGGGCTGGTTGGTCCAAGTCAAAACCAACACCAGATGTTTACAAAGTATTTGCGTTACTTGTATGGTGAAATACTAGGTGTAGATCCCCGCTCGTGCAGATAGAAACAACCCTCAGTTTTGGTTTCTTCTCAAAATTAATAATTCAAAATAATTTGTGGCTTTTTTGAAATTTGAATTTGAATTTTTAATCGTGATCCATGGGTGTATAGTCATTAAATTATGTATTTGTTGTTATGATCAATATTAACAATAGCCAGGGCTGCGTAAATACGTACAACTTTATCAATTCTGGGATGGAAAATTTGTTTGCATGTTAAATGAAAATTGGGAATAACTTATTAAACACATTTAATATGTGTCAAAACAAACAAAATGTGAGAAGTAGTGTCCAAGAGTTGTCCGCGAAGTGTTGTAGGAAAGCATAATCCCCAACTGGCCATGCACCGGATCTGTGGTTGGCTCGTCCCAGGTGTAACTTAGTATGCGCACCGCGAGGAGGAGGAGAAGACTGTAACCTATGCCCGTCCATCCTACTTGCGTATGCGACGTGTCGGACTATTGACAGCTGCCTCAAGGGCACCCGATGATGCCACGCTAACTGTGTGATCTTCATTGCCTATCGTGATTAGTTAGCTTTGCAGTTTATCGCTTGGTCGAAATCAAAACGGAAACCACGAACACACTGGAATGGATTCGTATCTTTAGTATATTTTTAGCTCAATCTGGGCAGATAATAAATATTTGGGATGCTCCGTCAGAGTATTGTAAGATATTGCTCATTTAGGGCCATCTGTTACAACGAGGAGATGTCCAGACGTTCGTAATTTTTTTTTTAAATGATACATTTTTATCTGGATCGAATCCTTTCTATATGCTTAAATATATTATTATGACGCTCCGAAACAAAATAATGCATATTATGGGTTTCCAAAGAATCTAAAGTAACCTCAAGCTCAACATTCTCTCAGTTACAAACCTCTTCATTCTACTTATTCCAATTGCTGATGATACGTTATTACATACATATGTATTCATAATTTTCTTAAAATTGAAATTACTATCTAAGAAAACTCAAGATATGTACAACAGCTTAGATCACCTTAGCCCTATAATAAGGGTGTAAACAACGCTGAAGGAAAACACGTTGTTTACTTAGCACTTCAAATGAATTGGTTATTAGTTGTGTTCTGTATAATATAATGAAATGTGTTTCAGTGTTTTGGGATTTTAAATTGAAAACTATTTTCATACCCTATTGAGATGAAAGTTTCAAACGATTTTAAACAGGATTTCATCTGGCACACGATCGTGCGTGTGCGAAATTATATAGTTATTCCAATTAAACATTTTCGCTTTTAATTTTCTCATAAAAATACACATTTTCTCTGTATAACCCACTAACTATGGGCACACTTCTTGTTTAATGACATACAAATTGTTCATCTTATTTTAAAGTAGGCCTACACGTAAAGTTATTTTACTTATTAACTATTTTATTTGCGATTTTACCTTTTTCGTACTAATTTGTTCTTACTTCTCGGCAAAGTTGAGTTACACCCCCACCCTATCTTCAACCCAAGGTTTATAATATGACGAAGTGTATCCTCTCAACTTGCATCACTCACGCGGCCTAGTCAATGTAGAGGTAGAGCACAGAACACTATGTCCCGTCTCCTCCTCGCAGTGTCCTTGCATGTTCTCGAGCGATTACATTATACACCATACACCATGGCGTGGCGTAATTCGGTGAAACCATCGCTATCTATTTAAATGTTATTTTACATAACATGTAGGTAGGTGTTACTGTTCTGCCAGACGTGGAGCAGAGTGTATTGTGGGACTTTCATCCGGTGTGCGCGGTTCGAGACCCGTGACAAGCATCACCACGCAGCCTGACAAGAAGAGGAACGCGTTCCTTTTCTTAGATCAGGAACTTGGAACGTCAAAGTTACGATTTCGTGAGAACTTGGAACGAATTTCCGTCAACCATTACCTATACCTCTATATCGTAAACTGCAGTATGACAAACAGAGTGAAAAACATCTTGTGTTTTCGAAAATGTCGCCACCCCCCTCGTCAGATGGTCTGGGACTCACTTAATAAATAAAAGTAACGATAAATTATCTCGTATCACATTTATTATTATTTGAATCTATGATGGTATCTACGTCTCACGCCTAAGTTCCCTTTTCGGCAGAAGTAACTTCACTTTTCAAAGTTCCTTTTTTGGGGGAACGTGCCCAAGACTGATGTCAAGTAAACAGATTCGAACTTTGACCTAACCCCTCCGCGGACAACACCGCAGAGTGTGTTGTCTAGAAAGCGAGCTGTGAAAACGCATCTCAAGACGGATTCGCCTTGAAAATGTTAAGAGTTTGAGTTTGTTACAAGTTCATTTCACCGTCTTGACGACATAGATTATACATGTTGTATTATAGTCAATAAATAACTCAAGAAAAAAACTTAACAAAAAACATACCATATGAGCGAATTCACAAATTATCACTAGGCCAGCTGAATTTATTGGCCAATAAAGTAAACCGAGTCCTACAAAGTATAGGTTTCTCCGGCTAATTGTTCTCGCGTTGCATAAACCAACCATAACTGTTTCATTCCGTTCCCATTTTCACTGATTTGAAATGGATATCTTTAAAATTAAATAAGTGTATTTATCTTTTGTTTATTTAGTTCTAGCCTATTCAGTTACAACTGACTTTGTTTAATAGTGATTTCACCAACACTATTAACTTTTACTTGTTTCTCGTTCATTGAAGTCTCTGAAAGTGATAATTATCCAATGGGAGGAATCTCTGGGTTCGAACTCACGCCCATGGGCTTGCACAGTCGGGACTTGAAGCTGTTCGAGATTATAACTTGCCCCATGTCACGTTGTTCATAGTATGAGAAACACACTTGCATTAAACAGGCGAAAACAAACGAGTTTTTAACGCATATATTATCTCACTTTTATTAATTTTGTTCTACCTTTCAAAATAATCTCTTTCGCACACAATATTGGTTTAGCCTAGGTATTAAAAAAGCGCGTTTTAACCACGAAAGGCGAGCTTCGCAATTTCGTCTGCATTTACGCAATAGATCCCCCCCCCCCCCCTTCACTTCATAGTATAACTTTTTTTATTTTGAAAACAAAGCAGCGCTTGTCACACGCAGGCTGCCTTTCAAACACAGAATATATAGCTTTACCATCACATTTACTTCTTTACCCTCGACTTGAACGAATGTCCCCTAGTCTTATGCCATCTATCTACCTCCCCAATATGATCTCGTATTATGAGCCACTCGCAGGTTGGTGGTGGCCTTGTATCCTTAAATATAAATTATAATAAGGCTGAAGCTTTCCCTTTTAATAAATTTATTTCTCATTATTTATTAGGTGGGGTTATTTTTTATTTTCTTTAATGAAATTGAAAGTATTAAACTGTAAGTGAAATATATTGTTTCCACCTTGAACGTATGTAATCCCACCCCAAGTTAGTGGTGTGAAAAGTCCCGCGTGATGTGCGCGCGCATACAGCCACGCATCGTAGGCTACTCTCTCTGTCTGTCCCTAACCAATCAATACGGAGGCGACGCATGGACGTACGGTGCAACATACGTGCACAATATGCCACTGACTGACGTAGTGTGTAAGTGCAGTCTTGGACACGTTCACCCCAAAAAGGAACTGAGACGTTCTAGTTCATTAAAAAAAAAAAAAGTGAACGTTCCACGTTCCTCAAAAGGAACTTTGTTCCTTTCACGTTCCTTATACCATCACTGATTTAAATAATAAAAAGTGTGATAAAAGAGTTAATTTATCATTACTTTTATTTCTAAACTGAGTCCTTGGCCACCTGACGAGGGTGGCGCCATTTTCGAAAACACAAGATGTCACAAGATATGTTGCATACTGAGTTTACGATTTCTGGTACTGGAATTCGTTCCAAGTTCCCACGAAACAGTAACTTTGACGTTACAAGTTTCTGATCTAAGAAAAGGAACGCGTTCCCACAAAAGTCCTGAAAAAGGAACGCGTTCCTCCCCAAGACTGTGCAAGGGTGGTCTCATCACGAGCTGTTGCATGTTGGCACCAATGTCCTCCTAAGTTGTTTGGAAGCTAGTTCTCCTAAGTTGTTTGGAAGCTAGTCCTCCTAAGTTGTTTAGAAGCTAGTTCTCCTAAGTTGTTTGGAAGCTAGTTCTCCTAAGTTGTTTGGAAGCTAGTCCTCCTAAGTTGTTTGGAAGCTAGTTCTCCTAAGTTGTTTGGAAGCTAGTTCTCCTAAGTTGTTTGGAAGCAGCCTTGCCGATGTTGACGTCATCGCCGGGTGAACCGAGAACATTTAAAATACCGATCGCTATGATCACGATTCACTTGTCGATGGCCACAGCGTCGGCAAGGAAGCTTCGCAACTCCTGTAGGCCTATATCTGTTATATACTGCACCGATAGAGGAAGGCAGCACAGTCAATGTCATGTGGCTCGTGAGGTTCGGATCCCGGAAGTTCTAGTTCGAACCCAGTCGGTCACTGAAGATTGAAACTTGGCTCAAATGCAGGAGAATGCTGGGAACGAGTGCTCTACATGCAGAAGCCGTCCGCGGTGGCACATACGATTAGGACGCAGGTCCGAAGCGTATGGCCAGGACGTGGGTTCGAGTCCCGCAAAAGGCATGTTTTTCGTCTTCTAACACCACTCGGCGTCTCGAATAGCCTTTGTGTAAATAATAGAGCCGTAATCAACATAATTCATCACCACAAGTGTAAATAAGTGTTCGTCAAGTTCCTCCAGTGTTCGAGTGTCTGAAGGAGAGCGACGTCCGTGGTCCTCCCAGGTTCGGGTGATGAAATCCGTCTCCAACGGTTTCTCTGGCTCTGCTCGGTCATGTCGGGCTTATCCCGGGCTGGACCTTGAGGCGACTCCGCTGTGGCTGTGACCTTGTGCCAGGCTCGGGCGTGATCCGACTCTAGTTTCATAGAATATCATACCGGAAATGTAGATCGTTTAGGAAGGCCGACACATTTTATGTCATTTTGATCGTTTTTGACTGTAAAAAAAACAGCCGAAACGCGATGTGTCGCATGTTGTTTTATATTGTTCTCGAAGCGTGAACAGTATATGAAACATGTTCTAAATCCACCAGGAGTTTTAGTTGGATTCTCAATTGTGTATGTTGGGCGTTCCATCATTTTCATTTTCAAGGTGTCACATTATTAGCGCAACTCAGTCATACCCAGAGTCGATAAAGAAGTTTCACGGGAAACTTCTTTGTCGACTCTGGTCATACCTAACCTATCTTTTGGCCAAAAAGAAATGATCATGATCACTTAATTTACAGTACGCACACGTAATTAATTTTAATTTTAACCCAACACAGGGAGCGAAGTTAATCAATCAACTTATTGTCGAAGAATAACACAAAATCATCAAATTCCAACTCGCAACCTTCTCGTAGTTTGGCCCGTGATTAGGGGAGTTTTTCTCCCTGAAACTAATGGCGAGCTCTGGCTGGGTCGTCGTCGGGGAACTTTCCCCTTCCCTTTGACTACCTCCCCGACGACGACGACAATGACAACACGGACGGATGATGACACAGACGGAGACGACCACGACGTGGGGGAACCCCATACGCTTGTGGCTGGTTCTGACCAGCACAGGCCTGTCTACCCCTTGTCCCACCGCGTCATCCCTTACGTCCCTCCCTTCGTCTCGATTAGCCAAGTTGCATAAATATGAGACGGAAAGCAACATCCAATCCTATTCAGCAATGACATGTCTTGGTGGAGGTGCCGAGTTACAAAGACGCAGCCCGGCGTCCGGACGCGAAGGGTCACCGAAAACATTCTGTATAGAACTCTTGTCAATCGGAGGTCATGTTTGGGTTTTATCGTGAGACGTGACACACGCACAGACGGACGGACGTAGGTTTGTTCCCCAGCATCAGCCATTAGGCCTATTCAGTATGAGTATCAGATATGGAAGACACTTGTGGGACGTGTGTCTCGTGAAGAATCCTATCTCTTGTTGTCAAGTGTCTTGTTCTCCATATGGACCCGGGGTCGTTCTTGATGGTGTGATGATCTGTTCTATTGTCAGTGTGTATAAATAGGCTGATACGATAACCCACCTGTGGGGTAGCGTGCTACTCGGTGCGATACAAGATCTAGGTTTGACTTTTTCAACATCCGCCTGTCTGTCCTGTCTGTCTGTCTGTCTGTTTGACTTTTTCAACATCCGCCTGTCTGTCTGTCTGTCTGTCTGTCTGTCTATCTGTCTGTAACAGTTGGGCGTGGATTGCAGTGACACGTTTCAATTGCAGGGCTCTTCTTTTAGTTATTCGGCATAGCAACTAAACATTGTCCGTCCCCTAGTTGTCAATAATTCTCCCTCTGTTACCACAGCACCGACATCGAATAGAACAATCATTCGATCACAAACTTATTTTCTCTCTCATGTAACCTTCAATATCATAACACCCCGTGGAACGATTAAAATCGCTTCACAACAGATTCAGGGTCAGTTTTTAACAGATGTTTTGATCACGATACTAAAATAGTTCAACCGTCAAGTTTTAATGAAATGTCACCCAGCTATAGCTCCTGAACGGCGCAATAGGCTACACGCGTTCTAGGGCGTTCAATTGATTGTGCACCCATTGTACACCAATTGATTCAAACTCTTTTATGCTTGAATTACAGAAGCGATATAATCGCTCTCACTCGGTGCAATACTCTTCCATGCATTTTAACCCATTGGAGTACTTCGACTAGTCCTACTCATCCATTTTTCGGTGTACAAAAAGTACCAAACAAATTTCTCAAAATTTTGAAAAAATTGTCGTTCAAAATTTGTTTTTAAAATCTTGAGAATCTCATGGCTAGTATGAATTCTATTTATGATCCAAAATCCAAAAGGGTGGAAAAGAACAAAACAAGTTAATTTTGAAAATCTCACTACCTAATTTCAAAATAGGCTAACATGCTCAATTTTTTAACTACAAAAATGCTACACGTATGAAAAAAAATCAGAAAAAACATCTTTTCAGCCAAAACTAACAAAATAACAGTTTTATTTTAAATTAATGGTCTACGTCAAATCCAAAATTTCCCATTTTTTAAATATTGCCGCGAAATAATAAAAGTATCAAAAGTATCAGAAAAAATTACAATTTCATATTGTATCCTTAGAAACTGTTCTTCTGAAATAAATTAAATGGTACTACAATGGGTTAAATGAGCTGGTACCAACCAAGCAGCCCTCCCTGTGTATCGAGCGGGAATACTGGTGTGCTATTTCAGTATCGCACTTGCGTGGTCCTCTCCTCTACCTAGTTAGTGTAGCCGCAACAATGAGAACGTGTTTGTTGTACAAGATTTGACGTGATTTACTTATTGTTTGTGATCAGCAAAGAGAAGAACAGACAGAGTATTTGTGTACTAGGCAGGGCTCGATCCCCACCTTGCTAGAGATAGCCGGCAACTCTCGCCCGACTATGGTCGGACCCATGTTGTACCCTGGGCCAACCTTAGAGTTAGAATATAAGCTAAATTAATCTCGACACGGGATGATACGGTCCTGTACTGCACAACGGATAGGTACCACAGGTATAGTCAAAACTAAGAAACTCTATGATTGGATACTATCCCACGTGACTGTGGACAGATGATCGATCGCATGTAAGCAAAATAGAAAATACTGATTCTTATAAATCTGCATTGGAAAATATATTGTTGATCAATCGGAAACAGTGATCGAATAAATGTGAATTGGCGTTTGGGGACTTTTAAATCACCTCAACCTTATCGACCATATATACATATAAAGAAGATAAACTGCCACACACTTCGAGCGTGAGATTGATCAGGTAGGCAAGACGCATCCCACGTGTGGTTGATGTGATGTTGATTACCATTGCCCGAGGAGCCATTGTTAATCTCAGTCAATTAGATGCTAGTATTTTATCATATCGGTGACATTATCATGTTGCTAGGGCCGCTCCAAAGTCACCGTTGCATAATATACCTCGCCATCATCTACATAAATCCCATATAACGTTCGATTGATTATCAGTTGGAGTAGGGCGTACACACGTAATGTCCCCGACCCCGGGAGATTTGAAGGCTACTCCGGGGAATCCCGTGCGCGCACCATACGGGCCGCGCGACCTCTATACGTTCACTTTCCTTCGTCTCATTCATCTAGCCACGCTTCTGGGGGAGGGGGGATAACATTATTGATTATCACAGAGTAACCGTATGTTTTACGTCGAGTTACAGGTGGCAATGGTGTTTCCCGATCTGAAGTATGTCCACACTTGGATTTACCTCAAGGTCAAATGAACTAAAGGTTTCATTCCTTCCAACAACGGAGTAATAGCGAACGCCACTGTTTCTGATTCTTCACAGTTCAAAGTGTATTGAAAAATTCAAATTTTGAAAAGCAAACTCACACTTGAATTTGGGAATTTGTTACATTTCGATCAAATACCTTTTTCGATGTTATGAAATTTATTTTGCTATGCATTAGATTTATTCGTGTTTTTGTTTTTGAAGATAAGCTGTCCCCGCCCAATGTGCGTAACAAGGTAGGTACACACAAACACACGATACGTTCAATCTAATCTTGCGATTGTCACGTGACTCGCACGGATAACGAACACAGGAGCCGGAACTCGGCGGCTCAGTGGTCGTCAGTCGGTATCAAAAAGGGTAACCAACCTGGTGCTAGGCCGGCCGCGTGACGCGCGAGTGCGGCGGGCGGTCTAGACGGCTCCTCGCAGGCGTCGCGACAGTTATTTTTACATACACCAGCCCGTAGCCTACATGAAGGACGTTGCTTGGATTGGAGTAGACGGACCGGGGTGAGAAACGTTCGTAGTCAAACGTTAGCCCAAAATAATGCCGATTACTTTCTCCGGGCGTTGATTAGTTCTTATCGGTAACCCTATGGTTTTAGGAGCTGGATGATCGCGTGCGTCTCTTGCTGTTGTCGCGTCGCTGCATCGAGACAAATACGGATCGGATTGAGTCAGGCTGCTGCATGGCCTAGATAACAGGGAATTACGGAAATTGCTAATTTGGAGGCCGACTTGACCCATTTGTTGTTTATGAAGGAATCGGGACATGTTGTTTTTCCCGCAATACGTTCATTTTATTTCAGAAAGGTGCATATTATTAATGATTAATGAAATAAAATATGACCCTCCAAATCGTACCACTGTTCCTTTCTTGACATACTGTAAATATTGCAGATAAATTTAATCACCCATTATTCAATTTTATTTTTTGATTGATTGATTTTTTTGATTTATTTCACGTTTTTTAACTCGGTGAAAAATGCGTGGAAACGTATAAAAAACGTAATAATTTTCCTATTGTTGATAACATCCTAAACTACTATATCAACTGTATTTTACATAACTCGACATTGCATTTAGCCTACCTGTCACCTTTGTTGACAGGTAGCTAAACTACAGTTTATGTTGTAACCTACGCGTTGATAAGAGTTCTTCGTCCCGAGTGTGGTCGGTGTGTGACACTGGGTCTGGTCGGAGACGATACGACACAATGCAAGACTTAGAGACGGGAGCCCGGGTTTGTGACCCTGGTGATCCTACACGATAGGAGTAAACCTACATGTTGATAGGAGTAAACCTACACGTTAGGAGTTCTTCGTCCCGAGTGTGGTGGGTGTGGTGACACTGGTCTATCGGAGACAAACACGACACAATGCAAGACTTAAGACGGGAGCCCGGTTTTGTTGACCCTGTGATACCTACCGATAGGAGTAAACCTACATTTTTGATAGGATTTAAACCTACACGTTAAAGGTTTTCGTCCCGAGTGTGGTCGGTGTGTGACACTGGGTCTAGTCGGAGACGACTCAGACAACACGACACCGACTTAGAGACGGGAGCCCGGGTTTGTGACCCTGGTGATCCTACACCTACTTCTACTTGCACAGCTGTTCAGTACAGTGTTATTATTACCCAGGCGAGTTGCGCGGTTCACTCCACAGGTAGAGCTAGGACACTCTAGCAAGTAGGATCACCTGGGAGAGATTTCTGGCTTGCATTGATACCCGGGAAGTAAAATAAAACTTGTCGACTTCTTGGATATTTTACAGTTTCCACGATCATTTGCGTGGGTCTAATTAAAAATTTCACTGACTTTTTTTGTCCATTTATTTTTAGTTATCCTTGTCACTCTCAACCAGGCCCACTTGTATCAGTATGTCAGTCTTGTAGTAAAACATCTTATTCCTTGTGGTAGTCTTGTGTAGTCGTATATGGTCACTGTACTGGTACTCACTGCTCTGTAGTGGAGCCAGCAGTATTGCGGTCTGAACCCTCGCTTGCCAACCGCAACAAACAGACTTTACCCACTTACAATCTCACAATTATAATTTTCGTTAGTGGCCAGCTAGGATTTCTTTCACGTTTAACTTTGGGTGATTCTAGGACGGCACTTGCATGGCCTCTTGCCTCGAACAAGCTATTTTATTTTTAGACTGAGTAAAATGAGTGAGTGTACAACAAGTGTAATTGCACACATAGGTAATGTTTTTTGCTTATACTTTTAAAATAATTATTTTATATTTTTATCACTTGTTTTATGCGTACAATAAGCTGTACATATTATTGTGTCGTGGAGATGAAACTATTTATGCTCTCGTACTCGTTTCGTGAGTATGTCTTGGTTGGCTACAGCAACGTGTGATTGTTGGTATAGGCGTGATGTCAGCTCACGACCTCAGATCAAGGATCTACTTGTTGCCAGCCTCGGGTCTGTGTTGTACCCTACCCTACCCCCACTCTGTGGACTTTATATCCCCTGGTTGCTTTCTTTCTTCAACACTGCACTTCTGAGGCATCATGCTCGGTTGTCAACGATGATTACATACAATACATAAAATTTCATACATACATACATACATACATACATACATACATACATACATACATACATACATACATACATACAAACAAGCATTGTAATTAATCTTGCCACTTGTTGTCTAATAAGGATACCCTGTTATCAGCAAGATAGCGTAAGCCGATCCCCTTCCTTTCCCTCACCTTCCACCCCCAAGACCAGTTATTCCTTTCTGTCGTAGAGACCTATTTAGCATAGGTCGCGGTAAATTTAAAATTTAAAATAACCAATAAATAATAAATGTCCGTTACATATCCGAACATCAATAAAACAACTGGGATTTAAATATTGAAAACTCATTAAAAATAAGTACATTTATTTTCACTTAAAAAGTCATCCGTTTGGGGCTGGTGGCTCAATGATTAGGGGCGCAGGTTCGAATATCACCACTCAAAACTCATCGTCGCGAATAGCAATATCGCAATAGTAGAGCAACGACGTACGTTGAGCAACAACAAATCTATCACTTTAAAATAATAGTGTAGGTATCGTTAAACATCAAAACAAGAAAAACAAACTAAAGTGGCACCCTCCTACGCAGTATAATATCTATCTCGTATTTGTAACCTTTATTCCTGTAGCTTGTTGTTGGTTATTCAATGCTGGTTGGCACGTAATCGTCTCGGCTGCATTTTAATCAGAGTTGGTAAATCAAACACTTTCTGATTGAATCAGGCTGGATCTCGCAACAACGTGCAGAGTGGGGTTCCCCATGCCTAGACAACAATAAGGCGAGCCACTCACGATCTTACGTCTTGTGTAGTGTTGTGTCCAGTCGACAGGTCTGTATAATCAATGCGAAACCTTTGCAATGCACAGCCTGCTCCACCTAAGGACAACACACACTCGGCCGCTCATTGGTGGGCGGCTCAACCAATTAGCGACGTCACTCGGTGCGTTTACTATGCGGTCCGCGCTCTGCAGTGAGACACCCCCTAAACACTACGAAATGTTCAACCTCTTGATTTTTTCAGTCATATTGTTATCCTAGGTTAGTCGACAAGTACAAACCGCAAACTTGGCAAGATATGTATAGATGTGACTTTGAACAGGTAAACAGTACCACATCGGCACTTACTCAATGAAATTCTTAGAAACAGCGTATATGCCAAACAATACATGCATTATCCACCATTTATTCATCGTGTATCCACCATCTTGGCTCACCTGTCAGTTGGAAGAGTCACTTAGACTTATTGTGTAGGCCAGGTTGCTACAATTGTGACGAAGTTTCTCGCATACAATGTCGGTTGTAAAGTTCTACGTCATCGCTCGTTTGAATTGTTAAACAACCCAGCGACTATAATGATTCAAACCTGTCGTCAACCAGGCTGTGACGAACGCAAATCAGCGACTTTCCCGTACGACTTTACTTGATTGTTGCAGTGAGTGTGACACCATAGCACAGTGCAATTCTTTGTTTTAAACGCTGTTTTTGAAGTGGTTTATGCGTTTTTGAATAAGTAGGTACAGCTACAGGTTGTCTCTTGAGGATGTCATTTCGATAAATTGCACTTGTGTATAAAGTTTTGAATTTAAATCTAGTTGGTACTACATTTAAAATTACATTATAACAATTCAAATTTCGCGGGAGCCGCCGATACGCCACTGTGCATAATGTCATTATTGTCAACCTAAAGCATTGCAGTCTTCAACTGTTGGTGGCTTTCAAAGTATCCAGTACGTGCATGGAGGTCACGGCTTGCTCTTCACTTGAAGATGTGCACTAGAAAGGTAACTGGGGTGTTGTCGAGACAATTGCAAAGAAATAGCTTGCGTACGATAACACACAGAAGGTCGCATCATTGGCAGTCACACCTACAGGTGTGTCGTGCATAGTGATGGTGATGAGCGGACTGCAGACCAGGCTACAGAAATATGGTTCCCCACTCTCGCTCTACGAAACTCATTTAGTTCGTGAACTACCTTACCTCGATCACAGTTGAGTAATGGCAAGAATGTGTGGGAACACGGAGGTATATTCATTTCTTTACATTTCGCATGGGTATTCTTTTCAATGTCGTGGATGATTGCTGGAGTTAGGACGACTAGATCGTGTTTCTTGAAAAGCAAGTAGGGTCTACGGATTCAAGTTTAGCTACAATCGTTCGAAAGAATATAAAAGTCGTCGTGCAATTTTTTTGTCGAAGATTTGGGTAATTTTGATAGGCCTACTAACTTATTCGATGAACTGTGCGAGTATCTTGTCTTTCATCACAGTAGCTCGCTCAGCCACCAACGTTGTCCGGCTGGTGGTTTATTCGCACGTACCGGGCCAGGAAGGTCGTTGAGACTCGTGCAACTCCGTGCGTGACCCGAGACACGCGATCCTGTCCCCGATCTTTGATTATCACCCTGCTCGTCACCATTCTATGATTAGGAAATACAATAGAGACGACACTTTTGAGTGTTAATCGTGTCACGTGCCGTGCGCACGGGTCACACTATCCTGTTGGGCCTCCCAGGTGTAGTGAGTGTGTAGTGCCGAGTGAGTAAGGTGTAGTCCGAGTAGTAAGGTGTAGTCCCAGTGTATCCATGACTCCGAGTGGTAGTAAGGTGTAGTCCCGACTCCATGAGTGTAGTTAGGTGCAGTCCCGAGTGTAATGAGGTGTAGTCCCGACTCCCGAGTGTAATGAGGTGTAGCCCGACTCCGATGACGTCATTGAAGGGTAGTTAGTGGCCAATGAGCGCTCGGTATTTTGAATTGTGTCCCTCTGATTGGCCCGCCTATGACGTGAGGTTTCCTAATGTCTCGTGACACGAATGGTTCGGTTTTCTCTCTCGATGCCGGATCCTCCTGGCGAAGCTGGGTCATGTTTTGACGCGAGCAGGCCATTCACTACAGCCTGGTCTAGTCTAGACGAGGTGCTCCGATCTGCTCAACCAGGCAGAGTAATTACCGAAATCTAATCAAACTCTCACCTTCACTCATCGTCCCGACCAGGTTCTATGGGGGGGGGGCTTAGTTTCGTGGGGAAAACACTGTTGTTGAAGTCGGGTCTCTTGCCTGGCGGACGCCTTATCAATTTCATGATTGTATTACATATTAGTAGTAAGTTTTGCTTGGCTCTTCCAGGCCAAAGCAAATTTGCATCGTGCAAGAGACAATCTTGATAAAAATGTTATATAGGACAAGGTGATAGCTACCTGAAAACGCCTGTCTTCATCCACGTCTGGGCCCCCCGACCGAGAGACCCCTCCCAGGTGACGGGTGCCCGTTGTTGCTAAAGAGTTTGTTTTTTTTATGTGGGAAATAACTTGCATAAAACAATTGCACATCAAGAAGGGGACCTCCTTGCCCTTCCTTAGCCTAGGGTAGGGTGAGACCGACGACGTCGTGGTTCCAAAGTTGATTCCAGTCCCACCACTCACCATCAACCGATCTCTGTATGGTTTGTCTGATAGAACCATTCGAATTAGACTTCTTTATTTGATTTCAAGACATCAGACACCACCATAGCTGAGGCCAGATACATAACGTGCAACGTATTCTGTGTTCGATGTGCAGTACACCCCCCTTCACATTCAAACATCACGTATATTTATGACAAGCCAGAAGCCTTGACTACGACATGAGTGTCCACCATGGAAATCTGTGATGCCTTATCGAACACCTGGATTACTACAAATACAGTGTGGCTGGCGTCGAGTGTTTGTTATTGGTGCTTGCATTCTGATGTGGTGCAATGCCCACTTACCAACTAAATAGGTTACCTTAGGAATGCAACGCTAGCCCTCTTACGACGTTTTATCGTAGATTTATCGTCATATTTTTATTTTAAACTGGGGCTATGTGACATTGACAGACTATCTATTAAGACTAAGGCCATTAAAGTTATATTGTTCATTGAGTAGTATTTGTTTAGGAAATTCAGTGGTGGCCCAATGTAATTACTATTCATTATAACAATGACCAACCTTGATTTCATCAAGTGTGTCGGGTTTGGTAGTGAGCTGGGGATTATATTATATGAAAAAGTTTTTTATTTACCTTTCTTGGTAATGAATAATAGTCTATGTTTGGGTCATGGAAAGTCATAAACTATTAGCTGCATTGAAAATGTGTGGACATGTTGATGGTCTTCATGACAGTGGAGTGTTTGGTTAGTGGCTGTGGGTTTAGCAGGAAACTATTGTAAGCATCGCAGTGCGTCGTTCTGCATCAGATACTAAGTTCGATTGAAACGGTTTTTGTTAATTCTAGAAATATGTTTTTCGGCTGTTTATTCCGGTACTCTGTCTCGCCAAGGTCGCACTGAACCGAGTGCGTGTGAAGTGGAACCTCGTCCAAGGCAGGTGTGAATCAGTCTCACGCACGCAAGGAAGCTTCGTATCCTCGTGAGGAGGCTCGACCCCAGGACTCTAGCCTCAAGGGACACCTCGTCTCTGGACCTTCCGTGCACCACCTGGTTTCTACTAATTTCCTATCGTAATTAATTTGTCTTCAGAATAGCGACTCGAGCTGCTGAATGCGATGCCGATGCGAGTTCTCACCGTGAAAGTCATGGTGGCAAGTTATGCACATTAGGGAAATACAAATCATGAAAACGTCAAGAAATTGGGGCAAGAATTTATTACCAACAATACCGATGTAATTTTCACACCAAACACGATTGAATAAATAAATACTGATACCCATCACACTTATATCCTCGTCTTGCTGCGGCGGGTGAGGGAAGGGGAGGGGAGGGGACCCTGCCTGGTAGATTCGAACCCCCGGTCTATAATCAAGGGCGGTTATATCACCCCCCCCCCCTCGTCTTGATTGTCATGTAAATCCACGCTTAGGTCACGGAATTCAAAATGTATAGACGGCCACTGCCACGTCTCGACTCACATCTGTTTCAATGTTCATACTTGTTTGTTCAAAGAGAAAATTCTAATTAACAATGTTCTATAAATGATGTTCTTCCAGCCTCTGTAAATTGGATTTGCTCTGAGAAGTTAATTGTAAGCTGTAGTACAAGCTTACACAACCTTTCCTAGGCTCTCCCATCTGAACGCTAAGTAAACTTCTATTGTCTACTAAATCAACATGTTATCAACTACTCGGGAGTACAATCGCTCGTACAAACACATACAGGCTTTTTGAAATTTTTGGCCTCGGGAAAAAAGGTGGCCGTATTTTGGGGCGTCTGGCTGGTCAGCTGTCTTCACTACCCTGTAGCATCTGCATTAACTTGGTTCAAACCCCGAAAAATTCCGCTCCAAAACTGTTTTTGAATCCCTTTAAAAACCTAAAAAGAAATCCGTTTTTCTTTTTCAAAACCTTTTGCGACAGGGGCAACCCCTATTTTTATTTCAACTTTTGAAAACACTTAAAAATACTGTCAATTTTTAGTTTTTGTAAAAGAAAAATGCCCAAAGCCCAAGGAACCGTTAGAAACTCCAAAGACTCTGATCTACTTGTAAAATTAAAACCCCTCGTGACCTAGACATTTAGAAACCCTTACCCTACTTGAAACACCCTGCCCAATTAGTTCTACCTGAATCGGGGACGGGAAACCGTTATTCATTTATATTGTTAATGGGTATAAATCTTAATATTAAAGTAAAGTGTATCATATAAAAGTTTAAAAGGGGGCACCCTGAGCTGGCTTAAAATGTTTCCTGTCCTGTCCCCGGCCCTCTTGGGCTCCCACGTAAGAGCGCCCAGACCTTTTAAAATCCGGGGGTTTCATTCCGGGCCCCTTCGCTTTCCTCCTCCCGGTGTATTCACGCCCGCCGAGCATTAAGGCCCGGGGTGCTTTGATCTGACAGCGCCCTATGTACCTTTTCACTAAACCTACTTAAATCGTTTTAAATTTAAAACCTTTTAATTTCCTATAAAGGTGGCTGGTTTAAAGTGTCGGCCAGCCACTTTTTGTGTCAGGAGCGAGCCGCGTCACCCCAGTGGGGTCCCTCACGGGGTAAAAAAGTGGGTATAACCCATTAAACAAAAAATTTCTTCAATTTTTTTGGTGGCCGTTCGTTAAAAAAATGTTTGGGTTTTTTCAAGCAAAGGGTTTTAAAAAATTTTGTAGAGCCCGAAACCAAATTGCAGTAATTTTTCTAAAGAAATTGTTGTGTGTCCCCTTCACCAAAGCTCTTACAAATTGTTGGGGAAACTGTTTTCATAAATTTTTTTTTAGGGAATGACCCCCCACCCTTCGGTTAAGTTTTGGTTTAAAGACCCATCGCACGGGGCATTCGAAATTTTTTTAGGCGAATAACCGTCGCACGGGCATTGGAAAAAGTTTTAGGTCAAATACCCTCCGCGTCCGTTCCTAAAAAGCTTATGCCCGAAGACCCTCGCGACGGGTAAGGTATAAAGTTTTAGGTCAAATTTGCCCTCCGACGGGCCGAAAGGTAAAAAAGTTTTTAGGTCGAATGACCCTTCGCAGGGGCCGTAGGTATAAATTTTTAGTCGAACGGTCCATGGCATCCATGGCAACAACAGGAAAGCGCATCCCAAAGTGCTTGGTACCCCGTTTAAATCCGAAACCTGCAATACAGTTGTGTGTGGAGGGTTAGTATATCTCGTGCAGGGGCAAAATAAAGTCCTGATTTTAAATTTACTGGGAAAAACCCCAAAGACTTGATTGATTTTTAAAAATGTTTATCAATGCGGAATTATACGCGGTGGTGGTCATGGGATAAAAATATTTTTATTAATTTTCTGTTGGAGGCAACGCATTTCCCCCCGGTTTTTTCCCTACCCCCTTAAATTGGAATGGATACTGGATAGTTTTCAAACTTTTTGTTTATTGTAATCTGGTGCCGGTTAGGGCGCCCCAAAAACCCGCGGTGCGCTACACACCCGGCCCTTTATACACAGCATAGTCGGGGTGATTTCGAGGTGTCCCCCCGTCATAACGTGATTGACTTAAAAACTATAAAAATCGGGGGGTTTTTAGGTACCTGACACCATGCCAAATTTTTTGGGGATACGAGCTTTTTCTTCTTGGGGAAAAAATGATTAAAACATGCCAAAAAGTTACTACTACTGCTAGCTATATGCACGGTCTTATTCGTCATTTTCATCGGCCCGCGATTCTGACCAAACGGTGGGCTACAACGTTCATATTTTACGGGACTTTAAAGGGTATTAATAAAGGGTGTTTTGAAAAAAAAAAATTAAAAAAATTTTTTGCTGAAGGTTCCCAAAAAATTTTTTTTTCAATTAACCCTTATCAAAATTATCAACTAGTTACTTGCAATGATCGACTACTTGTTTACAAAAAGAAAGTTTTTGGGGCCCACAAGAAATTTTTCTCATATCTTTAAATTGGTTTTTCCCCTAAATTAAAATCAACTTTGAAAAAATTATTATTGAGCGAGCGAAGCGAGCGTCTCCACTTGACTCTTATGGCTCAAATGTCGTTTTTTTTTTTTTTTTTCTGACTGCTTCGGTACGGTCGCACCATTTCTCTGATCGCCTGAATTTTGCACCATGTACTACTACCTATGGGGGTTCTGTAAGTTTTTTGGAAAAATCGTCTAAAATTAAAAAAGTTAATAATTTAATCAAAAGTTTTTTTTCAAACTAAGGGAGACAAAATCGAGGTGGCCAATCATTAAAATGCCCCCCCCGTTCGGTCACGAATATTTTTTTAATTTTTTTTGATCCGGTAATATGTAGATGGAAAAAACTTATAAAAAGAAAACCTTTTACCATGGAAAGGAAGTCCGCAGTTTTTGGGGGGGGCCATGATGAGGTCGAACGGAGGCTCAAATCGGTTAAAATTTTGACCATCCGAAACTTGTTCCCGATTGAATCCATTAGTTTTGTGCAAAATCTTTTTAAAAAAGTTAAAAGTTCTTAAATTAATCAAAAGTTTTGAAAAAAAACAAACGGCGAAAAAATCTGGGGGCCCAAAATCTTTTAAATGCCCACCCGGTCACGAATATGTTAATTTTTTATTTTGACCCGAAAAGTAGTGTACATAGAAATTACTTTTAACAAAAGAAACGTTAATGGCAACGAAAGTCCACGAAAATTTCCCGGTCACTATGCCTCCACCTAGAATATCAAAGTTAAAATATTTTTCCCCAAAAAATGATTCAAGGTCCTCTAGATGGTGGTGGTTTTTATCCTTTCTCTCCTATTTAAAAATTTTTCAGCTAAATCGGTCAAGCCCTTTAAAAGACTTTTTGGGGTATGTCATTATGGGAATGTCGTACCGGGGTCGGTTGCCTCCCGTGCTCGTCAAACAACGCGACGGGATTTTAGCTTTTTTCTAGTTTTTTAAACTAGGAAGCTTCGAAAACGCTTTTCAGGCGCGATTTTGGGATGAGCTAATTTTTTTTAAACGAAAAAAAAGCTCAAATTGCTTTTTTCAGAAAAATTTTTTTCGTTTGCGTAAAATTTAAACCAATATCTTATTCATACAACAAGGTTCTTGAAAAAATCTTTTCAATCGGATAAAGCTGTGGGTGTTTAATAAAGAATGTAAAAATAGCGAAAAATTGCGATTTTCATGAGAAATTATTTTTCGATTGCGCTCAAATTTCACACCAATTAGTTTTCCAAACTTAAAGTTCTGTGAAACAATCATTCAATCGGTAAAACATGTAGGTTTTTTAAAGTAAAGAATTGTTTTAAAAATAAAAAATCGTAAATTGCGTTTTTTCGTAAGAAAAAATTTCATTGCGCTCAAATTTTACACGAATATATTTTTATAAATTTTAAAGGGTTTTGTAAAATTTCTCACAATCGGGTAAAGCATGTAGGTGTTATTTATAAGTCGAAATTTTTTAAAAATAAAAAAAATTGCAAAATTTTTCGATTTTCATTAAAATAATTTTTCGTTTGCCTCAAAAAAGTGGGAGTTCTAAGTTCAAGATTTCGAAAGGCCCCCAAAAAAGTCATCGCAATTTGGGTTATCGGTTGAGCCGGAATCGTTTTTAAAAGACAGCCAAAAAAACAAAAAAAAAATGCTTCCGTATTTTTTCTCTCCCGTGTAGTGAAATGGTTCTTCGTTTCGCTCCTACGCTCATCCAACAAAAAATTTGTAATGGGAAATTAAAAAAAAATGAGATCATCACAAACAAAACTTGTAAAAAAAACAGTCCAAAAATTACACACTCAAAAAAAATGAGATCTAAAAAAAGGGGAACTCATTCTACCCTTCCCATTTGCCATTTTTAATTCATAAAGGGACAGTGTCCCGTAACAGCATCCTTAAAAACTTGGGAAAAAAAAATTTGCTTGATATTACGTTTTTAATTAGTTAGAAAAAAAAACTTGGATAAAATATTACGTTTAAATTAATTGCAAAATTCTATTCTTTAAGTGGCAATTTTTGTGAATTTAAGAAAAATGTTTCAAAAAATAAATTAAGTGAATAATTTTTTGTAAAAGGGAAAACTTTTGAGTCTATAACATTCTAAATTCTTAAATTTTTTTCAAAAGTATCATCTTCACTATTTTTTTTTTAAAAGAATTATCTATTTTGCATGAGAACGAAACATTTCCCCCAAAACAACAGCGTAAGAAAAAACGACTCTGCAAGGGGTATATAAACCTCTTAACTATTTAAAAGGTAAATCTTTTTTAAATGCATATAATTGGTAGCGCAGACCTTAAGCGTTTACATTTTTTCGTTTTTATATTCCAACTAAAACTCTATCATCTCCCCCCCAATTACGGGTGGCGTAACAGTTGCAATAGATGTATCAAACCCAATCGTCGAAAGTCGTAAATTTTTGGGCCACAAATGGCAAAAATTAAAACCCTTTTTGAAAAAAATGAAACATTTTCTCTAACTATTAAAATCAAAAAAACATTTAGTAGTTTTGGGTGCTTTATGTAAAGCTCTCCAAATAGTAAAAACCCGAATAAAAATCAACTAATTAAAACTCCCTTTCCATTTTAACCTTATATCACCCTAAAAGAACCAACTAGATTGACCAAAAGGGGGCAACATCATCCATTATTGACAAAATAGAACAAAAACTTCACTTCCATTCAAGACCAGGGATTTAAACCTTTGGATTGCCCCCATTATGCTCAAAAAAATCAAAATTTAATGTAAAAATTTTATTCCCCCACCAAAAAAAAAAAAAAATTAATTTAATCATTTTAAAGACACCAAAATTAGATAATCTTATCGAGAGACTTGATGAAGAAATGTGGGATGATGTATACAAACTAATTGCGATGATAAATACAAAACATTTATACAGAAACTGCAGTCATATATCAGTGAAAAATTGTCCATTTAAAAATAAAAAATAAACCTTCTACAAAAAACAAAACTGGTATCGAAGGGGATAAAACTCAGTTTAAATAAAAATCTTCTTTATATAAAAACTCATTTCCAAAAAGTGACATTCCTTCAACTTACGTTAAAAACATATTTAAAAAAATTTTTAAACAAATTTTAAAAAAAAGCAAAAATAATAAATAAGGGCAGTATATCTCAAGCTAACAATAAAACAAAATGTAAACTGGAAAAAAAATAATTTAGAGACAAAAAAAAAACCCATTAAGCCCCATGAAAATATTTAAACTACTCATAGTAACAAAGAATTTAAAAAATGACTCTAAAGTGGACAAAAAACCTTAAAAAGCTATTTTGCTATGAAGCCTCTGACCTAACAAAAACTTAGTAATAGAAAATAAAATCTTACTTTTTATTGTTATTTCATAAAACATCAAGAGCCCGTAAAAATTTTTTTATTTTTTTTGAAAATGATATTAAAAGAAAATTAAAAAAAATTGTTGGTAAGTTAAAATCACTCACTCGCGGGGTAAAGGCATATCCCCTATGTTTTAAAGAAAATTTTCCTATGTTAGCTGCACCTCTATGTATATTTTCAAAACTTCTAAAAGATGGGGTCTTTCCACGCCTAAAAAAATCCAAATAAATTCCTATATATAAAAAAGAAAATAAACTCCTTTCAAGTAATTATCGACCAATATTATTTTACCTGCTGTTTTAAAAAAATTGGGAAAAAATTATTTATAACAGATTGATAAGCTTTTTAGAAAAACACAACTTCTAAAAGAAAGACAAAATGGATTTAGAAGGGGAAAAAATACTGTGATACAATTAGAAATTTCTATTTAAAGTTACTATGAAAAGGATTCAAATATTATACCTGTATATTCTGTGATCTCACCAAAATTTTTTACTGTGTTGATCCCAAAATCTCCTCACTAAATTAAAAAATTATGATATTGGTGCTGCGCTAAATTATTAAAATCATACCCCAACAAACGAGTACAATTTAAATAACTAGCAAAGAAATTTAAAAAAATTTCCATACCTTTCGGGCTCTGAAAAATTATTGTGGGGACCACAAGGGGGCAATTTTTGGCCCCTTTTTTTATCATTTTCTTTTCAAAAATCTAACTGAAATATAGATTGCGAACTTTTTGCTGACGATTTTTCCCAGTCATAAGGCTGTAAAGCAAAGCCTTCGGGATAAAACAGAAGAAAGACTAAATGATCAAATGGGGGTTTCAGCTAACAAACTTTTTTTAAATCCAAAAAAAAAACTAATCCAATTCCCTCAATTCTGATTATAAAATTTAAAATATTGGTTGAAATTTGAGCGCAATCGAAAAAAAATTTTTTATGAAAAAACGCAATTTTACACTTTTTCGTTTGAAAGCATCGCTCATCCAAAAAACGCGCCTGAAAAAAACGTTTGCGAACTTTCCCAGTATTTATAAAGGTAAAAGGTTTTTTCCTCCGCTTTCCGAACTCTCTTTCGCCCCCCGCCCAAACTTACTCAACCTTCCACACCAACTGTATTGCAGGGTTTCGAAAATTTAAAAGGATATCAAGCCTTGCCATGACGCTCCCGTTATTGCCATGGACCGTTCGACCGCAAACTTTTTGCTGAATGGGCCCTCGCTATGGGCCATTCATATAAAACCCTTTAAACTGAATGGTCGTCGCGACGGGTCTTTCGACCTAAAAATTTGTGTTGTAATGGGCCCCTTCGACTAAAAATTTATACCCTTTCGGCCCGTCCGAAGGGCATTTGCCCAAACTTTATACATTACGGGCCCCTCGCGAGGGTCATTCGACCTAAAACTTTATACCTTACGGGGCCTCGCATGGGTCTTTGACCCAAAACTTTATACCTTACGCCCGTCGCGAGGGTCATTCAGTATAAAAAGTTATACTGAATGGTCGGGCGCGAGGGTCTTCGAGTAAAAAATTGATGTAAAATTTCCGACAAATTTTTATCTAATAAAATTTATTTGATTGATGTACCTTCAGTATAAACGTCATTTGATTAATTCGGGTTTTTTCGAATGGTACGTACAGTATGGACCAAACGTATAAAAACTCTTTTTTTTATCGAATGACCCGTACTGGAGGGGCATTCAGTATAAATCCGTCTTTCGGTGTATGACCCTTTGGGACGGGCCGCTCAACCTACATTTTAGGCGAATACCCTTATGTCGAATGGCGCATTTTGCCATTTTTTTATTATGACCATACGTCTTTATGTTTGAAAGGCGCTTATACCCTAGGTTTTTCTACCCGTGCCCCGCCCCCCGAGTGACCGCGGAATAACAGGCGCGGGGGCCAAATATATTAACATCGGCTTGACGTAATAGGTCAAGCAATTTAAAAAAACAACTATTGCATAGTTCAACAATTTATACTATGACCGATTTCAAATACATTCTTGAAAGCGTTGTTTTGCGTTAGGATTTTAAAAAAAATTGATTGATAGCACTTGTCATATTAGTTTGCCCCCCACTGGGGATCGAACACAGAACCTCCGGCTCTCAAACTCATGCTCAAAGTAAAATAACATTCACACGTTCACAACAAATAGACAGTTTTTATTATTTGTTTGTCCTCGCGAAGAGCCGGAGATTCTGTGTTCGGTCCCCAGTCGGGGCAAACTTTTACGACAATTACAATCATGCTTATGAAAAATGTTACCCAAACCCCTATTAATGAAAAATTTGGGAACTTTAATAAAAATTTTTATTATTAATTTATTATCGATGACGAAAAACAAAAAAAATTGATTAATATACTTATTTCCTTCGCGTGGGGACATACATTCGGGGGCTGGTTTGAACCCAATGGCTCACGCGAATCCCCC
>JAMZAV010001043.1:0-271740 GCA_024449915.1 Sweltsa coloradensis | reverse complement strand
TC
This sequence comes from Sweltsa coloradensis, assembly GCA_024449915.1. Classification (NCBI taxonomy): domain Eukaryota; kingdom Metazoa; phylum Arthropoda; class Insecta; order Plecoptera; family Chloroperlidae; genus Sweltsa; species Sweltsa coloradensis. The sequence continues at coordinate 271,738 of JAMZAV010001043.1, read as the reverse complement.
GGCCATTATGCAATATTTATTCTTATTTCTGAATGGATAGGGATGAAATGTAAATATTATATAATAATATCTCTTTAATTGGTATATTTTATGTTTGAGCGTAAAAACATTCAGAAAATAATCATAGCAGATTATTTGTTTATTTAATTCTATATAAGTAAAGTTGCCCGTCGAAATTGTATTGTCCAAGGAATTATTACCAAATTTGAATTTAGAATGTTAAGTTTTTGAAGTGAAACGATGTCTGTTTGTTGTATCAACAAATATTTTGCAACAAATTGATATAACACTGAACAGCTGAAGTGCAAGGTGCAATATTTAAACGTTTTCCCGCGATAATGTAATAACAATAAATAGTACAACTTGTATTATTTTCATAATATTCCCTGAAAATGTCAATAAATTAGGCCTACATCTATGCTATAATCCGGATGTTGTCAATTTGTAATCATCGACAAAGTGTGCTTTATTCAGAACATGGCGAAACTTCTAAAAATACTTGGCTGCAGAAATTGGTATTTATTATGAAAAATGTTAATTGAAAACGATTTTCCCGAATTTATTACTATACATAGGCCTACCTTTTTTGTTGTTGATAAAAACGCACTACAGTGTAGTAATTTTGAGGTAGTCCATCACATACGAAACAAATTGAATGTAGGCCTATGTGCTATGTAGGCCTGTATGTGTAACAATTGGGAACGGTGTGATAGCCTATTGGCATAAGCATGAATTAAAATTACTGTCTGAAATTGTAAAACGCGATTTAATATGAGTGTCGGTGACGGGTAAAAAACAATAAGTATAATTATTAAAAAATGAACATAAATAAATAATAAATCTATCAAACACAACGGGAAAACTCAGTGGGTGACCCACACTGTCATCTGACTATATGTTTTCGGACTTATCCCTGGACTTAAATGTAAGAATAATGTTTTATTAAGAGTAGGCCCTACCGAAATTTAAATTGAGATCACGATAATTTAAAAGTTGTTATTTAAGTGTAAAGAGTTGTATTTTAAAAGAGAAATGTAGGCCAATGCTTAACCATTCGAGAAATAATCCTTGTGTCAGGTGTCCACTTTATGGTGCACTTCTTTCATTTAAAATTTGTTTTGTTGTGATAACCATAGCACAAATATGTCTTTATTTTATTTCTAACGTTCAACATCCGTAAACAAAACGTATCACGTCGAAAACTCAACTTTTTAGTTACATCTACACGTTCTTCCACGTTATTTGCCGCTGTGTCTACGCGGGTGATCACTACTGCTAGGGTTCTACGTTCCGCCAACAGGGCCGCGCTAGTGTGCTTTTTGGTGCCGAATAAAGGGTTAAGTTGTGCATGAGAAAATTGTGTTTTTTGGTAAATCGCGACAAATCGCGAATTTTTATTTTTAAGGCGCGAATTTTCAAACTTTAAAAAACCATTTTTGCACATCTCTAATGATGAGGGTGAAGGAGGACGGTGAACAGGATGCAGGGGATAAGAGGGAAAGACGAGGGAGACCCAGACTGAGGTGGGGAGAGGTAAGAAAGACAGAACACAGCTTGGGAAAGAGTTCAACAGGAAGAATGGTGGAAACATAGGAAAATATGTCAAGAACTGGTGAGAAAACCTTCAAGAAGAAGAAGAAAGTAAAGAGATAAAAGAAGAACAAGAAAGTATGGGGTGGAGCGTCCGGCATTGCTAGTGACTTCGATAGACCCGGGGCCCAAGACTTTGGTGGGAACCTCCCACCCCAAGCCGTCTTCATTGTTGGATAAAGGGTCTGATATTATTTATTTATCAATATCTTCCTTGTTATTTCATAAGTTATACTTCGGGACCCGATATAATTGAAGAGAAATTATAATATTGACGGGATTTTTCATTCGTCGCGTCGAAGGGATTCTCGATTCTTTTTATTTCCATGTTGTTTTACTCGGGACAAGGAGATTCAATAAGAGCAGCTGAGATTAATATCATGTACCATACTGACATACGCCACACCCACTACCAGGGGACACTGGGGTTTCACTACACAGTTCACTCCAAAGAAAAGCAAGCATCGGCAAACATTGAACTTGCCGCCATTAAGCTAAAGTGGTTCCAATGCCACTTTATTCGAGCTAGCAATTTCAGTCAACTATTATCGATATTGATTTTTAAATCGGACCGCATTCCTAAAATTTACGTTATTTTATTTTCACTAGGTCTATTTTACTGAATAAATGCAGTAAGGTGAACTGTGGTGTGAGCTAGTCAACATGCTGGGAACATGCGACATGCTAGGAACATGCTGGTGCTTCTTCATGACCACTAGCTTAACAATATCATTACTTCACTCACTGACAACACCCGTGTCAGATAACAGAGACTGCAAGAAATAAGGAAGTGAACAGACTTTATAATATTACGTTAAAAAATTAAATAGTTAAGCAAGTAGTCGAGCACCGTAGCTAACTAACATGCAGGATACACTCTTACAAAGGAGGATAGAGGGATAGGAATAGATCAACTTTTTCCAAGAACTGACTTACAAACATCAATACGATACAAGCGTAGGGGCTGAATATGACGATGTCTGAGACGTTGAAGAATCACACGTGAGCTGCGACTATGATGTGGAAGGTTCTCGAGGAGCCTCCTTGACGTTCGTACAGGTTCTTCTCATCCCTTAAATGTGCAATACAGTCACTGGTGGGGTTGCATCAAGGATAAAAAAAATATAATGTTAATTGAAAAGGGTATAAGGACCCTGAGAAATAGCAAAAAAAAGTTCTAATTTCGTTATAAAAAAAAAATCTTCAATTTCAGTATAAAAACTAAAGGTAAGGCATCATTTCATCATAAAAATAGCACTGAAAATCACTACCCTTCAGCAAATTTAGCACGTATTCACATAAACAAATATTAAGGCCATATAAATTTAAACTATTGGAATTAGCTAGGCATGTTCGATAAAAATATTTCCAACTGTCATGGTGCCAACTATATACATTAAATTAAAACAGAAATGTTGATTTCTATGTCCAATTGTCAAATAAATTGCATATTTTGGATTTAAAAAACTTACAAAAATTGAGAAAATTTCCCCGTTTTGACTCTAATTTAGCAGTAAAACGAAATTTATTACCTTATTTTGCTACTTAATAATAAAACAGTCAATTTAGGTTCTAGTGTGAAAAATGCCTATCGTCTAGTTAGATTGGGGTTGACCTGGTTGGGAAAGCAAAGAGAACATAAATTCCAGCCTAAAGGGCCCTGGAGCAACAAAACTTTTCACCTGCTGATGACAACTGCAGCTAATTTAAAGTTGAGTCATGGATGTTTTGTCTCCCGGAGCACTAAAGTTGGAAGGGAAGCCCCCTTACTGTTTGTGCTGAACGGTGGGGCCCCAGTATGAATGGTGTGTGAAGAACCTTGCTGATGTTTGGCAACATGCATGCAGAATTTGCTTCTTGCGTGGCCCTACCACAGGTTTGGTTATGTGTTGTGAGTTTTGTTTGCATGTAGTAGCTGTTTTTTAGTGGCCAACATCTGCCGGGATGAACCCAGAAGGACGAAATGCGTGTGGAAAAAAGCCCATAAAGGTAAAAACTTAAATTAGCTGCAGTTGTCATCAGCAGGTGAAAAGTTTTGTCGACCCCACCCTGGATTTATGTTCTTTTGCTTTCCCAACCTGTCAACCCTTCTCCAATCTCACAGTCATATTAAGCACCATTTAGTGAAAAAGTCATTCACAAAAATTTAGGGTACAGACGGACGACAGCTTACCTTAAAAAATGTTAGGTAGGTTGCATAGACACAAATAGATGAGGAGGCCTAGACAAGTTGTTTTGACTGACTAGTGGTTTTTATTACTCAGGGTGAGAAGAGTAATTAAGCGAGCGAAGCGAGCGTTTCCATTTGACTCTGCCGGAAAAAATAGTCACTAGCTTTGTTTTTTTTGTTTTTTTTTGTATGTCTCGCCATAACGTTTTAACGGTGGCTCGGATCGAGTTGAAAATTTTGGCCATCCGCAAGCTTTGTTTTCGGTTGAATGCCATTATTTTTTTGTGGCAAATCGTTCACAAAGTTAAAAAGTTACATTAAAGTTAATAAAAAAGTTTTTTTTTAAAACTAACGGCGACAAAATCTGAGGTGGCCAAATCATTTAGAATGTCCTTTCCCATGGTGGTATATATCTTTAGGTGATTTCACTTGCGTATCCAGCAATGCTATTTTTGTGGTCGCTTAATGCACGCAGTTCAGACAGAATCCGCCAGGATCGCGACGGTCAGGTGGTAGTCACGTGACGAAAAAGTCGATAAAGAAGTTTTTCCAACTTTTTTATGGGACTCTAATACCTCAAGAGATGGCAGTGTGTATGCACTTTATGAAGGCCGTGCATTCAGATCCGTAGGCGGAACATTCGAATTTCCGAATTCAAGCCATCTGATTGGTCCCCAAGGCCGCCATCTTGTAAGTTCTATGTCACGTGACTACCCCCCTGACACGTCGCGCATTCTGTCGGCGATCGCCTGCACTGCGTGCATTAAGCGACCACAGAATTCTGGTAGTGAAATCACCTAAAGATATATACCACCATGGTCCGTCCGGTCACGAATATGTTAATTTTATTTTGATCCGATAAGTAGTGTAAATGGAATTACATTATAACAAAAGTAACGTTGCCATGGCAACGAAAAGACGCGCAAAGTTTCTAATGCACTGCCACCTAGAAGTTATCAAAATACTTTCGAGGAAGTAGTGTATTATTTTTCACCAAAGAGTTTAAATAGTTTTCCCAAGGAGTCAAGGTCCTCTAGATGGCGGTGGGTTTTTTCCACAAAGTAAAGGTTTACACACGGGTTTACCCAAATAGTACTTTGGCAATAATAATAATATTGGAAAAATGGCCCTGTGGGCAGCGAACGTCGCAAATTTTAAATTTAAAAAAAAATGTGCAATGTGGGTCTAGCTATAGCACGTGCTCACTTATCAACGCGTCCAACTGAGCGTTTTTCCCAGTATATTTTTTTAATGTCACAACTTTCACCAGCTGACAGGTGTAGTCAAGATTGAAAGTCCATTAAGCCAAAACCAATTATTTCCAGGCACAAATATTGTTGTTTGTGAAACATCTTTGATAGGCTACTCTGTGATTGTGAAAGTAATTTATTATTCTTTAGCACAAAACACTTATTAAAAAGGCGGGAGTAGGCCTATAACCAGCGCACTACCTAGTCGTATGAGTCACTGCGGACGGCGTTAAACCTCATTTGATGGAAACATCGAGAACATTTAATTATTCAGCAATTTAGGACAAATATGCAGTCTCCTGAGTTTAACATTATATACCCCCAAAATGGTTTGCTTCAAAATTGCAGCTAAATATTTAGGGCATTTCAATTACATTTTTAGGTACGGTACCGGTAATACAAAGCGAAATTTTTTAAATCAAAACCCCAGCTGGGGATTGAACCAGGGTCTCCCGCTTCACCGTGCGGATGACTTCTCCACTAGACTACTCCACTAGACTACAGATGCAATATAAGATCTTAATAATAGGCCTTTAATTCCTGGACTGTATTTAATATTAGCTGAACAATTAAATCTAGAACAAGGATCACCAGTGCAGGTTTTACAACTCACGGTAACAGAAGTTCCAGTTTGAAAGATGCTAGTTTCGCTGAATGACTCCAACAAGTCCGAGGTCCATCTCTCTCAGTCTGCTGATAACTCGGTTGGACTTTTTGGAGGACGGTGCATCGTCCACAGGCGCCATCTTGAACGTCAGCTGGAGACAGAACAACAGGGTGTGTTATACATTTACTCCTCCGGTTATAACACAAAGTAATATAGAATTTAACTCTTCTCAATACAAAGTGAGATCTAGTAATAGGGTAGGCTTCTAGGCCTGACATAGGTTTACCGTACATCTGGGACCAACTTCACGCAGAGGTGTGTTTAAAACAATATTTCTCCCCAAAGCTTTTAAGGGGCTATTTGTATTACCCCAAAAATTATTTTTTCCACAAAATCTAAGCATTTAAAAGGCCTACTAGGCCTACACTAGAATGACAATTCAAAAAATTATATCTTAAGGCTGCACAGGAGTAGCTATAATATCGGCGCGATGCAGTGTCCCCGCATTCAGTTGGAACTCGGCCCACAACTGTCATATCGGCATAATTTTTTTTACTCTTTTCACGATAAAATTTACTAGGACTTGTGTGATGTCGATTTTCGAAATTGTATATAATATGGGCATATAACAAATTGCGAACTTGGACAATATTTTGAAAATTTACCTTCACTTTAGAGCTTTATAAAAAAATTACAAAACTTTTTATGGAAAATGTACATCACACAAGTCCTAATTTTAACATTTATCTTCAAAATAAAAAAAAAATTACCAAAATCGTGTGTGTAGCTAGGAGGATCTAGTATATTACCTCTGGAGGGGGGCCCCGGGCCCGGGAGAAGTAAACACCAAAGATTAGTCCACGCACATGACTAATCTTTGGTAGCACGCAAAGGCTTGAAGCATCCCCCACTCTCTAACCCGCTCCTCACGCGCCGCTCGCTCGCTGCCAGACTCCAGGCAAGAGAGGCAAAATTAACACGAGCGCTATGGGGGGAAACTTTTACAATCGAGGCTGGAACAGTTTCTAATTGAACTACGACAAAAACTTTTGTCAGTTACAAATAACATATGTTCGTCTTATTGCACTGTAAAAAAATTACATTTCAATTGCAATGATACCGAAGGCTCACCCGGTTCTAAATGTTGGGGCGAGTGTTCGAAATCATTACCTATGCATTAACATCATCACCGTAGTTTTAAACTGTCCAAAGTAAATTTAAATTTTTATTACAGAAATACAAAGTTTTTAAAGTTTAGGACTGCTTTTTTTCGCGCTAGAAATTTTAAAATGAAAATGGGAAGTTTGTAACCATTTAAATAACAATAATTTCTAACTTCTAGGGTGTTAAATGTAGTTTTTGACAGACTGTCTTGATGTTTGGTCTTGAACCGTTTGTAAAGGTTTCTGCTCTGATGTATATTTTGGGAGACGTTTGGTTATTGGTCATATGTAATTACGACGATCAACGTCATAGAGATGCACGGGGGTTCCTCTGAAGATATCAGTTCAGTTCAGTTTAGTTTATTAGCCCTCCATGTAGGTTACATTGTAACATTGGGTTTGTCAATACATTATTAATATATATATATACATATATATACGTATAGCAAAATAAAACAACAATACAATACAATTTGGTTTACTATAAACTAACTAAAAATAGCCTGTTACATAAATGAGCATTTACTACTCCGGACTCAGTACCATAATTCTATAAACATCCATTATACAAAGCTTTTCCACAACAAGGATGTTTGATTAATAAAACAATGATAAAACAGTGATAAAACAATGATAAAAAGTGATATATTTGGTATCTACCAGGTAAACATGTCATCTTTTTCATTGGTGATGTATTCATTTAGTGTGTAGAAACAGTTTTCTATCAGGTATTTTTTATTGCTAAGATCTGTTTGTCGGTGCTTGTTAAGTTTTTAATGTTAGGAGGTAGTCTATTAAATAAAGTTATGCCCATATTTATTATTGATGTCTGTCCCTTTTTTGTGTTGTATTGGCTCGGATGAAGATGCTCTTTCTGTCGTGTATTGTGTGCGTGAACTTGTGTGTTTGTTGTGAAGTCCTGTCTGCTTTTAATTGTTTTTTTAAAATTTCTAAAATGTATAAGCTTGGCATAGTCATAATTTGAAGATTTTTAAAAGCTTCCCTACATGATTCCATATTTTTTAGGCCTGCAATGGTCCTGATTGCTCTCTTTTGCAATATAAAAGCATCTTGTGAATTTGTTGAATTTCCCCACAAGGGGATAGTGTATCTAAGGCGAGCTTCAAAATAAGCGTGGTACGCAATTTTTGCAGTATTTCTGCCAATAGAGTTATTAATGACCTTCAGGGCATAGCATGCAGATGCCAATTGAGCACATAGCGACTTCACATGGTCTTTCCAGCTAAGGGAATTATCAATTTTTACTCCTAGCACCTTTGCGCAGTCTACCTCATTTATATTAGTTTCATTCAATGTAATGACTAGTTTATCCTTAACGGCCTTTTTTTAAAGTTTAAAAGTGTATAAAGTTGGTCTTTTTCCCGTTCAAGCCTAGTTTGTTTGCTGATAACCAACCGTCAATTTTGAATGCTGCTGCGTTTGCCTTTTCTTCAACTATTAACAGGGATGTGTCAATAATTAGGGATGTTATATCATCTGCATAAAGTATTACTTCGTCAGAATTTATATTTGCTTCAAGGTCATTTATGTAAAGAAGGAATGCATAAGGCCTAAAATAGAACCTTGAGGCACCCCTGCTAGACAGACTTACTAGCCATGGGGAGCAGTGATTTTCCATGTGTCCCTTCTCATTTTCACTCTTAATTTTCACTTGTTGTTTTCTCTTTTTTAAGTAGGATTCAAACCAGTTTAGCATTATGTCACTAAAACCTATTAGTCTTAGTTTATTTAAGAGTTAATCAAAATCCACACAGTCGAAAGCCTTTGAAAGGTCACAGAAAATGCCCAATGTGTGTTTGCCCTCATCTAGTGAATAGGGAATATTCCACTTAATATTTTATATTTTATTTTAATTCTTATTCATGTCTTAATAGTCACTGCACTTTTTTTTATAAAAAAAAAATGTTTTTTGTGTAATTTAAACAAGAATTAAATGGGTCCCCCAGTTTGCGCGCCAAAAACGAGCGTGCGCCATCTTTGGACGGTACTACGTCATAACTGTGTTGAGTCAAGGCCAATTGGAAACTAAATGTACGTATATTTGTACATATTTACATACAGACGGCGGTGCTCGCCCATCCGCTCAACACAAACAACTCCACAGGGATGTACATTTTCACCGTCTTTGTTTTTCTTTTTTCGTATGTGACTGGAGATTTCGCGAGATCATTGTGATAAAGAATAACGAGCATTTTGTCTTGAGTTTTTGCATAGCCTAGGACTATCATGGTATCTTTATCTGCAATAGGCTTTAATTAGTCATCAAAGTAAGGTTTTTGTGCGGGATGTGTGTCAGAACATGAACGTGCAGGCCTAGGGTTGGCAAGTTGAGCCTAGGGCTTGTCAAGTTAGTAATTTTAGTATTCACATACCAATGCCTATATCCTGCAGGAACGATTGGCCTAGACTGTTGTATTATAAATAATTTTCTACGTCTAGGCCTAGACCTAAGACTGTTTCAGTTTTGTTTTTTGATTGCAATGTCAACTTTTCTCGTTTTCTGGCTAGGCGTTAAATGTAAAATGTCCGCCATCTGTTACATTACTGTAGGCTACGCTAGGCGCTGCTTTGTTTTAAAAACACGCCGTCTTGATGTATATCTCGATCCTACTATAATACTATTCCAACATCTTTGGTCTGGATGTATGTTTATCCAGACGGCGTTGGATCAACACAGTTCTGACGTCACAGTCGTTTTTGCCGCTTTAAAAAAGTGCTGCTTTTAAAACGGCTATAAATCACTGGATTATTATTTCACGGAAAAAACAAAGTACATATTTGTAATCGGGACGAAATACTTCTTCTAAAAAATCTATTCGTACAGTATTTGCGGAAGTGGAATATTCCCTATTGAGTACATATCTATCAAAGTCAAAAAATGCCGTATTTGTGGACTTGCCAGCCATAAAACCATGCTGGGCATCAGTTATAATTTTTTTTTTTTTTAGAAAATCCACTAGCTGATTTTTTACGATACTTTCCAACACTTTTGAGAAAGTAGGTAGTATTGAGATGGGTCTGTAATTTGCTATATTGGTCTTCTCACCATTTTTATATAGAGGGGTGATTACTGAATATTTTAGTCTCTCAGGGAAGACTCCGCTTTTAATTGATGTATTAAATACAAAGCTAAGGGGAGTTTTTATGAATGCTATACATTTTTTTATCACCGTGGTTGGGATTTCATCCCATCCATAGGAGCTAGTATTTTTAGTTTTCTAACTGAGGTCACAATGTTCTCTTCTGTGATTTTAGTAAAATTAAATTCATTACTAAATATTTTATTTTGTTTGTGAAAGAGATCTATAGGGTCTGATTTAGTGCTAGCTGTAACTATGTTTTTATGTATATTTACAAAATAATTATTAAACATTGACGCCACCACGTGTGGTTTTTCTACTATTTCATTTGCGGTCCCGGACCTATTTTCATAGTGGATATGAATGTCCAATAAGGACGCTACCGACAGTGATATATTATGGTTTGCTGGGCGTTATTACTATATGTCTCATTCTTTACTATGTTCCAGACGGCCTTGCTTTTATTTTCGGATCTATGTATCCAGTTAGTATTTGTGATTTGCTTCGCTTTTGCTAGTTCATTTTTATATAGTTTATTTTGGACTTTATAGTCTTCTAGTTTTAGAGGGTTTCCTGATATTTAGCTTGTCTATGAAGAGTTCGGATATTGTTTGGTGAAGCTCAAGATTCTTAGACTCACACGTGTCCAAGACAAATGACCTCGATAATTGGTCTGGGAATGTTTAGATTAGATTAAACCCATTACACTCACTCTCACTCAGTGTGAGAAATTGATCTGATTATCCCTGGCGTTAACGCGTATTTATTTATTTCTCTATATTTACACTCTGTTATAAATTACAGATCTAAGATCGAATTTCACTGGCTTCGGATTGACATAAAATGTAATAATCTACATATTATATTACGAGTGTAACGCGCGAGATTCTGACTCGGTAGATCACGGATTCGAATCCATCCACTAGCAATCCTGACCACTTTTAATGAGATTTTTTTACCAGTGTCGGAATTAAGTCCTCTATACAGCCCTCACCCCAATAATCTTGTTTTGTAACCTGAAGAGGGTCACAGCTGGTAAAACTAATGTCTACAGTGTATACCCTACATCTGCAATCTTTACGAAAATGTTTTGAATAAAGTTTGTAAAATAGAATAAATTAATGTGTAGTCCTACATTGCACAACAGTTCATTATTATATAAAAAACTTGCTACAATATATGCATGACTACTTTTTCGGGTAGACCGAGTAAGTGTAGGCAAATTATTACTAAATTATCTTGAAACACCAACATTTTGTGGCCGCTGTGGACCACATTGTAAAACTATGTGAATAAAGTTGCAAGATAAAATCAAATGGCACGATAAAGCAATTATTGTTGTATTTATTTTCACATGAATATACATGCACAATTAAAATGTGACACCTTAGAGTTTTATCCACCTAAACCTACCTTGAGATAAAAAATGTGGTATCTACTATCTAGTGATATTTTATAAGTATTTCTAACGAACGAATCATAACACAGAACACATTTATCTTAGCAATCTGTACTCGAAACAATGCAACCATGTTCACAACACATTTTCCCGGCACGGCAACATAACGTACAAATAAGTTATAAGATGGAAAACATAAATTCTTTCCTACGTGCAGTGAAGTAAGAAATTAAGCCAAATTGTTATTCCAACGATTAAACAATTCATAACGATTTCACTTTTACAGTTTTGATGTATTTCTTTTTATTCAAAGCTCTCCCATAATTTATCCGCAGTATTATTTTGTGTCACGATGCAGAGTAAAGGACGATGCAAGGAAATTCGGCGTGTTTGTTATTGTAACACAACTGTAAACCATTGTTTGCACTTGTAAACATACGTATCGCGAGCTACTGAATACGCCGGCTCAATCTCGTTGCCTGCTCTCTGCGGGAATGCAGGCGCGCGAGGGGAAATCCCGGCCGTCGAAACGTGCGTCAGCGGCGATGCACTAAGGGCCCCTCCAGAGGTAATATACTGAATCCTCCTAGGTGTGTAGTTACCGCTAAACTACTGAACTACGAATGCATGTTTTGCCGCTATTTTAGGCCTTTTCAGCCCCAGCAAGTGGCGCACTCTGGCGATACGACTTTTTGAGTGACAGGATGGTTATTTATGTTCGAAATAACAATTTCATTGGCCACAGAGTAAAACTGTTCAGCTAATGCAGAACACCACTCAATGCATAATACATGTTTACTGTTTGCTATGAACACGGCAACAGTAAGACATTATGTTATTTGTGTAAGCTGTTAAGCTTGAATCAACCATTTTATTTTTTCACGCTGAGCCCAATAAGAAACGTACACAGCATAATCATAATCGTGCATACGATATAAATTCGATGGAAAATGCTAAATTATAGTATGATCTGCAACGGTCATCAGTTCATATTAGGATTACGCCTCGCACATGATGTGAAAACATATTTACTTTATAGCATGTAACGGAACACAATCTTTGTTAGCCTAGTATATGATACGTGTCAAATTATAACAGACAAAGAATTAAATTTAAAAATTACTCGTTTTGGAGTCGAACCCGGATCATTCGGTTCTATCCGCGCGTTTTCTTTTTGCGCAAGCTGGAGTATCCACTTCACAAAGTACTCGGACTCAGTGGCGTAGGAACTATTTTTTTAGTGGGGGGGTCACACTCAAGTTGACTACGAGGTTGGGTGGGCAAACCGGGGTCTGGGGCGAAGCCCCAGCCGCCGGAGGCTTTTTCGCCGTAGGCGAGATTTTTTTTCAAAAGGTGCCCTTGATAGGTGGCCTAAAACACGTTTTCAGGCGAATTTTAATAATGAATAAGGGTTACATTTTGAAGCTAATATTGCATTGAAGATTGATTACCTATTTCCATCTATACTACTTATAGGATCAAAATAAAATTAACATATTCGTGACCGGACGGACATTCTAAATGATTTGGCCACCTCAGATTTTGTCGCCATTTAGTTTGAAAAAAAACTGTTGATTAACTTTAATGTAACTTTTTAACTTTTTGAACGATTTTGCCACAAAACTATACAGCAACCCGCATAGTTGGTATGTACATGTGTGCAAAATTTCAGGTCGATCAGAGAAACGGTGCGACCTGTATCGAAGCAGTAACAGAAAAAAAAAAAAAAAGACATTCGAGCCATAAGAGTCAAGTGGAGACGCTCGCTCAATCAATTCATTTTTTTATTTTTTTATATACCTATAAATCTAATCTGAAATGAAAATAAATTATTGATGTTTGGAAGTACCGGTAGCATAGGGAAGGTCTAAGTCTATAAATAAATGCTGCTTGGCAATAATAGTAGCCCAGAGTTACCACTTTCAAGGATTTCATCCTTTTCTCAGGATTTTTAGAGTGTCTCAAAGGATAACAGGATTTTGGGCAAAATCTTAGGATTTTCTACTGTCTTTAAAAAATACATTAAATTAATACATTTTTTAAATTCAGCCAAAAAAAGCAATGTAGAGAGTAAAAAAACATCAGGTACGTACTAGTAAAAATAACATAAGTGACTGCATAGGCCTAACATTTACCGCAAGTGGTAGTTATGGTGAGTAGGCCTAAAAGTAAAACGTTAAAATATATTGGAAGAAAATTCTGATTCTTATGCGTTTGTCTGCACTTAATTTTGACTAGATTCTCGAAAATCAGGCTGGCATAACATATGTTGGTATGAAACCTGAAAATTTGTAACATTCCTTCGCGGTTATAATACGCTAATGCTGAATAACTGTTTTCAAGGATTTCTCAGGATTTTTTAAGTATCTTTCAAGGATAAAAAAATTGACTTGGTGGCAACCCTGTAGTAGCCTACTAGCATGCAGGCATACAATAAATATTTCTTTCTTCAATCACTGAGTCAACTTACCAAGAAATGTTGACGTCTCATGCTGTAACCATTGTATTGTATTGTATTGTATTTATTTTTGTAAAGCTGACCCCTTGCACAGCGTGTTTGGGGTATTTTACATGTCAGTAACTTAAAATTAAATTAAAAATTTACATTTACATTCATATCACACACATAATAATTGATTCAGTCCACAAATACACATTTTCATATCACTATGCACTTTTAAAATCATCAATCACAGGATATAGTAGAAAGTAGATACACAAAACTCTGCATGGTAACTGCAATTTACTATCCTACATGATAAAACCTGTTGTCTGACTAGGAAAACGCTCAGTTGGACAACGCGAGCACCAGTACGTGCAACACGACCCGAGTACGACATTCCCATAATGTTACATACCAATAAGTCTTTAAGGTCTTGATCGATTTAGCTGAAAATTTGTAAAATAGGAGAGAATGGATAAAATCCACCGCCATCTAGAGGACCTTGACATCATTTCTTTGGGAAAACTATTTTACTCTTGATTTCTTCTAGGTGGCAGTACATAGTGACCAGAATTCTTGTGCGACTTTTCGTTGCCATGGTAACGTTACTTTTGTTAAAATGCAATTTCTATCTACACTACTTATCGGATCAAAATAAAATTAACATATTCGTGACCGGACGGACATTCTAAATGATTTGGCTACCTCAGATTTTGTCGCCGTTTAGTTTTTAAAAAAACTTTAGATTAACTTTAATGTAACTTTATAACTTTTTGAACGATTTTGCCACAAAACTAATGGCATTCAATCGGGAACGAAACTTGCGGATGGTCAAAATTTCAACTCAATCCGAGCCTCCGTTTGACTGCTATCATGAGCCAAAAAAGCTGTGCGACTTTCCGTTGCCATGGTAACGGGACTTTGTTATAATGTAATTTCCATCTACACTACTTATCGGATCACAATAAAAATAACATATTCGTGATCGGACGGACATTCTAAATGATTTGGCCACCTCAGATTTTGTCGCCGTTTAGTTTGAAAAAAAAACTTTCGATTAACTTTAATGTAACTTTTTAACTTTTTGAACGATTTTGCCACAAAACTATACAGCAACCCGCCTAGGTGGTATGTACATGTGTGCAAAATTTCAGGTCGATCAGAGAAACGGTGCGACCTGTATCGAAGCAGTAACAGAAAAAAAAAAAAAAAAAAACAGTCATTGGAGCCATAAGAGTCAAGTGGAGACGCTCGCTTCGCTCGCTCAATAAAATGTAAATTATATGTATCTAAAATAAATATCCTATCACATACTATTGATTGCTTGACTATCATTTTATCATTTTCTAGTGAACCTGATTTATCCTACTATGCCCCACTAGTATCTTTGACTGTTTCCCCCTTTTGAAAATCAGAAATTGAGTAGAAAGCATTTTTCTTCAGGTACTGTTGAGTTATTCGGAGGAATTTGTCTACGTTTTCTTTTTCTGCTCGAATATTCTCGGGTAAGCAATTAAAAAATGTTAGGGCTCTCCTGTGAGACCCTTTTTGGCTCCTTGTCAAGTTGCATCTTTCTACGTAATATTTTTCTTTATTCCTAGTGTCATGTCCATGCATATTTTTATTTACTGAAGCTTCTATCCGATGTTTAGCAATGAGTTTTAACAATTCATATACATAAATACAAGGTACTGTAGGATAAGTATTTCTAATTTTTTGAAGTAATTTACACAGGATTCTCTTATGCCTAATCCCGCAATTACACAGACAGCCTTCTTTTGGATTTTAAATATACATATCTCCTAAATGTGTCGTACTACCCCAAACTGGTATGCCATACCTCACAATGGATTCAAAATATGCATGGTTACAAGCTACTTAAGCCGTTTCTGCTCCAACAGATTCATAAATTATTCTCAATGCAAAACATGCACACCCTAATCTTGAGGTAAGTTTATTTAAATGAGCTTCCCAATTTAAGTTTTCATCAATGGTTAAACCAAGAAAGGGAATATCTAGAACTCGTTCTACTTCAACATTATTTATCTCTATTTTGGGATGGTTTTTTATTTGTTTTTGAGGTAGCCGGAATTGAATGTAGTTTGTTTTAGCTATATTCATTGACAAAGTATTTGCACATAACCACAAATTAGCTGCCTATATTTCGTTGAGAAGTCCTGGGGTAGCGGAGCAGAGAGTAGCAATGATCGCACACACTGTGAACTATGTACCTAGGATCGAGTGGAAGTGGATACCTGTACATACAAGCACAGAATAACAAAAACAACGCAAAATAATCAAAATATCCTCACAGAATGTCTTTGGTTTGATTGCAATAATGTCTGTTAAATGTGTTTTTTTAACGATTTTTAACCCGAGAGTAGTCGCGTGTGGTCTTTTAGACCGACTTTTTTTTTCATCAGTTGGTATTTGTACAGCGGGTATGCGTGGCTTGTCTAGTTCCGCCTACCTTCCACAAATAGATTTGTGAAGCCAGTGTGCAATACGCCATTCAGTGTTCTGCAGAACTTCAACTAAGATAAGTGGTCCTGTTCGGTTGATTGGTCTTTTCGACCGCTGCGCGACTAATAAGGGAGGCAAAAATATACATACTCAATCACTATTATGAGACATGTATTTTGTTATTGAAGGTTGATTATTCTTCAACATACAGTGTTGGCATAATACTACTGTCTTGGTTTACTAATAATTCGAACTACAGGGTGTTTCAAAACATATTTTTATACCTTTTTGTAGGTTTGCAACATTCTGTGTTTCATTGATTATTGATTGATTATTTATTGATTATTGATTGATAATTGATTAATATAACCATGTATGCTGTCAAATATATGATAACTTATCTTATATTGGTAATCAAAACGTCATCCTAATGTTCTAAGACCATAATAAATAATGCGGTCTAAAGGACCGGGCGCGACTACTAACGTTACAAACAGGGGCGCGACTACTCTCGGGTTAAAAGAAAGGTCTAGCGCAATAATCACTTAAAAGTAAAAGTACTGAAATGTGCTCAGTAGAAGCCATTGAATAAAAATACAAACAAAATATAATACAGGCCCTAGCTGATCAAAATGATTCTACACAAAACAAAGGATATTTAAATCTCGGCTCATTTATCGTCATGTATCTTGAAAACTTGTACATTTTGCTGTAGGCCTGCTTGAAAAGAAAAGAAATTTATGCAAATATTAGGTAGGTAGGAAATCTATCAACATCACAAAAGCCCTGGCCATAACGGAGGAGTCCAAGCTAACTTGAATGCAGGCGATTGAGGGAATACAAGAGTAGGTACCACCAGAGATCGTAGAGAAAAGAGAGGGTGCAGGGTGGCGAGGTCATCTTATAGGGCTATTGTATTGATCCTGCGTCCCTAATGCCCTTATTGACTGCTATTTCTAATATGCTATTTCTAATAAGTCCTTTAAAATGCTGCTTATCAGACACACATACTTGCTATAGCTCCCCCACCCCCTTGCCTACTCAACATTGGACTTGAAAAAAAGTTGGTAAAAGCATAAAATATGTCAAAGAGAAAGTTTAAATCTAAATTACTTACACAAAATAGCCATGGACAGTTGGTGGAATTATTCTGCAACTGTTGCAGCATTCTTAGGCCCCCAAACAGAAGATGTAGGCAGTTGCCGTCTCCATCTGATTCTGGAAATTGAAATTGTAGCATTAGCTATAAACCATGGACATGCCTTGAAAAAAAGTTTGGAGCTAAGCCAAATTGATATTGATATTGATATTTATTAGCCATCTTTTTGCACTCATTTGCCAACACAAGTATACATGGTAGTCGAGTATTAGACGTTGTCATCAAGAGTGGTTGAATATAATACCTTGTGAAACCGAAATTTAATTAAAAATTAATATAAATAATATTAATATATTTAATAATAAGTAGGGCCTATGATCTTTTAAGACATCGAAGAAGCATAGGCCTAGCCTAATAATTATGATAGTGTGCTGCTAAGAAATGTGGCTTGGCAGAGTTTGTAAACAAAATGAGTGTAGAAAGGTAGGGGTGTAGGTGTAGGGCCTACCCCAAGTTCAAAATTTACCGAAGTTAATTCTAAACGTATGAACTGAGTCTCACACATGCGTTCATGGGCGCCGGGAGGGGGGGGCAAGGGGGGCGCTTGCCCCCCCTGGATTTCAGGGAAATAAATTGTTTAACTGGCGATATGAGTGTATTACATATAAATTAATGTATTCGTGAAACCGAAATTCAATTGAAAAATTAATATTAATAATATTAATATATTTAATGATCTGATCGGGAGCGGAGTGTTGCTAGATTTTTCTTTTGCTATTTCATCAAAGTTAGCGGTGCCGGTGCTGCCTTTGAATTTGGCGGTATTTTAAGTTGGTACTAGCGGCACAAGTGATAATTAGATGAAACTTAGCATGTCGTTTAGAGTTTAGTAAATAGCTCCCAAAACACGGTAGGCCTACAATAATTTATTCTTTATTTAAATAGAAATTTGTGTTTATGTTTGTAGGCTATTAGTAATGCATTGAAATTTCTCATTTTCCTTTTTGAGTCTAGTCAATCACGCCCGTTTTCCATTTATTTTATGTTATGTGATATTATGTGTATGATTTATTGAAAAAAATAATAATAATGTAACAAGATATCGTTTCTATGATTTGTAGGCTAGTATATTATTAGTCGATGTAGACCTCTAAGACGTGTTTATGTTTTTATATTTTATTCTACATTGCATTGCAACTGGAGAGAACTTACAAGTTGCAGTTTATGTAAAAAAAGAAAATGTGATCAAAACAGTCACATTCATTATAATTTTATGCAATTAAAATATAGCCTTTATTTTTAAAACGTGTGTTTCATTTCAACTTATAACCCATTTTAGTTACCGTATAAAAAGTTGAGACACAGTGTTTTTTTGTTTACTTTCTAGTATCTACTGCACAAAAATTACTTAATTTCGGTATCGTATTCAGCCCACTACTTTTTTCTAAAACCCACCGAATGCATTCTAAAAACCTGATTTTCAAAAAATTTCGCCTGCGGCGCTATTGTTGGGGGGCTCTGCCCCCAAACCCCCCGTGCTTGCCCAACGAAACATACAAATTGTGGTTGTTGCCCCCCCCTGCTAAAATTCCTGCCGGCGCCCATGCATGCGTTGCATTTATTGAAGGCTATAGCATTTGATCAAGGTATGTATAGGGAAGACGACGGGTACCCGGGTATCGGGTACCCGCCCAACAAAGTCGGGTACGGGTACGTGTTTCCACTACCCGTTTACCCGTAAAAACCCGGTTCCTGAATTGAGGTGTCACATGTAGGCGGAAGGCTAAAGTAAACTGCGCTTTCTCATATCTTTTGTGCTTGGCGGCGTTTTTTTTTTAAATTATAATGTCCTTTGTTCATTGCCGCCGACGTGTGCAGTGTGCTGAGTATGCCCCCCCCCTCCCCTCCCGCCTAAACCTCGTGCGATCTTTCAGAGATTATACTGAGTAAATATTACCCAACATCACTTATGTTTTCAATCTGCTAGAAGTCCAAAACTTAAAGCTATCACCCATGGTGATTAAACCTTTCCTTATCTTGTTTACTCTAATTCGGGCTCCAGTCCCCCCCCCCCCCCAACCCACCCACGCCCCGCGCCAACGCATCCGTGAGGTCGTGACCTTGACTTGACTGTGTCAAGATATAAAGCAGATGCGCGAGTGTTATCTTAATGGCCCGCTGCTGTTCCTCTTTCGTGATTATGAAATACTACTTCATCGGCACGTCTTTTTTATAGAACAGCATTACGTCTGTCCGAGATATTACGATAATTGATGAGCGCGTTTCTTCACAGTTCATTAGACACCCCCCACGATTTTTTTGTGTTACTACCCAGGTAACCCGCGGGTAATGTGGACGGTACCCGGGTCGTAGAAAAGTCGGGTTTCGTCATCCCTAGTATGTACGTCAGCATTTTTGAGTTCACCCTGCTGAAAAATCTTGTCAAGAACTTTGCCTTTAGGGCTATAGGGCCTATTTAAAAAGTAAATGTTTTTTGTAGGTTTTTTGTTTTGTATTTTGGAGTATTTTAGTGAAAAACATTTTTCTATCCCCCACCACCCAACCAAAGAAGTTTAAAAAGATGCAGGTTTGCTGAAGCTCCCCAAAACCCCTCAATGAGTAGGTCCAAAGCCCCCCCCCCGCCTGTCGGAAGAATGCAGATGAAGGCGGCATCGGTCAGCTAATGAGCAATAAGTATTTTTAACTAGGATACGCTGATTGGCTACCGCCTAGCCTACCGGTGACGTCACCATCTGCAAACTTCCCCCCCTTGGACTAGGCCTAGAAGAGCCTAGGCTAGCCTAATTATTTCAATATATTTTTGGTAGGTAGGCGACTAAAGCATCATTCACAACTAGTTCTAAGGCGTAAGTCGTAAGAAATGCTAGGCGTTTACAACAACCATGCCATTTTTCATTGCTCCTGCATATTGCGCGTATAACCAAAGATTGACTAATCTTTGGTATAACCAGCTGTGGAATGAAATAAGTAGTAGTGGGGAATTTCCTTGTTCGTGATTGGCTCGTCGTAAGAAACCTGTCGTAAGAATTGGATTTTGGGCAATTCGTTACGACATAAACCATACGCCTTGATTCGTCCTGATTGAAACACATACTCGGCAATAGGCTCCTTGCAAGTGACGCAAAACAATGAAACAAATTAAATTAAACTGAGGGGCAAACAATAATTGTTGCCTAGAAACCCATGTCCTCAGTTCAATTCATTTTTTTCATTAATTTTGTTGTTGACGCACGAAGGGAGCCTATCAAAAATTACGCCTTAAGGGCCCGTCACACGACAGTTTTTACTCGCGCGAGTTTATTACCATCCTTCCATCTATTGGTTTTTAAGGCAGTGTTGGGTGGGGGTTTTTGATTGGCCCCGTACCTCGACTCCCAGGAAGTTGAAAAAGCTGGCATTTTTTCGGGGCGACGCGAGCTCGCTGGCCCCCGGGGCTGGGGGGAGGGGGTGAGTTCCATTAATAAGTGCAGGTTCCCGAGATTATTCCGGAGCCAACTCCGCATTTTTCTCAATCGTGAAAAAGGCCGTTTTAGGCTTGCGCCTTAGAATATTGTAAATGAGTTAAAGTCCTAGCCCTACACTTGGGTCCGCTTCCCTAGTATTCCTAGGGGGGGTTCTTAACGGACCATCAGAGTCAAATCCTTAGGACGCCAATAAAAGGGAAAAAATTTATATGTGGCCATGACATTGTGGTACCTCTAACCAATGGAAAATATCGTTTTTTTTTTTATAATTTAAACGATTTCTTAAGTCTAAAACACGATTGTGGAAAACGGGGCCAAACCCCTAGGTCTGGGCATTGAAAAAGGGCCTAGGCCTGGGCCTGGGTGGTGGGCTACTAGGCTTGGGGGCTTTGGAAATTCAATCCATTAAACCAATCCCTTTTGGTTAAGTGCCCCCTAGAACTAGCACAGTTAGTAGGCCTAGGTGTTATCTTTTGGGGCCTAGACATACATAACAGTTTCGCTGGGCATAAAATATTTAAAATAATTAAATAGAAATCCTTTCATTTACCGAGATAAATCCAAATTTTAAATACAAAAAACGCAATAAACGAAAATTCTTCAAGACACCGCCATGCGGAAATTTAAAAATTTTAAAAGGGCGGTAAAGCTTTCTTGGCAACAGGGAAAAATTTCGATTTTTTTTCGGCGATTTTTTTTTTTTTGCCTTTTTCCCCGCGCAGCCTTCTTTAAATAAATGGTCCGCGTCAGAAACAACCACAAAAATATATTTTAAAGTCAGGTTCGAATATTGTAAATATTTATAGCGTAAAATTCAAAATTTGAATCTGTCTTCCCGCCAAAAAAAAACAAAAAAAAACGCCTGGGAATGCCCCCGGGCGCAGTTTGGCGAGACTCAAGTGCAGGAAGTTTAAGGGGAAAACTTCTTTATCGACTCTGGTTGTCACCAAAGAAGTGCAAGCGGAGCTCTAACCTCAAAATGACCACTACCGATCAAGTTTTGTCAACTCTTGGCGTAGGACGACGTCGTGTAGATGATACATTCTTTGCAGAGGGTGATTCTGTTTGCCAAGCCAGTCGCAGACTAGGAGTATTTGATATAGATGAAGAAAACCTCTGCCACAAAGTGCAAGTGGGGCCCAGCCTTTGGGATAGCCCTAGGCTAGCCCCTGGGGGAAAATCAAAATGGCCCCGCACTTAGGACTAGGGGCCAGGGAAAACCCCATGAAAAACAATACTACCCAGATAGTAGGCCCAGGCCTACCCCTATCCTGGGGTAATCTAAATTTGGTTTTAACGGAGTTGGAGGTGGATCGCGGTTACCCCAGGCCACCGGGGCCCCAGGCCTAGTCGGGGTAGGCTAGGCCTAGGCCTTATCACTGGATAAATATTTGCGTGTAAAACGTACGTGGGCCCCGGGTTTACAAATAATTGGTTTTTTATAAGGGGTAGGAATAGGGCCCACGTGTTAAAAATTTAAAATATTAACAAAAAAAAGAATTCTTACACGGGGCCAATCAGACATCAAAAATCTTTACGACGACCCAAAGGAAAGGAGTAAATTCATTATGCAGGCCAAGGAAACATTACAACCTTTTAGATGTAGATTATGTATTTCTTTATTTTTGGCTCGTTCTAGCCATTTCATTACATTTTACATCACATTTAAGCATACAGTTCTACAATACATCATCAATAGGCCTAATAACAAACAGCTTAAAAACTCTTTATAAATTAAAACTAAAATTAATAAGATATTGGATTTCTTATAACAATAACAATTTGACTAAAACAAAGTAGTGTGAGCGCGGACAATCGCCCCGCTTTTTCAACTTTTGGCAAAACTCCTTTTCGGTTGAAAGTCCTTTATATTTAAAATAGAAACGTTAGGTTTTGTAGTGTCTTGTGTTATTTTTCAAAGTCAAATGGTGTATTTTGGAGTAGCTATCTAGCTAATAGTGGGAAGAAATTATAATTTTATTTTGTTCCCAACGTACCTATAGTCTGCTTTTTGTATAGGCTACATCGTTGATACGTTGAGAAACCGGCCAATAGTAAGCATCCAACGTATGGATTAATTTGCGATTTTGTATAGGTATCCAACGTATCAATATTTAGATTTAAGCCTAGACCTAGGCCCTATCCTACAAGCAGACCTAGGTTTCTAGCTTTAAGGACGATTCACAATAGCCCGGGAAAAAAGCTCGGTAACAACAGGCGGAGGCCTTCAGCGCCTGTCAGACCATCGAGTAACTCGCGCGAGTTTCTGTCTGCGAATAGGCTAAGCCTTGTTTGCATGGAATTCGCCGCCTCGCGGTCACACGGTCGAGCCTCTCGCTCCGGCTCGCGCGTAGGGTTACCAACTTGGGTCGACTAGAATTTCGGACAAAGTTTCAATTTTAGTGGGCACACAAGGGGTCTGGGGCGAAGCCCCAGCCGGCGGAGGCGAATTTTTTTTTGACCCTTTTAACCTTCAAAACAGCCGGATACGTAATTTAAAGATTCAATGACTCTTCTTTTTGGGAGGCGAATTGTCTACCAGTTCCATCCATCCATCCATCCATCCATCCAACAAACGGACTAATACTAAACTGAAATCTCATGTTTCTGCTTGCGCGCCAGCGCTGATTGAGTTACGTTGGCCTTGGCCGGCGGAGTTCAAGTAGCGCCTGCGCCTCGCCAAGTGCGCATACAATACAAAGAGGGGAAGGCGGCTACATGAAAGAAACTAACTTTGATTCCGAATTACCAAACCAACTGATGTACCAACTTTAGAGAGAAAAAACACTAATTCACTGCAATACTCTAAAATTCAATAAAATGTAGTACAAATATGACTTTTTCACAAATTCCGGACAAAGTGCCGTCCGGAATGAGGCAATTCCTCTTTCCGGACAAAGGCATCAAAATCAGGACTGTCCGGAGAAATTCCGGACGGTTGGCAACCCTACTCGCGCGAGCCCTGAAAAATGTCCCATCTTGTTCAACTTCCTAGCGAGTTGAGTTAGAGAGCGCCAATCAGAATTCACTAGGCCTTCCATAACACAAGACCAGTGAACTACCTTCTTTGTCTGTCGTGTACCAGGTAAAGAAATAAGCTCGGGAAAGCCAGCTTGCACGAGTTTCTCGATCGTCTGACAGAACTGCGTTTAACTGGAATGTTGGCTATGATTTAACATTGCCCGGTAGGCCTAACTGTAATAAGAAGCTATTGCAGGGCTATTTTAGGTTTGCCATATGTCCTGCTTCCAGCGGTACAGTCCCGGTATTCAACTTTAAGTCCGCGTCACGCCAATAAACCAAGCGGGACACAATTATCCCGCTTGGTAGAAAGTTTTTAGATCACAATGCATTTTTTTGTTGTTTTTTGTTTTCTGCACAACGACAATATTTTGGAACTTCTTCGGTTGGGGGGGTCCCAAAATAAAATCGTCATGTTTTTCACTAAAATACCCTACTCCATAGGGTAGGCCTACCACAGTTATTTTGTCATGTTTAAACTAATAAATGGCAACTCAGTGTATAAAAGTATGTTATGCACAATAATAGAGGCAGTTTTGAAATAACTTAAATTAATAGCTCAAAATCTAAAACTAAACTTCCTGCACTCGGGCTCTAACAATGTTTAACAGCACAATTTCCCTGCATTACCTGGAACTTCTCCAATTCCCAAAACGAAGGTTAATTAATGGCTTTTCTTTTTCACAGGGTACAACGTTTTGATTGCAGTGTTCCAGGATGCATGGAAACATTTGACTCGTTGTTTTACTTTGACCTTCATTACAATTCAGTTCATCGTTACTTTTGCGCAGAGTGCAAGAAACGACTACCGTCTCCACATTTGCTAGACTTACATTTATCGGAATGCCACGATTCATTCTTTCTTGCACAGTCTGAGAGGAAACCTATGGTGAGTATAGATGGAGCAGGGTATTTGGTCCATTTAGGCCTAGACCTAACCTACTGTTTATTAAAACTTAAAAGGGAATATAATATAACACATTTGGCAATTGGCAAATAGCTAGTCATTCGGCCAGGTTGTATCCAACATATGAAACTCTGCAAAGTTGTCGACAAAGCATATGCCTAACCGTACCGGGACAGCCCTATGGTCGTACACTTTAATATTTTGTTATCAGCCAGAAAATATCACAAATATATGGACAGCCCTACAGTCATAGATTTTACAAATTTTGTTTTTATCAGCCAGAAAAAAATCACAAATTTGTATTCATCTAGGCCTAGTCAATTTTTGACTTTTTAACAAAATCAAGATTCATGAAAACTGAAAACTAATTTATTTTTTAGAAATTATTTTAAAACAAATTTTAGAATTGTTTTACCTAGTGTAGAGCCCTATACCGGTATTTCCACTTTCGTTTCGTGACATCTGTTCAAAATCTCACACACATGTGTCTTACACACGTGTGGTGTCAGTCGGCCGAACGAACAGCAATTTGCCTAAAAGCTAAAACGCATGACCTCTCTTAATGTTACCCTTGTTTGTTTTATAGTACCGATGTTTCTTGGAGCAGTGTGAAATCATCTTAGCAAATGCGCTAGAACGAAGGCACCATTGTATCGCAGACCACAAGTTCCCCCATGATTTCCGTTTCGATAATGTTCCAAAACAAAAATCTATCAAGGAAAAACAGCAATCTGGTGCCACGACAGAAAATATGGAAATAAGCTCACATCTAAGTTCAGACGTTGATGTCAAAGAAAAGGTAAAAAAGCGTAGGCCAAAGAAAAAATCAAAGGATTCTACACAGTTGATGGACATATGCAGAACTAACGTTGAAGAGAACATGGTTGAAGAATGCATTGCAGATAAAAACATTAAAAGTGTACCGGCATCTTCTAGTTTTGTACCGTTCAGCTTTGGTCGTGGTGGTAGGGGTGGCAGAAGGGGAGTAGCAAAAGGAACAAATTGGTTTCAAAGACAAAGTTCAGAACAGAAGTCTTCAACCTTGGAAACAACGATGGTAGAAGACTTGCGTTCGGCTCTTGAAGAGCCGATGACGTGAGACATTTCACTGATTTCGTACCCAAAGCATCAAAATGAATTGTATTATTTATGTTACTGTAGATACTGACAACAAAAGTACACCATACAAAGTGTTCATCCTAAATAAATTGTGATGTTTCATACCAGTGTGTGAATATTTGAATTTGGTAGTACCATAGTACCAACCTGTGAATTTTTTAAGAAGCTGGCAATTTGTCTATTGAATCTGGAAAATCCTACTTATTATAGTCTAAAAAGTAAAAAGTAGTCCCATGTCCCATCAAATGGTATTGCATGTATTATCAGCTAGACGTGTGTGGGCGCTCAGCTCTGGAAATGGGAACAACCAAGAAGTGCTGAGGTTGGTTTAATTTTAATCCAATTTCTGTTGACATCAAATGTAAATCCTTTGATTCAAACCTCTAATATAAATTAGTCTATAGGTAACTCAAATATCTGTAGTAAGCATATTTAATTGACTGATGACATCTTTTGTCTAAAAGTAAAATGGGAAATGAGACTACTTTTATGGTAGTGGCCAAGTTCTGATGAATCTTCACAAGCTGGGTTCCCTAAAAGTCTGCTAGGAGATTCAGTAGTCTTTGCAATCCTACCTTGTATGGGGCTCCGCTACGGGTTTGTTTTCCATTATTTTGTGCATTTTAAAAGATGTTTTACAATATTGTTTCATGAATAATGTTCAGTGTTGTAAAGTAACTGAGTAAAAGTAATTGAGAAGAATTAATTATCTACCTTTTTTTGATAGGCCTAATTGAATCAACCTACTTAAAATACTTTTATTTTAATGTAACTGTAACAGAATTACTTTCATAAGTAATTGTACTCAGTTTTCAATTACTTTTTACAGTTACTTTTCTCAACCATGCTCGTGCAGTACAGTACAGACATGTGCCTCGTTGTAAAAGCCGTGAAAAACTGCGGGTGGCAAGGTCAGTGCGATTTTTATGAGAAATATTTCTTTGATTGTCCCCAAAATGATAAAAAAAATCTAAATTCAGTGATTTCAAATTCAAACATACCCATCCATGAAGTTTCATCAAGATCGGAGTAGCCATATGCCCTGTCGCGGGCCAAACATCACTTAAATATACATAACAAATCGTAAAAGTACGACAATTATTTCTTTGATTGTCCCCAAAATCATAACATATCTTAGTTTAGGGATTTCAAACGTACCCATAAAGTTTCATCAAGATCGGATTAGCCGTTTGCCCAGTTACGGGCCAAATATCACAATAATATCTATTAAAAAAATTTAAATCGTAAAAGTACATTATTCACGAGAAGTATTTCTTCAATCGCGCCCAAAAACCTGGCAGATCTAAGCTCAGAGATTTCAAAGGTCCCCTGAAATTTTCATCGAGATCGCAAGCTGTTTGCCCGGTAGAGCGCGAACAAACGAGACAAAAAAATAAGCTATTCTTCTCAGGGTAAGTGAAATTGAAGTCTTCGCTGCGCTCATCCAATTACATTTACTGTAAAACTTTGTGTCCAAATCCAAGAACAAACAATAACTGTTCCATGTGTCATTATTTTATAACTGTAACTGTAATTGAATTACTTTACATTTTAGAACACTGATAATGTTATTACTAGCTGCTTGTTTGCTATAGCTAGTATATTGTTAATATTGTTATTAATTTATTGTTAAATCTTTAAACATCAATCAAGTACAATGCAGAATGAATCATGGCTCGATCACTCGTCTATCATTATCAATGACTTATAATTCAATCTAATGGATTAATCGATGAACAAAAAATACTCATTTGCTTACCTATCTAGTCAATATAGGCCAAGAAGGTAAGTGGGTGATTTATAATTTAACCAATTTACTGTATTAATAAATTATGAATAAACAGTAAAAATTTGTTCAAAGAATTATTCAATTATTATTATTTTTTAAATGTTATGTTGGCTGGATAGAATGCCTAATCAGGTGTAATACAGGTTTGCAAAACTGCTGG
Organism: Sweltsa coloradensis; assembly: GCA_024449915.1. NCBI lineage: Eukaryota > Metazoa > Arthropoda > Insecta > Plecoptera > Chloroperlidae > Sweltsa > Sweltsa coloradensis. Next base: position 243,972 of record JAMZAV010001043.1, on the reverse strand, counting down.
ACGCTCAAGATCTTGCAAGGATACCACTGACAGCTCTAACTCAAATGGCAACATAAATTAAATATATAGTAGACCCAGGAATTTAGCTGTTATTTTATAATGATAAGAACGGCAAAAAGTGCTGTAATAGCATGACCCTAAAATCAAGGATTAAAAAGGGGAAAACTTGCCCTTAAAGGTTGTTCATCTAAAAGTGGACTCAACACTTCGTCACATAACTTGAATGTTCATTCCTGACAAAGTCTAATTCTACTGTTGGTGAGTGGGTATGCAGTCACTTTGTTCAATTTGTTGGAACTTTTGTCGTTCTTAAAAATGGAACTATTTTTTAAGAGATTACTGTTAGAACATAATTTTACGTATTTTAGAACTATTTCGTCTCAAACCAAAGGCTACTTTCAACTTGCGCGCGCATTAGTTCAACACATCCACCGCAGGTAGCAGCATCAACCATCGTCACCGTAAGTACGTGCATTCACAACTAGGTAGCGTAAGCTGCCTGATTTGCCATAAGATTCGTGAGATGTGAGCGGGAAATGGTCTTGTATTTTATTTTTAATACAAATATGACATTATTATTTTGCATGACTGATGACAGCATAGATTGCCTAAAACATAAATAAAAGAGCAGATTATGTTTTTGATTTTTTTTACGGGACATAGCCTCAGAATCAACAATTATATTCAAATTGGCCGAATCAATCCAGCTAGTTCAAAATTGAATTTTGAGCAGCGGTTTTTTGTATATTGTTTCTACACTACTTTATCTACAACCTAAATAAAAGGATAAAATGGTTTTCTACAGTATCTTGCGTTGCACGATTTTTTTCGCCTACCGGTACAATCTCAAATTTTGTACCGTTTGACGAAATAAATCATTCAACGCCAGAAACTACAGGCAAACAGTACGAGAAACAATATACGAAAAACCGCTGCTCAAAATTCAATTTTGAACTAGCTAGATTGATTGGGGTAATTCGAATATAAATTGTTGATTTTTTCATTTATTTATTTAACGTCTATCCTATTCAGTTAAAAACTGATTTACAAAGGAGGACAATTCTGAGGTTATGTCCCGTCAAAAAATTTCAAAAACATCATCTGCTTATTTTACTTAGTTTCAGACGTCTTGACTACATTATTTAGAAATCATATTTAGGTTAGGGATTCCCCTTACATAATGATGTAGTATGTAACCACAGATAACAGAGTACACTACTCTATTATCTGTGATGTAACCCTGGCGGCCAAAGGGCGCGGCTAACCTTATCGAAAATGAAATTTCTATGTACTCGGCACCTCCACCAAGGAATTTTATGCTGTAAAAACCTTGAATTACAAGTTTAAAATTTGCCCTCTATTTGGGCACTCCCTAGTCCCTACCGGGTACCCGTGCGTTTGAATCAAAAATCATAGTGTAGTAGGGATATCAATAAGCCTTATAAACATCATTGGGTATAAAATAGGTACCGGTACGGTCTTCCAAAACATTAATTTAACAAAACAATGCAATGTAGCACAATGGTATTCATCTGTTGTTAGTTGTAACGTGCGTTGGTAATTTGCAGCTTCAAATAATTAACATCAGCGCTCGCCTTAGGCTATTTATTTCTATATTTTTCAATCTATTGAAAAAATTGTTATTTTATTTGTTTTTTTTTTATGTTTATTCTTCATATACGAGGCATCCTACACTGGCCGACATGTCACATTATCATTGGACAGATAAACCACAATAAAACTAACTAAACTGTGGTTATGGACAAGATGGACTGTGACCGGAATCGACGTTGCGACCTCCCCTCCCATCTAGCCTCGCACACTAGCGCTGCGCTACGTGTGAGAGTGGTCAGTGAGGTTAGGCCTACGTCCATCAAGAACAGGCCTAATCTCAGCTGTGATTGTGTGATTAGAGCTGTCACTATCACAGTCTCAATCCCTTGGTCCCAACTCAACCTTGCCCCAACCGCAGCCAAGTAGTGGTATTACAATTACAATTTGCACTGACGTCTCGTGATTTAGGCCTAACCACGTCTACACTCTACAGAGCTATATGGTAATCTTTTCATTGCCTTTATCGAGATGAATTAATAAATTGGGTAATGGTTTTCAACCGCGCTTGATTTAGAGCGAGCGAGCGTTGGAAGGGGGAAAGCCATGATGCCCCCCCCCCCATACCGCACCACTCAACATTAACTAACTCATTGTCATCTAATAAGGGATGTCAGTTGGTTACTTTGTAGAGAAGCGGGCAAGTTTATAGTACGTTCAGAGTATAAAAAGTACTGGAAACTCGGGAGTCCTTTATATGTTATTTGACTTATTTCTATACAAGTTGCAATGTAATTTAAAAGACCGGCACCTTTTCATATCGTCAACATAACTGATTGCTGCTGTGTTGTTGTTAAAAGTGATTGCAATCAGCAATCAATATCGTTTGAATGAGTTGAGAACAGATGTTTCACTGCCACACTATTTTATTTTAAAAGCCAGAGAATACTTTTGAGGAAACCCTATAATTTGTAGGGGTAGGACTAAAAATAATGACTTAATTTTAATATTGAATGTTCATAAATCATAAAACTAATCAAATGCACAATTAAAACAATGATTGTCGATTTTGAAATCACAATGTTGGGAGGATGGGATGAGTTGAACCCTTAAAAATCAGTTTCAATTATCAATAAAACATGGTGAATCTAGAACCAACATATTATTTTAAAATGTGAATTCGTATATTCAGTATTTTGTATTCTATGGCATAACCCGATTACGCAAGCCGGATACTTCATTGACATCTGAAGGATGACAGGGATGATCCACCTAATGACTTCCAAATTACGAAAATTTAAGTTAAAACTTTTGGTCAACATTCTTATAATTTTGAAATGGTGGTATTTGAATTGGATTAAATACTTCCAACATGTATAATTGACTGGGTTTTCGTCTGAATTATTGTGATTTGTTTTGAGAGCGATGCTCGTCCCCTTTATGCATCACCTTTCTGTCCTTCCGTCTGTGCGTGTGTCACGTCTCGTAATACAAATCGATCATGACCTCCGATTGGCGTGCGTTTTTAAACACTGTCTTTCAACAATGATTGCATAAGACTATCGGTGGGGGGGGGGGAGGCTAGTGTCAAGAAAGTTTAAGTATCCCTGTACTCGGCACCGCCACCAACAACGTGATTTGAAAGTTATGAAGATATGTATTTTGTATTATTCTTCTACGATCCGTTGATTAAGTAGCTTCGCTCCCTCTCTTGGCTATACTCCCGATACACATCCATGCTTGTACTGATGGCAACCTCCTAGAGTCCTAGAGCTAGTCCCATAGCACATTACCCTATTATTTAGATGATTATATTTCTTTATTTTTATGTATCATACTTATTACCGTGGGCCTATAATATATTACATTTTATTATCTTATGTATCTGTTATACTCAGAGTGTAGCCTACTCTCCAGTCTACATTATATATACCGGTACAAAGTATGATAGGCCCAGCCTACTATAGGTGTTAAGATATCTATGGATAGGCCTATAAACGTAATAAGTGTAAACTTTATCATTATGGTGTAAGTTCCTACAACATATTTGTTAAAAATACATATCTTATATTTTTATATTATATTTTATATTTATAATGTAGTCTATAGCTGCCTATAATGGATGTACTAATGTCTCATGTACATACCCCGTCATCTTGTTACCAAAATATTCCATTTTAGAGATAATGGCCCACACTCAAGTCAACATAGACTTTGTGGGCTTCTCAAAATTATATGTATCACATGCTTATTATAAATGTAACATGTATTTTTTTGAGAATAAAAGCACATCTGAATCTGAAAATCTGAAATCTCACAAGTCCGTCTTCCACGACCCCTTGTTTAGAACCTCCTCTCCACCAGTGCGTTCTACACTAGTGAACGCCCTGCATTTACCCACATCTACCGCGCGCGTGTTTATAAACTGCGTGCAACGGTGTTAAGTGTGCAACAATTACATATTATAATCCTTCCCATCCCCCAGTCTGCCCGCATAGGTGGCGTAATACTCCGCGCGCGCGACCCCCATCAAGTGACATATGCTACAAGTAGGGGAGAGCCAGTGACTTGTGTGAGGGCCGTGGGACCGTTTCACATTGCCAAGCTGAACACTGTTTACTATCTATCTTATTCGGCAGAATACACAACCAACAATAATTTGTATGTATAAGACGGAGTTTTATGTTTTGTTTGGTTTGTTGCCTTTTGAAGGGTACTGAAAGTACCCGAAATATTGCTTTTCCATTAATTTAATATAATAATTTACTAAAAGAACATGCCGAGTCCAATTATGGATTATAATTATTAAACCTAACTGTTCTAAGAATCTCAGGAATTATAAAATTTGTATGCGTTTTCAACAATGAGTGTCGATTGAAGCGACGACTCCGGAAGCGAAATTTGTAGAGAAATGATTTTTTGGGGGTTATCATTCTATTCAATTCAATATAATGTCGTTTGCGGATATACATTGTACAGTTTGGTTTTATTGCCTTTTTCTATTTTTGTGTAATCACACAATACTGCATGAAAACTTTTTTTTAATTGTAAAAAATACTATTTCCAAGGTGCTATAACATGCATAATTATTATTTGTTCAAAAGATGGCCGCGGGTACTTGCGTTTTGGACACTTGTTTTTTCGGTAGACCTAAGAATTCTATTAGTAAAAAAATATTACGATATGATCTCAAACACTACGACCACAACCTGTCATCTGTGCTTCGAGTAGGGTACGACAGCCTCCTTTGTACGTCGAGACGAATAAATAAATCGCAGCAAGTACTAATTATTGTAAAATTGTCAATATAAAAAATAAAATGATATTATTTTGGTACAGAAACATAAACTATTGTTCCTCGACCCTCATGGCATCAATTACATATTCGGATGTTTTCTTTCGTCAGAAAACGATTTGTAACCAAACGACGTCGACAGCCGGTCTACCTCATACGAAATTCCTGCGGTTTTCCTCAACATTTGCATTTCAAGTTTACACGGAACACCCACTACCATAAGACTGGAATAATTGCGCCATTTCATCAGGAAGTTCTGAAGGCTATTGTCATGTAAAGCTTTTGTAATTTTAAGCATGTGATTATAAAATTGTCTCCTGTAATTTTCGAGATGGGTCCGTGACGAGGTAAAGGCCGTCAGTGTGTGTCACTCGCGGTGTGGCCATGTGTGTGTGAGTATGAGGCTTCCACTTCGAACCACACAATATCTTGACACCATCGCGCAACAGCTGATGGTGATAGTTTATTATAACTTTAGTCTCCCCAACCCACTCTTCCCTTGACTTCCACAAACAGAATTAGCCTTACATAAAAAATTTGTACAAAACCCATAATCCAAATAGTATTGCGTACATCTATACGAATTTCATTGTTGTATTATTCGATTTTCCTTTCAAGTTGTCTCTTAATTTATATTTGTAGCATTTTAATTCATTTCAATATAACGTCATATTTTTACTATACAACTTGAATATTATGTTATTAAAAATTTCATTATTTTGTGTACATTTGGATGTCTTCCCCTGTCAAACAGTTTTCTTATAACAAAAATGGATAGAAGTTAAATAATGTAAAACAAAAATGTCAAAAAGAATGGGTACGGGACTAACGGGAGTCACCAGGTAGGGAACCAAGTTTAGCGTTATTGTTTTACACTTATTAACGATTGAGGTGCTAAGTACAAAACAAATTGAAGTTTCCGGAAGGCTGGCCCCGCCAAAGTGTGAAGACTTACTTTTTAATTTTAAGAAATATTGTGCTTTGTCAGAGCCTTATCCTCAATTCCTTCTGACGTAGGCCTACATATAATAACTCTTGATACATATGTAAAGCGCTCGGTCAACATGAGTTCGATTCCCGGCTGGAGCAGACTTTTCAGCCCGGCAAATATTTATTTATCACAACATATTTTCAGTTTGTTAAGAGATTTCTTGCAACATATTCCAGTTTCGTGTCTGATCGACCAATACATTACGAACTATATTTGCTGATGTAGGTGTCCCAACGAAAAATAGCCTTTGAAAACGTGCTAATGATTGTACCCGTTTATATTATTATGATCTCATTTGACATTTGGCCACTTCCGGCCGAGCGAATCATTGGACCGGAAACAAGAGGATAGGACGACACTTCCGCTTTGCTATCTGCTATTTCCTATAGCAACACTGATCACGTATATTGTGTGTCACAAAAAAAATTCAAACTTCAATTCGCCCAAGCACACCATTCAACGTAGGTAGTTGTGTTTTTGTGACATTAATTTTCAACTGGTTTTTTATATGAAAAAAGTTTTTTGACAATTGTTTTTTCTGCAAAATTTTTCGTTTGGCGGTACAAATCGGTACAAAATACCGCTAAAAGAAAAAAATCGCAGGAAAGACAATTATAAAAATATATCATTTTTCTCTCAGTCAGCCTCTTATTCTAGAAAACCAGTTGAAAATTAATGTCACAAAAACATAACTATCTACGTTGAATAGTGTTTGGGCGAATTGAAGTTTTAAATTATTTTGAAGAGGCGATATTTGCCGTGTGCCCGATCAGAAAAATTGGAAAAAAATAGTTTTGATTTTCCAATAGAGCCAGGTTTCAAAGTCATTCACTATATTTTGACCTGGTGACCTGGCATATTTTGGAAAATAGAAAAACGCGGTCGAATAGCCTTTAGCATAATTCTCAACTATAGTTCTAAATTCTAAGGCGTAAAGGTATAGACGTAACTCGTAAGAATGGGATTTTGGGCAATTTGTTATACAAGCTTACGCCTCATGACTATAAGGACGAGTTGATACCTAAAAATTTACGGAAATATTAGTTTGAAGTGAAAACTGAAAAGTATCATTATACAAGCTTTTATTTTTTTCATGAGATAGCAGACTGAGATTTCAGTGGTCATGCAAATAATATTTAGCCACTAACATTTCAATTTCATTAAATCAATCATAACGTTGCCGTCACATAAACGATATAAATGGTGCTGTTTTCTAAGTTTCGTTGTGTCGGTGTGTTGAGTGAATAGTTATAGATAAGGGAGGAGCTTGACGCTTGGAATAGGACACATTTGGCAGTTAGCAAATAGCTGTTCGCTCGCGGCCAAGGACCAAGAAGCATTCGACGTATATGAAACTTTGTAAAGTTGGAAAATAAAGTATACATGGACAGCTATACAGCCATAGATTTCCAAAAAAATTCTTCATCATCCAGAAAAAATCCACAAATATAGTCAATTTTGGACTTTTTAAATTAATAAATTATTTCAAAACAAATGTTAGAAATGTTTACTGAAAAGCCCTATATTTCCACAATTTGCCTAAAACGCATATCCTAGACTCTCTTAATTACTTTCTTACATTGTTGTCTGATAGCTCTGGTTTCAGGGCAACGTGCAAAAGTCACAACGTCATACGGGGCAAACAGGTCAAAGGTAACCAAACATTATTACGCTCTTATGTTTACAATGCCTATTAGTAGACTTGTCATGAAAGTACTGTATTAACTAAAAACAATATTACAGTCATGTTATAACATGTTTTTGTTCCAAGCTCGTGCATAACGTATTCAGGAGGTCACGGTTCGATACCCACCCCCAGCAATCCAAATTAAAAGTTTTTTACACGAGTTAATTTATTTTTATTTATTAAGTAATCTATCCCAATGTCTGAATGAATCTTATGTACATTTTTTGTTTAGTATTGTTCGTTCCCTTCCCTCCAGTGGCGTATCCATCCAAGGGGGAGGGGGAATAACCCTCTCATTTTCAATAAAAAGTATCTAGTATAACTGTTTTATCTCAATACTTAAGGCAAAATTACCATCTGACTTAGAGAGGATTTTAGTAGATACCAAGTTGGTTATTGTGATGCTTTAAAACGCACAGATTTTTAAAAAATTTTAAAAAATTTTGGATTAAAAACAGGATTTTAGTAGATTTAAATTCTGGCCATTGTTATGCTTTAAAACGCACAGATTTTCACCAAAATGACCTTGAAGAAGATTTCCCCCACTTAGCCTTCGGTACAGCTATGAATTAATTCGTTGAAACCCCCTTTATGAATTCCTGCATACACCACTGGTTTCCCCAACCAACATACAGAAACTGATCGCGGTTTCTGAAACTCGCGTAAGGGTACATAATATTATTTTAAATATGTAGGCTTACTTACATGATTATTGCATTTTGTAAGTTTGTAGGCAGGCTATGTATATGTAAATAAATGATGTGTGCCGATTTTCTTAGAAAATGATATCTATATTATATTCCATTCTATTTCTATCTCACTTGCATAATTTCTTCTTCGTGATAATACAAGCACACTGAAGGATAGTGATCACATAGTCCGCCGAGGTTAAGGACCTCTGTGCTCCGGAAAACACCAGAGTTCAATCTGTCTTATATTCTAAGAACAGAAGTGTGCACAATCATACGGTGATGAAGTCATAATCTCTCGCGGTTTGATAAGGTTTCCTCTGATTCACGCTGATTACCAGTGCAATGCAGTCTTGTCTAGTTGAGGCTGAGCCATTCTAAGATTCTGGTCTGTAACTTCTGTAAGCTTCTCCGCAATGGTATTTAATACTTTTGACAACAATTTGCCATCAGCCCATCACGTAAGCTATCCAGAGACGTAGGAACGGGGGGCCCAGAGGGCCGGCAATGCCCCTTTGTTTGGCCTTGGTTGGTCCAGGGGGGCAGGGGGGGCAAAACTAACGTGAGTTAAATAACAATCCCAGAATGTCCGCAGTATGCGCATACACTTAAACAATTCGACACTGACCTTGGTAAAACGAATATGAAAAAATTAGGTTAAAATTTGCTAAAATGGATCACTTCACGTTAATTTTCTTAGTTTTTTGATGGCAGATAGTTGCTGTAAAACATCGTTTACAGAGTCCGACATGACGAAATAACTGTAGTATGGTGACTTTTTTCAACTTTGGTGAAAGGGCCTCTGGCGGTTGGGGCTTTGCCCCAGACCCCAGCTGCCACCCAGATTACGCTTCTCCAACTACGCGCCTGAAGCTATAACTAAGTACAATAATGTAGATTTATATCATATTCATATTATTCATATTCATGACTATTTTTTTTTTCGGGTTGACCGAGTAAGTAGCCTTGACAGTGTGGGCCATTTTGGCCACGAAATGTTGATGTTTACAAGATAAATCAGTATAATTTAGTTTGCTTACATTTACTATACTCAATCTGCACGAAAAGGGTAGCCATGAATATAAGTGGAATCATACCCATCTATGCATTTTTAACGAACAATATTATTGTCCGTTATTGTTCGTCGATAATATTCGAAAAAATACAGAATTGATATGGGTGATTCGGTCGATGTGCCCGACGATTTGCCTCTCTGTTCTACAACAATGTCACACGCAACGTGCGAAATTGTATAGCATGATTTTTCGGAACTTGTTTTTGAATAGTGAGAATCAATTTTGGATTTATCTTGGATTGGTACCAATTTTCACGGATTGAAAAGGAATTAACGTCTGCATTTAGCACTGAATTTGTTAATAACATTTAGGCACACGATAAATTATGTATAGTTTGAAACACTTTGAAGTAAAGATTGTTTGGTTTATCATCGGACAACATGTGAAATCTGGTTAGATTTGTTTTGCCGCCATCCTTATACCGTTATAAAGTTATTGATGAAAAGTATATACAATGAGTGTGCATTTACTTCCCTTCAATGCTTTACATTATATTTTGCCACACCTTGCCTTACCTTCCCAACGTACTTGCTTAAAATTATGCTATATACAAATTTAAACACATCATAAAAATATTCGTTTCATCACTCCAATATATCGCCTTACTTAAAGGGGTATTCACCCGCTGAACTCAAAAAATATATTTCATTAAGGCTAGCTAGTTATGAATTTAGAAATCAACAGAAAAATTATTGGGCCCACCATCGACCCCCAAAAAATTGTCAAACTTGGTATTTTTCGAGCTAGGTCCCATCTGCGAAAATCTCCCATAAGAAATAACATGGGCACGATCTTTATTCCCTTGGAGGGTTTTGCTCAAAAAAATATTGGCCATCATTGACATATTCTACAGCCGTTTCTGTAAATCCTCTATATTTTGTTTGTAATTTGGGCAAGTGGTTCAGTCAAAATTTGCAGATTACCAAGAAGGGGTGTGATTTTGGAATGCATATTTTTGCGTGTTTGAGAGTATATTTGTGCTCAGTTTCAAGACACGATGTTACAAAGGGCAATTTTAGATTGGTATGATTGTCTTGTATCTATGTGGAACAAAAAAGATGCAGGTTAAAGCCGATTTAAGAAATTTCTCAAAACGCCAATTTTCGCTATTTTCCGGATCAAAAAATTGATATAAAATCACAGTTACAAGATATAATTTTTAAACGGTCATTTAGTGTGGTATTGTGCTATAGGTTATGCGTTAAAAAAATAATTTTTTGGGTTAATAGCTCCTTTAATTTCACATTGATACGCACATTGTAATATTACGCTTTTAATCTGACGGATATATACTTCCCAGATTGCCATTGTAGAGTGGAAGTTTGCGAAACATTGGATATTAAAACAATACTATATACAATTATCTAGTTCATTATTCTTCTCCATCTCTCTCCCCGATTACCATGAAGCTCTGGTTATGTCGCGAGGTCGCGTTACCGAATATTATTCATTTAAAAATGTCAGTCATAATTAGCCATCTGCTCAATTAAAACACAAACCATCTGATGTCTCTGTTTAAATCAAACTTCTGTTGACCACATTGTTTTTCATCGTCATAATAATATTATAAGCAGTACGTTATGCTTTTTTTCGACATATAATTGAAATTCCAATTATTGTATTTATCGTTAGTATCAATAAAATATGTAGGAATTCCTCATCTGAAATTGTATTTTGGTTAACAGTAAGGTCATTATGCGATTAGAAATTTTAAATTATATTAGGGCCTTGTATGTATGTACGCCTATGAGAATGGCGATACATTACAAACCATTCTTTAACTTTTTCTGTACTCATACCATTACAAACCTGAAGATGCAAAATAGGGATCAACAACAATTAAACATATCTCTGGGAAAATGGAGTAATAAGATACAACAACAATCATCATTATACAATGTCATAAAACATCCAAAGTCGTTACGCCAATGAACATACTATTATCACCACCCACTCGAATCATAATATTAACCCCCTCCATGCAACCAGCATGTCGACTTATCTTGTTCGGGCGTAATCAAAGTATTGCAGCTGTCCCATCACAGTATCACCTTACTATGAAGGAAGGGTGATCACATCACGTATCTTCCCACACTGGAGGGAGCCCAAGCCCTCATGTGGGGCCACACGCCGGCACAACACTGTCTCACACTCATGGACGCTAGCAGGGGGCTAAGTGTCCTACTCCTACTTCCCTCGCTGGAAGTGCTTTTGTGAAGTACCTATCCTCATCTACCAATCCATTGATATTATTGACTTGATTTTCTTGTGCACATTTATTTATATTCAACAGTATCAAATACATTTTGTTTGTGAATTTGAATTTGAAGAAATAAAGCTGGTTATCGTCTTTTCCATAATTAATTGGATGAGCGTAGCGAGCGAAGATTCCATTTCACTACACTGGAGAAAAAAATCCGGAATGTTTTTTTTGTCTGTTTGTTAACAAGACTCCGGCTAAACCGATACTCCAATTGCGTTGAAATTTTCTGGAGGTCTTCGAAATCTCTGAACTTAGATCTGTCACGTTTTTGAGCGCAATCATAAAATTATTTCTCATTAAAATCGCAATTTTAACGATTGTTTCGATTTTAAAAAAATTTCTTCGGCTTATAACACCTACATGCTTTATCCGATTGTAATGATTTTTTCACAGGTCCTTATTATATTTATTAATATATTCGTGTGAAATTTGAGCGTTATCAAAAAATGATAAAAATCGCAATTTTACGCTTTTTTTCGCTTAAAAAACATTACGCTCATCCAACAACGCGCCTGAAAAAGCGTTTGCGAAGCTTTTAGTTATAAATTCACACAATGATGATGATGATTTGTGTTGCACACATTTTGTCAGTTGGCAATTAGCTATTCGTTCGGCCAAGAAGATCCGAAGTATATAGAACTTTGCACACACAGTTGTCAGTAAAGCATACATAACTATAGACAAACCCTTCAATCATAGATCTTCAAATTTAAAACAAATCAAGAATATAGTCAATTATTTTGGACCTTAACAAAATCGAAAATCGTGAAAAACAATTTGAAAACATAATTTGAAAACAATTTTTTTAAATCGTTACAGTTAAAAATTTCAAACAACTACAGTCAGCCGGGCGACCTGCAATTTGCTTAAAACGCCAACGCAACTCTCCTATAACGTCAGCTATTCGAGACGATGAGTGGTAATACATGTCTATGAAGGACGATTACCAAAATCTCATACAGTATGCGGGTTTTGAACCCACTCTCGTATGCCACACTAGCTTCAATTTATCCAGTCTACCAGGAAAAATCTTGGTGGACAGCCATATAGCATTTATAGTGCCAATTTTATTTTATTTATGCTAGAGATACGTATTAGTTCCTAAGTAGTCAATTAACCTTAGTATGTATCACAATGAGAAAAAGTAGCTCCGCCTCAAGATTTACTCTTATTGGAGCATACAAATATCAAAATGTAACAACCATGTATACAAACAATATGGAAAAATAAAAGATCAATCAATCAATAGTGAGAATCAATTTTGGATTTATCTTGGATTGGTACCAATTTTCACGGATTGAAAAGGAATTAACGTCTGCATTTAGCACTGAATTTGTTAATAACATTTAGGCACACGATAAATTATGTATAGTTTGAAACACTTTGAAGTAAAGATTGTTTGGTTTATCATCGGACAACATGTGAAATCTGGTTAGATTTGTTTTGCCGCCATCCTTATACCGTTATAAAGTTATTGATGAAAAGTATATACAATGAGTGTGCATTTACTTCCCTTCAATGCTTTACATTATATTTTGCCACACCTTGCCTTACCTTCCCAACGTACTTGCTTAAAATTATGCTATATACAAATTTAAACACATCATAAAAATATTCGTTTCATCACTCCAATATATCGCCTTAATTAAAGGGGTATTCAACCGCTAAACTCAAAAAATATATTTCATTCAGGCTAGCTAGTTATGAATTTAGAAATTATTAGAAAAATTATTAGGCCCACCATTGACCCCCCAAAAATTGTCAAACTTGGTATTTTTCGAGCTAGGTCCCATCGGCTAAAATCTCTCTTAAGAAATAACATGGGGACGATCTTTATGCCCCGTGACCTTGGAGGATTTTGATCAAAAAAATATTGACCATCATTGACGTACTCTACAGCCGTTTCTGTAAATCCTCTATATTTTGTTTTGTAATTTGGGCAAGTGGTTCAGTCAAAATTTGCAGATTACCAAGAAGGGGTGTGATTTTGGAATGCATATTTTTGCGTGTTTGAGAGTATATTTGTGCTCAGTTTCAAGACACGATGTTACAAAGGGCAATTTTAGATTGGTATGATTGTCTTGTATCTATGTGAAACAAAAAAGATGCAGGTTAAAGCCGATTTAAGAAATTTCTCAAAACGCCAATTTTCGCTATTTTCCGGATCAAAAAATAAAAAATTGATATAAAATCACAGTTACAAGATATAATTTTTTAAACGGTCATTTTAGTGTGGTATTGTGCTATAGGTTATGCGTAAAAAATAATTTTTTGGGTTAATAGCTCCTTTAATTTCACATTGATACGCACATTGTAATATTACGCTTTTAATCTGACGGATATATACTTCCCAGATTGCCATTGTAGAGTGGAAGTTTGCGAAACATTGGATATTAAAACAATACTATATACAATTATCTAGTTCATTATTCTTCTCCATCTCTCTCCCCGATTACCATGAAGCTCTGGTTATGTCGCGAGGTCGCGTTACCGAATATTATTCATTTAAAAATGTCAGTCATAATTAGCCATCTGCTCAATTAAAACACACACCATCTGATGTCTCTGTTTATAAATCAAACTTCTGTTGACCACATTGTGTTTCATCGTCATAATAATATTATAAGCACGTTCTGCTTTTTTTTCGACATATAATTGAAATTCCAATTATTGTATTTATCGTTAGTATCAATAAAATATGTAGGAGTTCCTCATCTGAAATTGTATTTTTGGTTAACAGTTAGGTCATTATGCGATTAGAAATTTTAAATTATATTAGGGCCTTGTATGTATGTACGCCTATGAGAATGGCGATACATTACAAACCATTCTTTAACTTTATCTGTACTCATACCAATACCATTACAACCTGAAGATGCAAAATAGGGATCAACAACAATTAAACATATCTCTGGGAAATGGAGTAATAAGATACAACAACAATCATCATTATACAATGTCATAAAACATCCAAAGTCGTTACGCCAATGAACATACTATTATCACCACCCACTCGAATCATAATATTAACCCCCTCCATGCAACCAGCATGTCGACTTATCTTGTTCCGGGCGTAATCAAAGTATTGCAGCTGTCCCATCACAGTATCACCCCTTCCCTTATGAAGGAAGGGTTGATCACATCACGTATCTTCCCACACTGGAGGGGGCCCCAGCCCTCATGTGGGGCCACACGTCGGCACAACACTGTCTCACACTCATGGACGCTAGCAGGGGGCTAAGTGTCCTACTCCTATACTTCCCTCGCTGGAAGTGATTTTGTGAAGTACCTATCCTCATCTACCCAATCCATTGATATTATTGACTTGATTTTCTTGTGCACATTTATTTATATTCACAGTATCAAATACATTTTGTTTGTGAATTTGAATTTGAAGAAATAAAGCTGGTTATCGTCTTTTCCATAATTAATTTGGATGAGCGTAGCGAGCGAAGATTCCATTTCACTACACTGGAGAAAAAAATCCGGAATGTTTTTTTTGTCTGTTTGTTAACACGACTCCGGCTAAACCGATACTCCAATTGCGATGAAATTTTCTGGAGGTCTTCGAAATCTCTGAACTTAGAACTGTCACGTTTTTGAGCGCAATCGAAAAATTATTTCTCATTAAAATCGCAATTTTACGATTGTTTTCGATTTTTAAAAAATTTCTTCGACTTATAACACCTACATGCTTTATCCGATTGTAATGATTTTTTCACAGAACCTTAATTTTATGTATTAATATATTCGTGTGAAATTTGAGCGCAATCGAAAACTTATTTCTTATGAAAATCGCAATTTTACGCTTTTTTCGCTTAAAAAAACATACGCTCATCCAACAACGCGCCTGAAAAAGCGTTTGCGAAGCTTTTTAGTTATAAATTCACACAATGATGATGATGATTTGTGTTGCACACATTTTGTCAGTTGGCAATTAGCTATTCGCTCGGCCAAGAAGCATCCGAAGTATATAGAACTTTGCACAGTTGTCAGTAAAGCATACATAATTATAGACAACCCTTCAATCATAGATCTTCAAATTTAAAACAAATCAAGAATATAGTCAATTATTTTGGACCTTAACAAAATCGAAAATCGTGAAAAACAATTTTGAAAACATAATTTGAATACAATTTTTTTTTTTTTTTTTTTAATCGTGTTACAGTTAAAAATTTCAAACAACTACAGTCAGCCGGGCGACCTGCAACGCAACTCTCCTATAACGTCAGCTATTCGAGACGATGAGTGGTAATACATGTCTATGAAGGACGATTACCAAAATCTCATACAGTATGCGGGTTTTGAACCCACGTCCTCGTATGCCATACGCTTCGGATATTGCCCTACTCATACTCATATGCCACCGCGGACGGCATCGTTATTAAATACACACAAAATAGAACATAAAAATTAAACACATTTTTTATCCCAGGCCTACATACTATTTTGAGTAACGATTTTATTCCAGTTTAATTTTTCCATTGTTAGCATACAACACAATTTTAAAGCATATAGGATTCACAATAATAAAACCTATGAAAATATGCTTACGGCTAACGGCTGTGGGACCGTAATGACCTCGCTGCCCCGCACCTCCATATGACTACAGTCTCCCACATAGAGCGAGCACTCGTCGAAGCACATTTCCATTCAAGTATTTTATTTTGATCTCTTCCGGTTGAGAAAATGGATAGTAATCAGTGTTGATTTCAGGCATTTTTTATAGGGGTGATGATTGGAAATATAGGGTAGGCAAAGACCAGAAAAGTACTCACCAAGCGATGCATTAAGGTGGTTGCTGAAAACGATATAGTTGAGTTGTAATACAATCTTAAAAATATTATATTGATTGAATGTATTGCGCTTATTAGTACGAACATATATTTTTTCTCGAGAAGCACGTGGAGGAATATGCAGAGCGAATAGCAGTACAACGGCAATGACAATATATACGTTTCGGCGCTTTTTGACCTAATGCACCGTGTTTTACACAAGTGAGTCTCTAAATAGACTCACAGGGTTCCAAGCGAGAGTTGAACTCACGTCAGTCCCAAGCGAGAGTCCAACTCACGTCAGTCCAAGCGAGAGTCGAACTCACGTCAGTCCAAGCGAGAGTCGAACTCACATCAGTCCAAGCGAGAGTCGAACTCACGTCAGTCCAAGCGAGAGTCGAACTCACATCATTCCAAGCGCCAGTCCAAGCGGGAGTAGAACTCACAACAGTCAGCGTCAGTCCAAGCGGGAGTAGAACTCACAACAGTCCAAGCGCCAGTCCAAGCGGGCGTCGAACTCCCGGCCACTCCGATAATCTCGTTGAACGTGTGAATCACTGCAGCGACCTCATTTCAAGGGCACAAAGGTGAAATGAGGTCACTAATCGCTGCACTTTCACCCATCAGATGACCGAGTGCTTTCTCTAAACTGAATGACACGTTAGGTCGAAGACCGTGAAAAACAAACAAAGCAAACAATAAAATGTCATATTTTATTATTCTACTCTCAACGGAAATTGCATCTCGTAAAAAAATTTTTCATTACAAAAACTTGTCTCTTTTTTGAGATCACGATATACAGTTTCAAATTTTGGTAAATGTTGTCGATGCTTCGGTTGACTCGCATAAGTCCAGCTGAGACACGTCGAAAAGTCAAATTTACAATATTTTAGCGAGTAGGCCTACACATGTTTTTAATGTTCGGCTTTTTGTCCCCCGCGAGTCCTCGCTGGTATAATAATCATCAATAAATGATCGCCATCCCCTGTGGCAAATATGACCAGGGCGCTGGTACGAAGCTTATTACTACGAGGATGTGGGTTCTAATCCCGCTTAAGACACGGGTTTTTATATCCACCCTTCTTTGGCATCTATATACCACCGGCATCGACTCGAATAGCCTTAGTGCATTAAAAAAGTTGTAAATCAACCAAAATCATCATCTTGAATGAATGAATATCTACACATTTTACTCTAGAACCTGGATGTTGGAATAGTATTTTTTAAATGCACACTTCGTCATAATAGGTTGGCTTGTTTTATAGAACATAGAGCCTAGATGGTGAAGCGATCGCTCGAGTGAAGTGGGGGCTCAAATTTGAATAAAATGGAGAAATATGCGGTTTTATTTTGTTTGCTTTTGTCCCTGTTTGTTCGCTCTCTGCAGAGTGCAGACCAAACAGTTTACAATACATATTCCGGTTACGTTGATGACATTTTTTGGAAATACTTTTTAGTGTAATCTGCAAAAAAAAATTTTTTTCTCATAACAATTTCAATTTATTTTTAGATTAATTATTTATTAATTATTTATTTTTTATTATTATTTATTTATTTATTTATTTATTTATTATGTTTATTTTTATTTATTTATTTATTAATTATTATTATTGATTTATTATTATTATTTATTCGATTTTACAAACATTTCTTCTTTCACCACCAATTACTCTTGCTCACTCGAATGTCTACCATTACTCTACTGGCAATTGTTACCACTCCAATCACAATTTCATTTTCAGGGAACCTCCATTATACCAGTCCTGTTTACCTTAGACTTGATTGTAACGGTTTGTTGATTGTAACGGTATGTCATACAAATCGCGATTTTACACAACAATATGATTTTCCATTCTTATGATTTCATTCACACAGTTAAACATTTGGAAATGAGTTGGTTACTAGGTACTTCTTCCACAAAATATTTCAATAGATCAATAGTTCAACAAAGCTTAACTAAATTTAAAATCGTGGGGAACGATTGCTTAGTGCACCAAAAACGTTCGTCTATCGTTTATGAGTGACTTATGTTCAAACCTCGACATAATATTGTAAAATATATGTCCGGTTTACATAAAAATTTATAGAATTTTCAGGGAACCTTTGAAAGCTCTAATCTTAGACCTTTAACGTTTTGGGGTTAAATCAAAGTAATATTTTCCAAGGAAATTGCACTTAGCCAGTAGATGTACGTATAGTTTCTCATGCTTGTGTTGGTTTTTTGGTATATAGTATACTATAACGTCACTTTATCTTTTAGATAACATATTATTTAGGTTCTCTAGTATAAACGAATACGATAGTTTTCAGAGGTTTTGGCGGTGCAGTATCAAACCACAAATGAAAACAAATGCGATTCAAAACGATAGGTGACGAAGAAATCACGTATTTTAATCGCCTACACTGCATGTTTAAAAATTCGTACCTTGCCATAGGTCAATAGATCGGATGACTAAGGTTCATCCAATAACATGTCAATAAGTTTTGAGCAAACTAAAGCATCGAAAGCAGTAGCCATCCCCTAGCTATACGCGTTTCCAAGCAAAGATAGATGGCAGCACTAAAACGCAACATGTCGGACCGATCAGTGATAGAGGCGAGCTGCTTACGGCGGGCGCTGTATATTCAGTTGGCTTCAACTTGATTTTTGTTACATTTCTGATCATTTGCGAAAACATTGTTGATTATGTCACATCGTCCGCGTATTTTATTAGTAAAATTCGTAAGTTTTGGGGATCGGCTTTGTTAATAACGGGAATTTAATGGCATTTTAAATTACAACAAATAATTGAGATTATTTGATGATATGAGCTCGAAAAGAACAAACCACACTGTTAAACAATTAAATACAGAAACAAGTGTATAAAAAAATGTTGAATGATGAAGATCGATGATATTTTGCCAAGAAAATGTCGCCCAATACTAATAATTTCAATAATTTACTTGATATCCAAAATCAAAAGAGATTCTAGCAAATTTTAGCCCTACACTTGTTTTGCACTTTTTCTACTTCGTTTTACAATGTAAACGAAATCGGAGTAGGCCTATATATATTTATCTAGTATACACTTAGGACTTCCGGTTTTATAAATATACATTTTATGAAAAGGAGGCCTATTGAATAGCTGATGGCCTATTTTTATTATTGTTTTGTATGTCAATAATGGCATGACGCGTCATTCTGCAGACAGCTTTTAAATCTTGTAGGTCATATCATTATACTTATTCTATAGTTATAATATAAATCGTATTTATTATGATATTATGTAAAATATTATGTATTAAATATTGGTAATGACTAATGAACAATGACGGTAAATGGTATATGTAGGCCTACATTAATTATATAAGGTAGAAAAGGAGTTGGGACTTGTGCATAAGCGCTAATACAATTAATATTATATTTGTTATTGTTTTGTTATTGTTATTATGAGTATGACTTTATTTATATTAAATTATCATAACAAAACGAAAGAAGTATATCTCAATTAAAAGTGCCATAAGAAGCGAGCGATACTGTATGTGTGTGTTTACTATGAGTTGTGAACATTCTTGACTGTTTGAATTTGATTTAGTATTTATATCGTACCCTGTTAGCTTATATTTGGTATATAACCTATAAATACCAATGATTTATTATGATATTATAATTAGAGAATTGTAATATGGATACAAATGCCATCCTTGGTGTCTCATGGGTGCATTGGGCGCAGGTCTGAATATAGTAATATTATTCTGGTAAACATGGTCTCGAATCCCGCATATTGGAGAGCGATTTTATTATTTTGGTGCACCCCCATGCTTTTGATAATCATCAATTAACAACATTTTGGGAAAGCAAGAACTGTGATTGTACATATTTATAAGTGACAAACACGGAATGGCATGTATTGTTCAGGTAAGCACATAGCGCGCTCCTCCGACTATCACTGATCGGACAGTTGCATTTTTCGCCACCAGGTAGCAACCCCTTTGCTTGGAAACGCGTATAGCGTAGCCCTCAGAATCGCTTTTACAGGACCCTAGCTTTTAATTGAATTTTACTAAACCTAATTTTCATTCTCTATTGATTCCTTGCGATAACGTTATCAACTATATACGATCACGTACTCGAGCCATTTTCACAGCCGAATGCAATGCAGCTGTGACGAATCTTTAAAAAAGGAGCCAAATAGCATGGGTGTAGATGGAGCCATGACAATTATTAAGCTCACCAACACCCACCCCACCATGCATGACTATGACGTCATATGAAACTCTCGTATATTAGCAGTGATGATTGCAGCTGCTACTTTTCAAATTATAATTTTATGATTACAAAATAATGCAATGACAAAACAACGAAATTTTAAAAAAAATTGCGAAGCATACATAAATACTTTTTAGAGATGTGTTTCCCAAGGGCGTAATGCCATATAGCTAACATGGGCCAACCGCGAGAGCGCCGCTAAATCCGCACCAAGGTGACCAAGCCTTTGTTACCGACGTGTATGCGGAACTACCTTGACCTTCGACACCCAAACCCAGTGCCTGCCTGCCTGAGTGCCTGCCTGCCTGCCAGGCTGATTACAATCTGCAAATGCAATGTTCAATTTGGAAACAGCTAACGGCAGCAGCGACAGAATCTTTAGTGTGCACAGGTAGGCCTATGTGCATGATACGTGCACAACGTGTATGGATGGCTACGTCTCGATGATGATGATGATGATGATGATGATGATGATGATGATGATGATGATGATGATGATGATGATGAATCGGTGAGTGGTGATAGATGAGGGTGAATTGACGATTACAAAAACCTATGTATGATGCGGGATTCGAACCCACGTCGGCGTAGAGCTAAACTTCTATTCGGCCCAGTGCTCGAGCCCTAATCGTATGTGCCCCCGCGGACGTCTCGAGTACTGGACCGAAGCGCATAACTCAAAACGGGCGAGGGTTCGAATCTCGAAGAGGTAGTTGTCGAATTGGGGGAACGGGACATGCCCCCCTCCAAAAATAAATGTATGGGCTAAGCAAGTCCCCCAACAAAGCACATCGTTGTAACTGTCTCCCCCCCCCTCCCGAGAGAAACTCTGCCATCTTACTTTCAATTAATGTATTTTTTGTATGTGTGTTTGTCTATGTATTTAGATCGAAATTTCAGTAAAAATACATTTTTGAAAGGTGACTTTGTGTAACCATTGATATGAAAGTAAGATAAGCTATTAAAGTGCTTTTGGAGTTCAGAGTTAGATTGGTGGTTGCTGTTTTGTAGGCCTATATGATTTGAGATTTGACTTCTTCCAATATTAGAACGACTACATACGGCATGAGGAAAGAAAAGTCGTATTCGCAATGAAAAGCACAGCAACAAGTGTGCATACTCTGTAACTGTAAGGAGATGCCTATTTTACCTTCGAGCATGATTTGTTTTTCCAATTTTGGTTCAGTTTAGCTTAAAAAAATAGATCATGAGGATATTTTTTTTGTAAATGGTGGTTGAAAATAAAATTAACATGTTTTTTTAAAAGGTTTCAATTTTAGAAAACTGTGACGAATGGGATAATGGCCCAATACCCCATTGGGCCACGAAAAATATGGATTTATCTACCACAACGAAAATATGTTCATTTTCCTGCATTTAATTCGAAAATTACGAAAGTAATGCTGCATCCACTAGCAGTTATTAAAATATTATAATTGAGATGTGAACATGATAGCACTGTTGTTGCACTCACGCACCCATCTGAGTCTGACTGGAGAAGTTCGCATGATTTGCAAGTTGCAACATTATAACAATTGCATTGCACGCATGCATTGTGTTACTCGACTCTTGCAACGAGCAGGTCGTGTTGATCGTGATAATACCTGAAGATCAAGGCTAATAATATGAGAAGGACAAAACTAATTGCGCCAGTCGGGCAGAGGGCGTGAAGTGTAGTCGAGACTATGAAGCTTGGGTTACTGTAATTCAATCAGACGATTTGTTTGATCGATAGTCCGGGATTAGTCCCCATATGGGCACCTTGTAAACAACTATCAAGGAAGTATTTAAAAAATACGGATCAACAATTAAAGAGATATTATCTGAACAGCTATTTGCATGGTAATTCAATTGCTCTACTTTATCGAACCTGAAAGTCATAACAAATACTCAGATTCGGGTCTTTGGGAGGACACAGGTTCGATACCCGTCACCGTCAATCTTGACTGAAAGTTTTTTCAAGGTCTTAGATTTAGATTTTTTAAAATAAATAAAGATTTATTTTTTTGTTTATTTATTTATTAAAAATCTAAATCTTCTAATTATTTATTTAATAAAATAAAAAAATAAAAAATTAATTAAAAAAAATGTATTTATATATTTATTTATTTATATACATATTTATTTAATTATTGAACGACTCCTATTCAGTTAAAAATACTGATTCTGATCCGATTGATTATGGGATTGATTCCTCTCCAACATCCCTTTTGGCACTCTTTCCAAAACAGCTACCCTAACAACCAAATTGGCCTAGAGCATGGCTTGGCTAATCGTAAAAGACGAACATCAGCTGGTAATTAGACTGTAGTGTAGTGGTGCATAAAACTCCCCAAAACTAGAGGAGAGCTCTGGCGGTCGTCGTCGGGGACCCCTCCCCCAGCCCCGACGACGACGACGACGACGACGACGACGACGACAACACGAACAATGACAAAGAAGACGACGACCACGACGTAAGGAACCACCCCCACCCCTCCCGTTTTCATCCACCTACCCGTGGCTGGTAGGGGGAAGGTCCCACTTAGCAAGGATGCCTGGATGGCAACACAGTATATAGAAAGGCCTATCTATATACTGTGATGGCAATGCAAGGGGCTGGCAAGTTGAAGAAGTTGATTTGCGTCCATTCAGTCATGGGTTGCATGCATGCATGCGCTTTGAATTTTAAAATTAGACCTAACTTAACCCAAACGAAACCCAAAGCCCAAACCATAGTATCACCAAATCACGGCATGGATTTATTTCAGAACCTCTAGCTTGTCATTTTGTTTTTGTAAATTTACATGACGGAATTGAAAATCGCACAACATGCTACTAATTTAATTTTGAATTAGCAGCCCAAAATGATACCTTTAATAGACCTTACTACAAAACAAAATTTGTTATCGACATCAACAGCTCAATCAACAAATCGTAATTTACAACGATAACAAAATTTCAACCGGTCAGGAAAAAAATTAATTTTGTCAGTTGATATGTTTTATTTTCCCCGCAACCATCAATCATCAATATAAAATAATATGTATGATTTATTTCCGGTCTTCATTTCAAAAGTACGCAAAGTCGTCAAGGTCAGTGATGTCATTTCAAAAACTTATTGAGTGACAGCGACAGCAATCAACTCTTTTTTTGTTATTTTTCTGTCAATAAAAGGTACGCTGGTCATCCTACTAGCATTCTAGCGCGCTTTCGACCTTGACGCTTTGTTTTGTTTCTTTTAAATAGCCCAAACTTCAAACAGGAAGACAAAACAAACTAGTGGATATTTACACAATTGCCTTGCACGACGTGTTGTTGAGTATACAAGCGTTTACGTAATGATTATCGGCCGTACTTAAAGAACGCAAATAAAGATGAGATAGTAAATGTTTTCTAGTCGGCCCGTACGTTTGTCGCGTCTGCTGTACGCTCAATACACTCGCTCCGATCAAGGCGCCTCTTTAGCTCAGTGGTAGAGCACTGGTCTCGTAAACCAGGGGTCGTGAGTTCAAACCTCACAGGAGGCATATTTTTTTAACTTTCAATTCCACTTTCATTGCATGAAGAGCAAGTATAATGTAAAATTGGTGCAAATTTCAATTTCGTCGATGTAGAAGAAGTGTTAACTTCAACATAACCGCTTACAATTCGACTGTAAGGTTTTTACATCCAGTGTTATTGAAGTCAACTTACTGAATTATTCATTAGTGAGTCTGAGAAACCAGTACTACAGACGTGTCTAAAAGAGTGAACAGCGACAAAAAGTGGTATTACCCACCTCAAATTATTACGCCATCAGCAACAGAGTTGCGTGCAGCTCTTCAAAACGCCGGCGAGTAGAATCTATTCTTTGGCAATCATTACCGAACATTTATTGTACAATCATGATTCAGGATAAGAAATGCCAAACGGGCTATAAATAAACATTCAACATGCTAATTAAGAAGTGATTAGAGGGCATACGCTGCTTGTCACTGTCAAGTATACTCACTTCGAAAAAGATTGCCTCCTGAAAATTACAATTTCAGAATTTGCTAAACGGCGGCGTTGGGGAGTTGTAGTACATACAGTACATGTACATAGTACCCGAGTATTTAAAGTTTATTTGGATTAAGGGTGCGTCAACCGTTAGGTCACTATGCGCCACTCTAGCCTAGGGGATATGGGGAGGAAAATGCCATGCTGGCGAGAAGTGAGAACCAGCCACGGGTAGAGGGAGGGGAAAGAGGGAAGTGTCTCACGTTCCCTACATACTATTTGATGTTTGCGAGATGGACTTTTCCTCTTTTCTCGCCTTTTACGATCATGCTCCGGGCAAAATTTCTCCGGACCCAGACGGGGTAATACAATAATTTCTAAATACATTCTTCAGAATTAATAATTTTTTGATAGGCCCCCGATGACGGTTGCCAGAGCTCACCTCTAGTTTCGGGGAGTAATATACCCCGCGATATTACCCTTCTTACTAGCTGATGTTTGCGAGATAGACTTTTTCCCTTGAAAACAAAAATAATTGGATGAGCGTAGCGAAGATTCCATTTCACTACACTGGAGAAAAAAATCCGGAATGTTTTTTTTTCTTTCTTTCTTTCTTTTTTTTTGTATTTTTGTGTGTCTGTTAACACGATTCCGGCTAAACCGTTACTCCAATTGCGATGAAATTTTATGGAGGCCTTCGAAAAATCTGAACTTAAAACTACCACCTTTTTGAGAGCAATCAAAAAATTATTCCTCATACAAAACACCTACATGCTTTATCCGATTGTTGTGATTTTTTCACAGAACCTTTATTTTATGAATTAATACATTTGTGTAAAATTTGAGCGTAATCAAAAAATTATTTCTCATGAAAATCGCAGTTTTACGATTTTTTCCGATTTTTTAAATTCTTCGACTTAAAGCACCTACATGCTTTATTCGATTGTAATGATTTTTTTACAGAACCTTAATTTTATGAATTGATATATTCGTGTGAAATTTGAGCGGAACCAAGAAATTATTTCTCATGGTAATCGCAATTTTACGATTTTTTTCGATTTTCAAAATTTCTTTGACTTTTAACACCGACATGCTTTATACGATAGTAATGATTTTTTCACAGAACCCTAATTTTATAAATTAATATGTTCGTGGGAAATTTGAGCGTAATCGAAAAGTTATTTCTCATGAAAATCGCAATTTAACGCTTTTTTCGTTTTTAAAAAATTACGCTCATCCAACAACGCGCCTGAAAAAGCGTTTGCGAAGCTTCCTAGTAATAATTAATAAATATCATTTTTTCTACACCTACACGAATAAAATGTTTATCTCTGGCCCACGGATGATCGTGGCTAACCAGCGGTCCTTAATCAAACATCGTAAGCTGGTTGGCCTAAATTTGACCAAAAAACGAACCTAGATAGACCTATCAAATATTTAACATCCAAGTGCTATATTTTCACGTCTCGTTTTACTCATTCACTCCAAGGTTACGACGAGGAAAAGGAATCATGTTTTTAAATATGTTGCCAGAGCTTTACACACTGAATTAATTCTATGTCCACAGAATATATAAAAGTCAATAAATTTCAAAAGTTAAACGGACCGTAAGCTTAGAATAAATTACTATCCAGTTTCACATCGAAATTCTCGAATTCAAGGACAAGAGAGTAAAACGGCAATCAAGTTTTCGATTCGGATAGGAAAAAAACTATGATTGATTCGTATTTGAGCTTCTATTCAAGGTCTTGGTTGATGGATCGAACCGTGTAGTTAAGACTTTGGTTGTGTCTATTGTTGTTCAACTACATGATCAAAATGCACCTCGTATTTATGTATATGACATGATCATTCAATTTTGTTGGTGAAACGTAACTTCTTAGTCAATAGGCGAAAACTTATTTTCATGATTCATGATTGGTATTTTGCTTTAAATTATACGTTTTGGTTTGGTTTATTTGGTTTAAGGGCGCGCCAACAGTTCAGGTATAATGCGCCACTCTTTAAAAAAATGGACGACTTTACAAAAATAGTTTTGATTTTCTAAAAGAGCCAGGTTTCAAAGCCATTCACTGTATTTTGACTTAGTAACATATTTGATGAGGAAATAGAACAGCAAGGATATAACATGAGAAAGACAATCAATAAAATATGAATATGAATAACCATAAGTTCACAATGGAAGTAAAATGTTGGGCTCAACAAATTGTACAGAAGCCGATGTATTTTCTAAATATGTTGTATAGTTGTACCAAGTGCTGCAACCCAGTGGTCAAGTTTGTAATAATGAAATTACTAATTAGCAACAATTAATCATAAGTAAGAGTGAAACTAAATTGGCATATTATGACAATGACATGCTAAGCGTGCAGTTGGGTATTATGTATATCTACGTTTCAAGCGCAAACACTTCAAAAACGTTCAAATTTGAAGCTAATTTCGCTTTCGGCAGTGTATCCGAAATTCCGAAGTGTTCTAAGCGTTTAGGAACGACTTAGTTTCATTTCCCTGAGAATGTGATTTTAAATAGTTTAAGAACGATCATGCTTTCTTTCAGAGTGTAAGCAACGTGTATTCATTTAAGTAGTGTAGAACAAGGAAAACTGACAATCACGCAGTTCTGTTCATGCTTTATGCTTGGCGGGTATTATTGGATGAGCGAAGCGAAGACTTCAATTTCACCGACCCCCCAAAAAATTTAGCTCCGTTGTTTTTTTTTTTTTTTGTTTGTTTTTTTTTTTTTTGTTTTTCCGTCTGTTTGTTCGCTCTCTACCGGGCAAACGGCATATGCGATCTTGATGAAAATTTGACACGACCTTCGTTTTCTCTGAACTTAGACTTGCCACGTTTTTGGGTACAATCGAAGAAATATTTCTCATGAATATCGTACTTTTACGATTTTTTTCGATTTTTAGTGCGATATTTTCGTGCTATTTGGGCCAATTCTGACCAAACGGGTGGGGCTACAACGTTCATATTTCACATGGACATTAAGGTCATGGTGATGTATTGCTTTCTGAAAGAAAAAGTTGAAAAAGTTAGCCAGAATTGAGAGAAATAAAGCTTTTAATATACGTTTTTTGACTTTTTGTGCGATATTTTCGTGCCATTTGGGCCAATTCTGACCAAACGGGTGGGGCTACAACGTTCATATTATACATGGACATTAAGGTTATGGTTATGTAGTACCTTTCGAAAGAAAAAGTGGAAAAATTTAGCCAGAATCCATAGAAATAAAGCTTTTAATACAAGTTTTTTACGGTAAATAATACCAATTGACAAGAAACAAAAGAAACTTGACAACATTCCCCTACAATGCGTAGGCAGCAAAACAAAGCACTTGCAAAAGTAAAGATATCCCACGCAAACTAAAACCTTTAAAAAGCTCATCCATCAACGCGGCGGGACTTTAGCGTTTTCCTAGTAATAATGTGTACAGCCTATAACAAATTAATACCATGATCACCATAGAGCCTTGAGAAGTTATGTGGATGTATGTGTTTTCCTGCTACTTACTGCCGTGAGTTGCAATCACAAAGACAACCGAGTACCAACCTCCAAGGCTAGCTGGTCTGTGACCATCTTTGAACATAACAAGATTTACCGTTAGAGAGTATGATATCGAATCGTTGTTAAATGGCGCCTAGCAACGAACTACAAGTAAGATCATACGTAACGCGAGATATATAAGGTGACCATATTTTGAAAGTAGCAAACAGAGACAATTACTAAAGTGTAAGCATATTGTACCCCAAGGACCAATGGACCATTTTGAGGTCTGGGGTAGAGCAGCAGACTGAGAAAATTAGTGGTGTACGAGTCCTGATTTTTGAGTTCGAGTCGAGTCCAAAACGAGTACTTAAAATAACTCGAGTATCGAGTCCAATTCGAGTCCGAGTACATAGGGTGTGTCTGAAAATTATTCAAAGTCTAGGTCCAGGTCCAGGTCTAGGTCCAAATTCAAGTCCACGTCTAACAACGTAGTTAGGTACTGATTATCTGTCGATGGCGTGTAAAGTACTGTCTGAAAAGTCTAAGTCTAGGTCCATTCTTGGTCCAAGTCGACAAATAGATCGAGCAATCGAAAGTGTACACTCGTTTTAGGTCCGATTCAAAATGGCCGTCCGCGACAACGAGAGAAACAATAAATGAATGCATTGTTAATAAAGGTAAACATTTAAGTTTTGTTTGTTTTTATCACGTATTTAATTGGTTTTACTAGATGTACAAATACTTTTAATAAACAAATACTTTACAAAGGACTCTCGAATGCACACCTAACCTAACTTTAGGTAGTGTTGACTTTGCCCGGCAGGCAGCTCTACTGTAGGCTAGTATAGCACTTTAACATTGAGTTGGACTTGGACCTACACCTGGACTTGGACCATAATTCAGACACACCCTTAGTCTTATTTTTGAAATTTCACTATTATCCTCTTGACCATTTGATTGGATGAGCGTAGCGAGCGAAGTGAAGACTTCAATTTGACTTTCTGTTTTTTTGTTTGTTTTTCACTTACGTTACCCCAAGAAAAATAGCTCGGGTGTTTTGTTTTTTTTTAGTTTTTCTGTCTGTTTGTTCGCTCTCTACCGGGCAAACGGCCCATGCGATCTTGATGAAAATTGGAGGGGACCTTCGAAATCTCTAAACTTAGACTTGCTACGTTTTTGGGTACAATCGAAGAAATATTTCTCATGAATATCGTACTTTTACGATTTTTTGGGATTTTTAGTGCGATATTTTCGTGACATTTGGGCCGATTCTGACCAAACGGGTGGGTCTACAACGTTCATATTTCACATGCACATTAAGGTAATGGTGATGTATTGCTTTCTGAAAGAAAAAGTTGAAAAAGTTAGCCAGAATCTATAGAAAATAAAGCTTTTAATATAAGTTATTTGATTTTTTGTGCAATATTTTCGTGCCATTTGGGCCAATTCTGCCCAAACGGGTGGGGCAACAACGTTCATATTATACACGGACATAAAGGTTATGGTGATGTAGTACCTTTTGAAAGAAAAAAATGAAAAAGTTAGCCAGAATCTATAGAAATAAAGCTTTTAATATAAGTTTTTTGTTTTTTTGTGCGATATTTTCGTGTCATTTGGGCCAATTCTGACCAAACGGGTGGGGCTACAACGTTCATATTATACATGGCTATTAAGGTTATGGTGATGTAGTACCTTTTGAAATAAAAAGTTGAAAAAGTTAGCCAGAATCCATAGAAATAAAGCTTTTAATATAAGTTTTTTAAGGTAAATAATAACGATTGACAAGAAACAATAGAAACTTGACAACAATCACTTCAATGCGTAGGCAACAAAACAAAGCACTTGCAAAAGTAAAGATATGCCACGCAAACTAAAAACTATAAAAAGCTCATCCTTCAACGCGGCAGGACTTTAGCGTTTTCCTAGTTATTTACAATATATTATGAACAATATTAATTTTATTTATTGATGTTAGTCTAAATGTAGGCTCCAAACGTGAAGACAGAGTACAACATCTAATTGATTTAAAGATGTAACCTCTCTCTAGATCATTTTGATGATCAGGCATAAATGTTATTAGGGCTAGTCTATGACATTCAGTAAGGATATTACACGAAAATGTTGATACTTTATTAGGAAGCTTCGCAAACGCTTTTCCAGACGCGTTGTTGGATGAGCGTAATTTTTAAAAAAAGAAAAAACGTAAAATTGCGATTTTTATGAGAAATAGTTTTTCGATTACGCTCAAATTTCACATGAATATATTAATTTGTAAAATTAAGGTTCTGTGAAAAGATCATTACAATCGGACAAAGCATGTATGTTATAAATCGAAGAAATTTTTTAAAAATAAAAAAAAATCATAAAATAGCGATTTTCATGAGAAATAATTTTCCGATTGCGCTCAAAAACGTGGCAGTTCTAAGTTCAGAGATTTCGAAGGCCTCCATAAAATTTCATCGCAATCGGAGTGTCGGTTTAGCCGGAATCGTGTTAACAGACAGACAAAAATACAAAAAGAAAGAAAGAAAGAAAGAAAACATTCCGGAATCATTACAATCGGACAAAGCATGTTGGAGTTATAAATCGAAGAAATGTTTTAAAAATTGAAAAAATCGTAAAATTGCGATTTTCATGAGAAATAATTTTCCGATTGCGCTCAAAAACGTGGCAGTTCTAAGTTCAGAGATTTCGAAGGCCTCCATAAAATTTCATCGCAATCGGAGTGTCGGTTTAGCCGGAATCGTGTTAACAGACAGCCAAAAATACATAAAGAAAGAAAGAAGAAGAAAAAAAAAACATTCCGGATTTTTTTCTCCAGTGTAGTGAAATGGAATCTTCGCTTCGCTCGCTATGCTCATCCAATTAGGGCTAGTCTATGACATTCAGTAAGGATATTACATGAAAATGTTGATACTTTATTAGGAATCTTCGCAAACGCTTTTTCAGACGCGTTGTTGGATGAGCGTAATTTTTTAAAAACAAAAAAGCGTAAAATTGCGATTTTCATGAGAAATAATTTTTCGATCACGCTCAAATTTCACACGAATATATTAATTCATAAAATAAAGGTTCTGTGAAAAAATCATTACAATCGGATAAAACATGTAGGTGTTATAAGTCGAAGATTTTTTTTTAAATCGAAAAAAATCGTAAAATTGCCATTTTCATGAGAAATAACTTTTCGATTGCGCTAAAAACGTGGCAGTTCTAAGTTAAAGATTTCGAAGGCCTCCACAAAATTTCATCGTAATTGGAGTCTTGGTTTAGCCGGAATCGTGGAAACAGACACACAAAAATACAAACAGAAAAAAAACATTCCGGATTTTTTTCTCCAGTGTAGTGAAATGGAATCTTCGCTTCGCTCGCTACGCTCATCCAGTTATTAATGCCCCAAAAAGTTCAAAACATCAAAAGAAAATATAAATTTGTATCAAAAGACTCATGGTTATTATGGCGAAGTAATCAGCATTGGTAAGGTAGCTCCAAAAATACATATGCGGATATGCCTAATGATTTTTACGTTTTTACACGCGTGCGCGACCCGGCACCTCCACCAAAATCATTAATTTTACTCGCACACCCCAAGATAGTGAATTATCTTCTTGGAAGTGGAAGAACTATTTTCATTGTTTTTACTATTATTAGTACTTATCAGAGGGGTGTATTTTTTTTAAGTAAAACATTATCCTTCCATGCACGGTATAGTTAAGAAAACACAAGGACACTTTCTCCCCAAAATTGGAAACCGGTACAAATACGTCATTTTAATGAGTCTCTCGGGACACCGGTACAAGTGTTCTGAAAACGGTACTGTACCGGTCAAACCAGTACGTATGGTCATCTAGAGATATTATTCTGTTTCGGGATATCGCCAGTACGAATACCGTCCCCGGCATCCTGACTGACCAATCTAGGTTGTCCACGCTATAACCTGTTCGAATCCCGTTCTGTACAAGTCCATGCAGCGTCAATGAGAAATATTATACAATATTGAAATTAATGAAAGGGATTTTGAAATGAATTTTAACAGGTACGGGTACTGTATTAGTTTAGACAACCTAGCTTTTCCTAACCCCATCCCCTAGTTCAAAGACAGTTACTAAGGCGGAAGCCAATGGAACAATCATTGTTCGTACCAAAAACACACTTTTACAAAGCAGAAACGATATTCATCATTGGATGAAATTATTGAACAACGTGAAGTTACATTTGTTGTTACATTTGACTGTACTTAGTGGCAAAAGGTTTGTTCGCACGATTCCGGCCGATCGGCTCATTCGATTTATTGATCTAAGAACTGACAAGTTTGAAATGTTCCGAAGAATTATTTCTCATAAATAACAATCACACTATTACGTGTGTAAAAACCCGTAATCCCGTAACAAAAATGTTTGGGTGTTGGTTATCTTGTTTCTGCGTTGGATGTTCACACGATTCTGGTCAAACTGACACTCATATCTTGATGATAATTTCAATGAACCTATAAAAATCACTTAGCTTAAATCTACCACAATTTATAATACATTCAAAGCAATATTTCTTACAAAATCGCACATTTAATTTTTCCGATCTTTACATTGAGCTACAAGTTGCGTAACAGTAGTGTTACAAGTGATTTCTTCGCACTAATCCGGTTCCGGTAAAACGGCTGCTCTAATCTTCTTAAAAGTTCATGGGAGGCTTTGTAATCTCCAACCTAAGCTGTCGCTATTTCAGTCAATCCATGAAAATCACACTTTTGCGTAAAGTACGTATGCTCTGCATATTCGAAGCTGAGCGAAATTAAACAATGTTCACTTTTAACACTTGTAAATTTTTAAAAAAATTTCAGGCTTGTATTGTCGTTGTTATATCCGTAGAGATTACTTTGGTATTATGGCATTAATAAACAAAAAACTCAGTCTTCTTAAATGAAACGAAATTAAAAGGTATTTGAAAAGATGGCTATTCAATAACGCTCATCTGTCAACGTGACTGAAATCGTTCGTGATGAGGCCTACTTTCTAAACTTTGTATTATATAGGCCTACATTAAAATAGTAAGAATTCAGTTTTAATACTGATGCAAAATTCAAACTGTAATTATATCACCTATTTAATTAACTGCGATGAATGAAGTAATGATATTTTATTTTCATCCCGTATGGGCAAAGTCAAATTACTTAACTATATCATACACTAGTTAAATTACAAATGACGGGTCAAAGACTACTTGCCTACAAAGATTATAGAAATTAAATCATCAACTCTTTAATGTATAATTAATTCAAGAGAATAAAAATGCTGTATGTATGGAAAAAATAGATTGTTTCATTGGGTCACAACTGTGACTTTGTTTCAAAAGTGAACAATCAAAAAAATATGTGTCTCATGTGAAAAAATTGGAACGTTTCATTTTAAGCCATTATACATTAATTAATAAGGATTCAATTCAATTGTATCAAAAAAGTGTATCTATACAAAAATTGTGATGTTTCATTGGATTACATATCTTAAAAATGCATTGTGTATTGTAAGTGAATAGAAAATAATCTTATCTTACAATAATTGCGTTGCTAAGTGCATTTAAACGATGTTTATTAAACTCACACGTTCAACGGCTCGAGGCCGAATACTTTTGACACATTAAAGATTCCGGGTTAGGTCTGTAGTTTGTTTTTGTTTTTTTGGCGATTACAAGGTAATTGTTACTGTTTGCATTACTCACGTGAAATGTACCAAGGAGGGAGGGGTTATGAATAACAATATGTATGCAATATTAATATTGCTGAGCGAGGGCAACGTCCAATGTGTGACTATGATTGTGTGTGCATGGTCATACGAAGCCAAGTCATCGCCACTGGTTACTCACGAGCCCTATGTTGAAATAGGCGTCTCGGAACTGAATCACTCATGTGATTGTTATGATGCAGGAGTTTGCCGTCTTGCTTATCGTACTTACTTGGCAGTTTTTTAATTGTAGTGTTTGACAGTTGACTCATTTACTGGATAAGCATATAGTGAGCGGTTAGAAAACGAAAACGAAACTTCAGTTTGACAGCCCGAGAAAAATAGTTTAGGTAGTTTGTTGTTTAATTTCCTTGTTGTTCGCTCTACTACCCAACAAACGGTACTTGTTCATTAATGGGCCCCCCCGAAAAGTGGAAAGTAGGTTAGGGGGTTGGGGGGGGGGGCGCGAAGCGCCGTTTGGGGGAACATAAAGCTAGTTGCTGTGGTCAGCTAGGCCCCCCAAACGGCGCTATGTATGTGCAGTAGGTTAGTGGGTTGGGGGGAGCATGAAGTGCGTTGCTGTGGTCAGCCAGCCCCACGGTGCTTCGCGCCCCCCCCCCTTTCAGTCCCAACCCCAATAACCTACTTTCTTTGTCGGGGGGTCCCTATAATGAACAAGTTCCGACCAAACTGCTACACTAATCTTTAAGAGAGCCTTCGAAAACTCTCAACTTAGACTTGCCTGAATCTAGCTGAATTATCAATCATGATGGGCGGAACAAAATAGAAATACTAGGAAAACGCTAAAGTCCCGTCGCGTTGTTGAGCGAGCACCGGTACGTGCAACAACGACCCAAGTACGACATTCCCATAATGTTACATACCAATAAGTCTTTAAGGTCTTGACCGATTTAGCTGAAAATTTGTTAAATAGGAGAGAATGTTGTACTTATTGACCCTGCAAAATTTCATAACGATCGGAACATTTTTATTTTCTTATTTTTTTATTTTATTTTTTATTTTTTATAACCAACGATCGGATTTTGTTCAAAACTATACAGCAAACCCGCCTAGGTGGTATGTACATGTGTGCAAAATTTCAGGTCGATCAGAGAAACGGTGCGACCTGTATCGAAGCAGTAACAGAAAAAAACAAACAAACAAAAAAAAAAAAACAGACATTGGAGCCATAAGAGTCAAGTGGAGACGCTCGCTACGCTCGCTCAATAAAAAGGGAGAAAATTATGGATTAATAAGGCAGTTTTATATTATTCTCTTGATTGTTGAGAGGGTTTAACCCAATACAGCCATATGAATCCCAGCTTTCACCCCGACACATGTCTGACAGTCGACGTACCGGTACGTAAACAATCAACATGCAGAACACACACACACACGCACACATAAATCCCATTGTTAATTTAATAACGTGTGTATTGCATTGCTAACCAAGTGTGGGCGAGAAATATGTGTTACTTGACTTGGCAACAACAATACGCGGCAACCATGTGGTTGTGATGCCGATCATGCGCGCGAATAACTATTCTTTGAAGTGTTATTGTTCGATACTCGATACTGACACGACTGTATGCCCTATGCATGCATGCATCGAGTATAGTGATGTAAATGCTGTCAAGTATAGCTCTGAGAGCTGAAAGTTTATAGAGGGGTGATTACGTAAATCGGTTGACACTTTTGTTTTCACAGTACTTAATCCAAATACTCTACTTGTGGAGATATTTTTCAAAATGCATTATGTCCACCTAGTACAAAAAATGAGTTAGAAATGGTGAGAAGTATTTTCTTCCACAACGAAATATACCCAGGGTTGCCATGACATTTTATCCAAAACGCAAATAGTCCATTTTTTCAAAACGCAATAAATCCATTTTTTCAAAACTTGATAACTTAGTTTTGAGCGGTGACAGAAGAACTTTGACAGTAGCCAGTAAATAATTAATGATACTGTGAACAGAAACACAAAAAATAATTTTAAAATACCACAAATTTTGTTTTAAAAAAAAGGCCTATATATTTCCAAATTTGTTAAAAATTTATAAATAAACTATTTTAAGCTACAGATAGCTCTTGAATATTAATTTGGGACTTGTGGAAGTCTCTGAAACCACTCCCTACTACATTAATTGTTGATATCATGCAAATAAAACATATTTTATTGTTATTTTTTTAACGCAAAAGTCGAAACATTTTTAAGAAATTAAAGAAACTAACGGTCACATTTATTTTTTACTTGCCGTCATTTTGAATCACTCGGAGCTCTATACTTACTTTACTGTTCTTACTGTTATCCACTAAACCTTAACCAGCCACATAATTTTGAATGATAATTTACATATTTTATAGAACACACTCATTTTTATATCGTTACAATAGGACTGGTGGCTCCTGGTTAGAAGCGGCAAAGTCAAGCTACAGATATCCTTGCAAATTAGTAATTTATTAAAGAACTATGCAGTACTTTTAAAGAAATTCATTTTTTTTCGCATATTAAATCTCGCTATTAATTTGGCTGTGTGTTTTGCTGATTTCGTTCAAACTCGGCGTGCTCTAGCTTTGAGATGGGTGGGTGCATGGGCCTACTATACACAATGGAGCAGAGATTTTTAAAAACGTGGTCTCCTACCATCCCCCATGAAAGGTGGATGCAACAATTTTGAATGTTTGTGACCATTCATTAAGTATAGGGCAAGTGCAAACGTTTCGTTTTGCTGCACTCCCACACAATATTTTACGTGCTGTCACTGTACAATAGTAGATTTTTTCGAACTATTCTTATATTTTTAAACTGTCTCTGAGGTAAAAGCATACCTATAAAATCATCATGCGTATTTATTTTATTTATTGTATCCAAGTTTATAAAAATATAAAAAGTATACACTGAGTTATTATTATGAGATGCAATTAGTAGGTCATTTAACTAATTGACAGAGGGCGAGGGAGGAATTCTCTTGTTGGAGAAAAAACGGAATGTTTTCGTATTCGACATGAGAAAATTGTGTTTGTAATGATTTTAGGTAAATTGTAAACCAATGGCATATAAATTACAGAACTTCGATTCAGAATAAACTCATATTAGCGCAATTGGATTTATTTTCACATTAAAAACTTTAATTTACGATTAATTCAAAATTTCTTCAATTAAATGGTACCAAAAATATGATTATATAACATTGCATTATTATTTGAGACTTAGTAAATGAACACTTTTTTAATTTGAGCGTATCAAAAAGTTTTCATGAAAATCAAAATTTAATTTTATATCTTTAAAAATTTTTGCCTACACAACCACATTATCTATTTAATGCTGCTTTCTCCAACTCCAGATTTCCTCAAGCACATCTGTAAATGAGCCAATAACGAAAGTTTGGCATGCGTTGCTTAGGCAAACTATAATTGCGAGTTTTCGGTGTGGA
Source organism: Sweltsa coloradensis (assembly GCA_024449915.1). Classification (NCBI taxonomy): domain Eukaryota; kingdom Metazoa; phylum Arthropoda; class Insecta; order Plecoptera; family Chloroperlidae; genus Sweltsa; species Sweltsa coloradensis. The sequence goes on along the minus strand of JAMZAV010001043.1, from coordinate 206,799 downwards.
AAACATACATGTAAAACAATAACTTGATCTGATAGAATTTAATTTTAATTATAATCAAATAGTAATTGATTCATATAATTATTTACTAAAAAGAAAGTCTTATAAGTCAAATTGATTTTTACATAAAGCACAGATAAATCGAAGCAAGGTGGGTTTGTTGAAGTTATTGGACCAAGCATGGATGGGAATTAAGTATCGGTTTAACTAAATTGCAATAGAGGGGGGAATTATTAAGTTTGGTGATTTTGAGGAACTTATCATTCAGGAATTTATTTCATATTTTAAATAAATTTACCTATTAACTTAAGATTTTTTTAACAATTTCTCAGGAAAATTGTCTGGAAAATACATTGGAAAAAGTATAAACATGGCTGCGAACGTATAAAACTGTTAATGCAAATTTCCAAATATACTGTCCAACATTATTCATAACAATTGCATTATTAGTCTGTGATGTTAGGTAACTGAACACGTGTTTTGTCATTATAATATGTTTTCGTTCGTACAAAGGTTGCAACAGTGTGCGACATCTATCATATGGGCTCACCTATATTTATTCGCCGGTGACCGAACACGAGACAGTAATTATCTGCTGCATTGACTCCACTCCAGGCATTTCCTCACGCACATCACGCACGCCATTTAAGCGAAAGTTTGGCATGCGTGGCCCTAGGATACTATAATATGCGAGTTCGCGGGGTGGAAATACACAGTAGAACAAACGAATCTTGCTACGTGATAGGAAGTTTAGTTTCTAATTATAAGTCAAAGTGGAATTGGAATCATATATGATTACTACTCAAAGAAGTGAAAGCTAAAAGCGAAATTGACTTTTGGACATAAAGCTAGGATTAGATAAGAAGCAAGGTGGTTGTTTGTTGAGAGTTTGTGGACCAAGTGATGGCAAATGCTGTAAAGTATCGATAATCGACAAGAGTGACCAATTCACGAGTGAGGTAAATTAAAATAGGTTTGGGGATTTTTTTAGGAGGAACTTGTCATTCAGGAACTTTCATTCATATATAAATAACATTTTTACCTATTATATTATTGTTCTATTATGTTTCTTTTTAAATAACTTTTCTTCAGGGAAACAGAATTTCGTCCTCGGGAAAACTACATTGGATGGGTGAACCAGATGAAAACTGTCCATGATGACGTAGATGCCAACTCAACGTGTTCCTACATTCGTGTAATGTACATTTTGATGGACATCAATTAACGAGGATCTTGATTTCGGGGTCCCAACTTCAACATATCAATATTATTCTTGTTAAGGTTGGGTGTTTTTTGATAAGATTTGGGTTCCCGTTTTATTAATATATGTAATTGTTTTATTTCTATCCACAATAGTATTTCGTATCTATTAATTGATTGACAATATAATGTACTAAAGACAATTGCAACCCAGAATTCCGCAATGATTACATGAACCCCCGGTCTCGTCTTGGTTAGTCGGCATTACGTGCACCAGTATCACTACTTTTTACCCCAGTGCCCGATCAAGTTCGTTGCATTGATGTTGCATTCGTGTGATGTAACAACTTGTCACTAAACATTGCCGTCCACGTCTGCAACCTGTCTGTGTGCGTGTGGTAGTTGTAACACACTCCGGCCGGGGGAAGGGAGCGAGCCATGGTGGCACGAGAGTGTCAAGAAACCCATGAATCTGTGTAAGCAGTCACGCCTCGTTGACAGCCTCATAAACAAAAAAAATCATAATTTGGATGTGTCAAAATATTTGTGTTGCGAAAGTAGTCGATTCAATTGTCTGTGACATCGTCGTGTAGGTGGTGTAATTTCTACATATAATTACATTACTGGCAACGCGATGGGTGCATGTCTGACCACATAGAGACGATTGCGTCGCCGCTCGGCGCAGCCAGGCAACTTTAGGTCAAGGCCGTCTCATTACAGTAATTACCTGAGTAAAACGTTGCATCCTGCACAACAATGGAGTTGTCGTGTTGTCTTGTGTGGTTGCCAGTGCTATATCGAGCTGGATGGATGGATGGTTTCATTAACCCACTTTTTGGTGGTGGAAGTGATGTCTCACATATGGCGGGGGGTAATTGTAAAGTAATGAGCACTAACATTCGCAGCACATTTGTTTTATTTCGTTGAATTTTTGTAACTAGGAAAACGCTAAAGTCCCGCCGCGTTGATGGATGAGCGTTTTTGTAAGTTTTTTGTTTGCGTTTTGTGCGTTTGTTCGCACTTTTCCTTTGCAAGTGCTTTTTGAATGCATTGTAGGTGATTGTTGTCAAGTTACTATTGTTACTTGTTAATTGGTATTATAAACTTCAAAAAACTCATATTAAAACCTTTATTTCTGTGGATTCTGACTAACTTTTTCAACTTTTTCTTTCAAAAGGTACTACATCACCATAACCTTAATGTCCATGTGAAATCTGAACGTTGGAGCCCCACCCGTTTGGTCAGAATCGGCCCAAATGTTATGAAAATATCGCACTAAAAATTGAAAAACTAATATTAAAAACTTTATTTCTATGGATTCTAGCTAACTTTTTCAACTTTTTCTTTCAAAAGGTACTACATCACCATAATCTTAATGTCCATGTGAAATATGAACGTTGTAGCCCTACCCGTTTGGTCAGAATCGGCCCAAATGTGACGAAAATATCGCACTAAAAATCGAAAAAAATCGTAAAAGTACGATATTCATGAGAAATATTTCTTCGATTGTACCCAAAAACAATACACCTCTAAGTTCAGAGAAAACGAAGGTCCGGTCAAATTTTCATCAAGATCGCATATGCCGTTTGCCCGGTAGAGAGCGAACAAACAGACAGAGAGAAAAAAAAAACACCCGAGCTAAATTTTTTGGGGGGTCAGTGAAATTGAAGTCTTCGCTTCCGCTCGCTACGCTCATCCAAGTATTGTCACAAAAGACATATGTTGGAAACGTTGTTTTGTAAAACCCACTGAATTGGGTTATTGTTTGCCCTAACCGTAAGTGTCACCGAGTAAATTGTTTCAAGTGCCAAAAACTAAAAAAAAAACTCTTTAAATAAGTATTTGTAAGTAAGCAAGCAAGTAAAAGTAAAATCATTGGATGGATGATCCTTGGACTGATTCTTCAATCAGTTCCATTGAAGTCAATGACATAAAACTTGAAGTTTGGCAGAATGAAAGAGGGACTTTGTATTGTTTGGGCATATTGTATATAGTTAGGTTGAGTTTTTAAGTTGTATATGAAGATTTGTAGCGACAGTATATAACAAATCACTGCTCAGAAACAATTAATTTTGTAGTCTTTATATTACTACCACTCACATTTTATCATAAAAAGCTGAGTGTGTTTCAATATACTGTAAAAATCAAATTCGACCGTTTTATAAGCCCTCATCAGTCATTCAGTCAACGTTTGGTCTGTTTGGTAGACCGTTTAGAAATGTGACCGCGGTGCATAGGAGGCCGACATCACTTTCGTTTGGATGATTGCACAATGCACATCCAGTAAAATATCCTTGACTAACGTAATAATAGTTAGTAAAAAATAATTTCGATGACATATACAATCTACAACATTATACCTACATTACATTATTATACATTGTATTTTGCCATGACCCTTGAACACATTGCAGTAGTATGTGGAAAATATATACAACAATATCATACTATTATATTAGTATAGCCCACTGAAAATCAGTTATGTGACTGAGTGGGTAGACTCTAAATACGGATTAATTAATTTTATTATTTATTTGTTAATTAAATATTATTATCCACTCAAAACATAATAGATATAAAATTAAAATATTTATTTTTTAAAAATCGTTATTAAAACAAAGCCACTATTTGCAATTATTACATCATTTCTTGTTTCCATCATTCGTGTTTGTCTTGAAAGAATGTTTGCGCAATGCGCAGCTGAAGGCGGTTCGGTCCGGTGTGCGGTCCAGGCGATAAATTCGTTTTAAATTTATCTTTTTATCGCAGTTTTATGAATGGCGTAGTGGAAAAGCGTATCTAATCTTACGTAGCTCTGCCACAGTCAGGTCTGATAAGAATAAGACCGTTGCGGTGGGTCTGGGCATTGGTCTGGGTATGGGTCTGGGTATCTTTATTATTACAGAGTCGTAGAGTCGAGCTGAGTTGCGGGCAGTGCACATTTCACGATTAAATATGGCAATGCGCAGTTAAAAAATGCACGTACTTATACACACGTATGAATGAACGCTGATATCATTGAGTGGATGCGTGAGGAGCCAAAACCTACAAAGAGAATGAAGATGCCACTCGAAATTATGTCGGGGAGGTTGAAGGTTTTCCCTAAATTGTTTCTCTCTTCGAGAGCGGAGTTCTTTTGTATGTCAGCTAATTGAATTCTATACAATTTCAGATTCCGAGGAGCAACACGGCCGATGATTGACAATAGGATTAGACTAGGATGTCATAAAAAATATAAAATAAAGTATAGTGATAAATAAGTTTATCCAATACAATCATTAACTCTTGAAATCATTATTAAAATTAAAATAAAATGCTATTACAAAAATGTATGATTTTTTGTAAGTTTTATCCACTTTGAACGAAAAAAATCGGCCTTTATTTACGGTTTTTAAGTATTTTGTCATTATACAAAATAATGTGAATAAAATACTTAAAAACCGTAAATGATATCCGATTTTTTTCATTCAAAGTGGATAAAACTTACAAAACATCATACTTTTTTGTAGTAGCACTTGATTTTGATTTTAATAATGATTTCAAGAGTTAATGATTGTATTGGATAAACTTATTTATTACTTTATGAAGAAATATTTTTATGACATCCTTCAGTCTAATCTTATTCTCAATCTTCGGGCTTGTTGCTCCTCGGTATCTAAAATTGTATAGAAATCAATTAGCTGACATACAAAAGAACTCCGCTCTCGAAGAGAACAATGTTGTTCTACTGGCGAGTAAACGCACTATAGTCAAAGGCTATAATAATTTCTGGGATTGAGTGAGCGCTTTCCGCTTTGCATGACATAAATATTTACAAGTGAGAAATTTCTAAATTTTGCTTCAAAAATATAAATGTCGGAATATCCAATTGTATAGGATAGAAGCGAAGAAAACAAAATCTCACGAAAAATCGAAACATGACGGTTTGGCGAGCGCTGGACAAACTTGTTTTACAATGTTAAAATGTCCATTTTAAAATTCGCTTGATTGGCAAATTCAGCTAATTTCTCATTCAGTCTGGACCACTTTTCGACCTCTAATTTTCACCCTAAAAAATTGGATTTTTGGGACGATGTTAACAAGGGATGAACGCAGTCGCTATGTGTACGCAGCTGCGAAATTACTACAATTTACCTTTTTGATGGCAGTTAGAATTCGAAACAAAAAGCGAGCAATTTTTGGAAATATGCTCTGATATCGTCAATCAAACATTCTTACTAAACATTTTGGTGCAAACCACAACTTGATAGAACAAACGATAGAGCTTCCAAGTGATCCAGACTAAATCTCTGCGTTCTGCGTAACAACCTGGTTTTCTCGATCTCAAGCTGCAAGGTAGAGAGCCTCGAGAGATCGAACAAGCTCAAAGACATCTATCTGGTTCTCCTCGCTACGCTCAACCAACAATTTAAAAAAAAAACTTGACCCTATGGAGTACGCTAATGTAAGATCTTGAGCAAAAAAAATCGCTTCCTTCTGGGTGTTGGTTAAATGCTGATCAAAAACGCCCCCCGCACACTTATATGAGTGATAAATTAATGAATGAAAACATATTAATGTAAATAGTCTTATGTTAATTAAATTCCAAGCACTTTATGGTACCTATTAATAAACCTCATAAAAGTGAGGACTGGCTTCTGATACAGATTGGCAATTCTAAATACATGTCACCCAAAAATTACGATACGTTTTTGTATCCCATGATATTATCAAAATAGCTGCAACGTAATTAGTAGGCCATGTTTGTTCTATAGTCTACCCTAAACAGCGAGAAATGCAAGAAGGCTTATGACGGTATACTCATCCATGTATATAAAAATACCATCATGTGTGTCTTGCACTACATGCAATAAAACAGAAAGATTTGCACTAAAGTGACCTTGAATGATAACCACAACGTCGGTTGGTAATACACACACCCACCTCCGCCATTGATAGCACTATCAACAGGCTTGGCTGTACCCGGCCTGCACAAATCCATGTACGCTCAGTTGTACGAAATACTAGAGCACAAAGCTTTTGTTTTATTGTTTGTATCATTGTTTGTTACCATAAAAATCAATTGCTCCAAAATAGTTTCAGACCACGTGATGTAACAATATGATTTGATTTTGATTTTAAATACTATCGTTATAACTTACATGACATTGTCTGCCACCGCTAATAAAATGCGTAAAACAAAACAAGGTAAAATAAAAATACACATGGTGCTAATATTGCATGCCCTTGAATACGCAATCGAGTATTTCATACATTTTGTGTATGGAAATTAAATTGAACGTAATTTTTTGTTATCAGTCGAAAGACTTTCATCTCCTTTGGCGAAAAAGGTTTTTGATTACTTAAATTGGGAAAAATAATTACAAAACAAATTGTAAATACGGGTCGTTGTGTGTTTTGGCATGTAGGTCGCGGACATGTCATAAACTCGTAATTAATGCAAATAATTCGTTATAAAATGTGTATGTATGTATTAACACACATAACAAAAACTTGTAGAAATACAGCCAAACCTTACACACTCAAAAGGAATGAGATCTAAAAAAAGGGCCAAGCTCATCTACCCTTCCACATAAACGTACAGTGTCCCATAACAGCATCCTCGAAAAGCTTGGCAAAATAGAATTTGCGATTATTAATTTAACGTAATAGTTTATCCAAGTTCTTTTTTTCTAATTAATTTAAACGTAATAACATGCAAATTCTATTTTGCCAAGCTTTTCGAGGATGCTGTTATGGGACACTGTACGTTTATGTGGAAGGGTAGATGAGCTTGGCCCTTTTTTTAGATCTCATTCCTTTTGAGTGTGTAAGGTTTGGCTGTATTTCTACAAGTTTTTGTTATGTGTGTGATCTCATTACTTTTTCAAGTTCCATTACAAAATTATTTGCTAAAATATAATATTTTTATCAAAGTTGATTTAAATTCTATGGTATTAGCAGTAACAATATAGGATGTAAAATATCTAGACCCGGATTCATGTACATCCTGGGTATAGGTGGTATAACCATGGTATAACGACGGTATAAGGACTGGACCCCAATTCTTGAGTTCGTGGGAGATGAGTTGAAAACGCAATTTGAAAACGAAGTCGTTTTCGTTTTCGAAGGAATTGGTATTCTTGAACGGTATCGTGGAAACGTCATGGGTTGTGAGTTGAAAGCATTGATATTAAACCCCTATAGTATGTCTATGGTTGAAAGAGTATCACGAAATCCAAACACTTTAAAAAGATTTGCGTATAGCAAAGAGCTCGAAAAAGTTCTATATTTATTCTAGATGGCAGTGCCTTCATAAACGCGGGCCAATCGAAAGACAAGTTGTATGAAATGATTTGATTGTTGCAATTATGTAAACAAACAGATGAGCAAGTTCATATCAGAACAATGTTCTGGCATAGGGTTGGCTAGGCTTGTCAAACATGTAATGTAAGTATGAATTTTACTAGTCCTATAGCCAAATGGAACTTTAGACCTACACTTTTGCATTATAAATAATTTTTACATCTGGGCCTAGGCCAGGGACGGTTTCTGATTTGTTTTATGAGAGTATAATGACACCTTTTCTCGTTCCACACAAAGAAGAAAAATTTTAAATGTCCGCTATTTGTTTACGTATCGCACTTTCCCGCCTAACTCTGCTTATACCGTCAACAAGTGTCAAGTAACTATGGTTACTTGTTGATTGTATGCCAAGTGTTTAAGGCTTATTTTAAAACCTTTATTTGGAAGCCTTCCAACAAACTTTTTCAACTTTTTTTTTCAAAAGAGACTATATTTCTATAACCTTAATGTCCATGTAAAATATGAACATTGTAGTCCCACCCGTCTGGTCAGAATCGCGGGCCGACGTATTAGATGTTAGCAGTAGCAGTAGTAGGCAGTAGTAGGCAGTAGCTAACATCCTTAAAGTGATTTTGAGCATGTTTCAAGCCATTTTTTCACCAAGAAGGAATAATCGTACCCCAATAAAATTTGGCATGTGTTGTCAGGTACCTAAATCCCCTCGATTGTGATAGTTTTCAAGTTCACATCACGTTACATGACGGCTGGGTAACACCTCGAAATCACCCCAACTCTGCTTGGTGTATAAGGTGCTTGAGTGTGTAGCGCACCGCGGCTTGGCTGCGGCGCTCTAACGGGCACCTAGATATTTATGTATTGAGATTAACATAAGTAAGGTGACCATATGTACCGGTTTCAACACTTGTACCGGTGTCCCGAGAGACTCATTAAAATGATGTATTTGTACCGGTTTGAGAACACTTGTACCGGTGTCCCGAGAGACTCATGAAATGCTGTATTTGTACCGGTTTGCAATTTTGGGGAGAAAGTGGTCTGGTATTTTCTTAACTATACCGTGCATGGAAGGATAATGTTTTACTTTACAAAATACACCCCTCTGATAATAAAAACAATGAAATAGTTCTTCCACTTCCAAGAAGATATATCATTTTCTCTAGGGGTGTGGAGTATTATTAATGATTTTGGTGGAGGTGCCGGGTCGCGCATGTGTGTAAAAACGTAAACATCGTTAGGCCTATATATTTTTGGCGCTGCCTTACCAATGCTGATTACTTAGCCATAATAGTAACCTGAGTCTTTTGATTAAAAATTTATATTCATTTGGGTAGTTTTGAACTTTTTTTGGGCACAAATAATAAAAATATGTCACTATAATGTTTGTTTCAATTTTCATGTAGGGCCATATCCTTAATGAATGTCATAGCCTAGCCCTAATAACATTAATTGTGCTTGATCATTAAAATGATAGAGAGGTTATTTTAAAATCAATTAAATGTTTCTCTGTCTTCATGGTTGGAGCCTACATTTAGACTAACATCAACAAATACAATTATTATTGTTCATATTGTAAATAATAAATATAGTCAAAGAGCTTAACAGTGAAATTTAAAAAATAAGACGAAGTATTCGGACTCGAATTGGACTCGATACTCGAGTTATTTTAAGTACTCGTTTCGGACTCGACTCGATCTCAAAAATCAGGACTCGCACACCACTAATTTTCTCAGTCATAATTTGCATTGATTCCGTTTATAGATAATGGAAAATCAAAATGTACCAATCACACAACTGAACTACGTTTTTGATTAATTACATACATACACTTATTATTTCCTTGTAAAGACAAAGTGTATTATGCGCTTAACATTCCAAATTATACAAATTAAATGTATTTTCAAATTATTTTTGTTCTTATGTATATGATGCCCTCACCTATATATATATTATTATCTAATGAATGTTTGTTTTTTGTTTTGTACTATATCATATCATTTTTGAACCACTAGATAAAGATTTTATGACTACAAAAATGTACACATTACAACCATATTTATAATTCATATTTTGTCAGAAAGCTATTTTTTGGGCATTTGACGGAAATGTATATTTTAAAAGATCGTCTCTGGCAGATGGGGGCTCTGCCCTAGACCACGAAATGGTCCGTGCGGTACATATGCTTACAATATAGTAATTGTCCCGGTTTGTAACTTTCTAAATATGGTCACCTCATACATAAGTGTGTTTAAATTTGTCTGGGTGTGCTTGTTAGGAATGGTAATGGGGATGGATTAATTTGGTAATAATTTTCGTATTTTACGCAGTCAAAATAATATCCTGCCCTCACCATAAAACTATTGAGATATTCACGTATTATGACAAATTTATAAACATATCTCACCAATTTTATTTTTAGAGTTAAATTTAGTATTTATGTTGAATTACTTCCTGCACGATTCTTGAAAGTTTAGTGTCACACGTTGCGTTAGAATATGTGCAATAATAAGATGATCTACGTGTCTCCGAAACTATAACGACATGTTCTACTTCTGCATCGTGAATGGCGTCAGCTCTTGTCTTATGTGATCGACTTAAAATTAAATGTTAACTGGAGAAGAATTGCGTAAAAATCAGGTTAATCAATACTGGTTTTAAGTATAAATCGTGTTACTGACTCTCTACAGGGAGTTGTGCAGTGTCGTCATTGAAATATAGTCAACTAATGCTTGGTGGACACGCACACGCACACGCACGAAGCATTGTACACCCTACCACGGTGAAAGGTACTTTCTCTACAATGATGTTTTTGACGCAGGAAGCCTCGTCCAGATTGTGTTTGTTGCCGCCGGCAGAAATCCATTGCCTGATAAAATAATTACATGCAATGTAACGCCACACATGAATACTTCCCCTGATAATAGGCTAGATTAGCATCTCCTATACCCTTTGACCAAGCATGGCAGCGTAGCAAATTGAAGACTCAACCGGCCAATTTCAAGATGGGATTTGGTGTTTTAGTTTATGCTTTTTAATGCAATAAAGTATTTTACTGGATTGTTTGATATGGTTGTTAGTTGTCAGATGTATTAACAAATAGAAACAATACGAAGTGATTGCATTAAGGAATTTAGTAATCTTTGGTTAATAGCTAGTTGCTTACCTTTGTTCAACCTTGGTGGCAATCTGAGAACTATATATGCCACAAATCGGCCCCATTTAGATTAACTTGGTAAACTGTCATTTTATGTATCGACTTCAAATTGTACCGGAAAGTGACCACGACTGCTGGTTAGCAATATATTTAGGATGATCTATGAACGCCAACATATAAGGATGTAGTGTTCAGTATAATGAGGGTGAGAATAGTCCCTGTCATACACTACTACTGCGACAGATGTAATCCAGCTCACTATACATCAATATTTATTCGTGAGGTTCATAGTTTTTACAGAGCCGTTGTAAACTCATATAGTCATAAATAAAACATGCAGTTGAGAAGTTGAAGTAATGAAACGCCTTCGATATCCTTTGTACCGTATTCCCATGCACTTTACAAAACGTATCGAGCTAACAAAATATTAGAACCATTTATCACAAATTTTCGTTGAAATGAGTAGTATAAAAACACATAGAAAACAAAAATGGAGGGTAAATCACGTAAAATTAAAGTTCTTTTTTTAGTGTAATAACATTTAAATTGCCATTTTTTCAATAAGTCTTAATTTATTGTAGTAAACTTTCCCAAATATCATTAAATAAATATCAAACCGTATACAAACACATTTAATCCTAAAATCTAAGAATGTAAAAAAAAGTGTGGAAAACGAAAAAAATCTATGATTTACATATACCTTCCATCAATGCTTTGAAAGTAATTGCCAGTTAGCTATACACTATTATTTCCTCAATTGTTTTGAAAGTCAGCGGAAAAAAAATGTTGAATTAATAAACAGAGTGGAAATAGCAATCTCCTCTACAAGTAGCACCCTCTCAACACTCGCATTGTTACATAATCTTCATTCTATACGCATAATTCCAATTGCCGATTACCGAGTTTATATCAATTAAATTATTCACATATTCTTGTGATTAACTTACCATTACAGTAGTTTAACACCAAAAGAATATCAAAAACATTGTTGCATTTATAATTAACCTTGGGAACGTAATGTAATCGTACTATAAATAATATCATTACTTCCTGATTTTTTAAACCATATCATCAATACTCTTTATGTCTTCTTGCAGTTATCCAAAGATTTATTCGCAGGGCTTACACATAATGAATGGAAACCAAGTACAACCAATAAATACAAGGAGAGTACAAGGAACATATTAAGTGGGTACTAGTGCTGATCCTTGGAATAATCCCATGCCAAAAGGTTTACCGAATAAGAACCATTTTCGCTATATACGCTACCAAATTGTTCTTAGTTTTCTTAACAGGAACATAACAAAATGAGATGAATAACTGCTCCTACTTTACATTTTCGATTTTCGAAAAAATAAACTATTATGTAACTGTAAGAATGGCACTTTTCATCGTGGTCTTTTAACCTTTCCCAAAACCATGTTGCTAGCTATGTTAGATTCATAATCTCTTGTACTTGTACACATTTAAAAAATAATTTTTTTTAACTACAAAAATATGAAGAACTTATATTGGTCGGTACGAATTCCTGTCACTGGTCTTACTTTTACTTTTCTCAATTTCAGCTAGGGCCTATGTTGGAAACTCACATAATATGAAAAATAAATTACATCCAATACAAACTCAAACTCATAGTAAGTAATATACAATAACACAATCACTCAACTTCTATAAAAGTCGCCTAAATAATTAAAAATACTTCATCCCCTGTCTGTTGCTTATCCTTCTGCTCATCTTCATATTTGAAACACAATTTCCCAAGAATAATTAACATTGTTTTCAAAAAACCTAATAAACCTCCTCTTTTAGCACCACTTTCAAGGCAGTGGTGGTGAAGGTCTCAATAGAGTATCAGCATTGAGAGTGGTACATCAGTCTGCATTTTATTAAAAACCACGCATGTCCATGAGATGATTGCTGACAATTTAAAAAAAAAAAAAAAACTAGAGTTGAAACAGACAATCACAAATATTCCATGTATACCAGTCGCGAGAACTTATTAAGTTCTAGACTTCTCTCGTTTGTCCATACTTACTGAGTTTTAACATTTTGGAGCTAGTATCCATCGAATTGTTCGGATTTGACGAAAAACCTCAAATTACTCGTGTTTTTTTATGATGTATTTAGTTATTATAATCGTTTGTCTCTGCTCCGTATTAGAGATGTAGATTGCAGACGTGGAAGTGTGATCAAGGAAAGCTGTCCTATTGTGTCATCTTGAGAGAGCGTTCGTTTGATAACAATGGCGGGGAGTGGCCGGTCTTAATAATATTAGGGCGCGCCTTTTGGATTTGCCTCTATTAACGTGTGTAATGCAGTGTTCTGGCACAGTGCCCTAATTCCGAGAGATGACCGAAGTTAGAACCGATGCTCAAGCCTGATAAACCTTAGCTCCAACCCGGAACCAATGTCTCGCCTTTCTGGAGTACTAGACTCTCGCTGAGGTTGCTGTCTATCATTGATATTTAACATCTATAGTAGGCTAGATCCCCAGTCATTGGTCCACTGGCGTGTCAATTAGAAGCCATCTTGAAAATACTGTCTGCATGTTAAGTAGATGGGAGCGATTCGTAGCCCCAAATATTTTTAAAGATGGCCGTCAGGTTGACAGGTGAGCATATTAGAGATTAATTGTTTCTGTTTGTGCATTCCCATGCTGCACAAGCTAAAACCATATCACACAATCAAGAAAAATACTTTATTGCATTAAAGAAGCATAATTTAAAACGCCAAATTGCCAATTTGAAAAGGTTAGATTGACGCTTCAACTTGGTACGCTCGCGCCTGTGCGGACATCAGAGTCGATATAGAAGTTTCCCCGTTGAAACTTCTTTATCGACTATGGTGTTCATTGAGTGTCACCCACTCAAGTAAAACAAGTCCCACGGTTTCTATTAGTTTTCTCTATTTTACGACTTAGCTTTATTGTAGGCCTATGTTTTACAAAAACAAGTATTGTTGACGAGAATTAAAAATAATATGACTAAGAATAACACAACAGAATGTTCTAAGTCGATTAGTCGGTGACCAGAAGAAAATTATCGTAACCCAGTGGGATGGGGATGACTTTTTAATTTTGTAAATAATTATTTAATATCTTTTGAAGACGTCTGTCAATTTATTGTACTTGTGTACGGGTATGAATTTGAATCTAACTTTTATGATTGTATGCAAGCCTACTTTCATTCATTTTAAATCTTTGAGACAATAAAAATTAGAAGTGATTCATTAGGAATATCGTAATTGCTAATCATTACGATTATGCCTTTTATCACTAACAATATAACAGTGATAAAATAATAATATAAAATCGGCTACAATCTCTAATAATTACACAAGTAAATTTTATGTAAATTAATAAGTTGATGTATTTAATATCTACCTGGGTTGTTATATAGAACATAGAGCTGAGATTGTTGGGGGCTGAACATCTGCACTGACTGCAGCACGACACACACCCCTGTCCATGACCAAGATATGAATCGCGTGTATAGCTGCTGGAAACCTGGAAGTAAAAGAAAACGTATGCTACTTTCCTAGATTGTTCTGGATAAAGAGTAGTTCAACGTCATAGCGCTCAATCTATCCGCATTCTTATAACCCCTAAATGCGGCTTAATCAGTCGGAAATTTTGAATTGTGGTTACATGCCGTGTCTGTTTACAAATTATCAAGACATTGTTCTCTTTTTCCGTATACAAAAGATGTTACCAAAACAGAAACTAAACATCTGCATACATAATTTGCCTAAGTTATCTATAATTATCCTCCCCAGGAAATGGTTAAAGTCCCTCGGGGCACCATACGCATTGCGTGTCCTTCAGTTCCTCACATGCACAGACCTATCTATCGTCTTGTTCGCCACATGCAACATGCCAGTATGCAGCTTTTTATTATGCTAAAACATCTGCCAAATTGCAGCCTTCACTAGTTGATAAAGAAATACTAAATAAGAGCCGTATGTTTGGTTGCTCGGCGGACATTTGGCAACAACCTGTTTAAAGTTTAAAAGGAAATGGCAAAAAAAATCCTATCCTGCAGTTTTTCTAACTTTCACATGTTTCCTGTTTGATTTTTTATAAATGTAAAAAAGGAGAAAAAGTCGAACAGACCATATTGTCATTGATACAATAATTAAAGAGTTGTATCTGTTGATTCACAGACATTTGATGCACAATCGTAGAGATTGGGGCGGTCGAGTAGGCATGGCACAGAACGTACATATTTCTTTCGTATGTTTCATTTTCGTATAATACTATCATTACATATAATTGGACTGTTTCAGTGAAACACTTTTGCAAAAACAAAAGAATTTGATAGAAGAGAATTTGATTTTGATTGACATTTTGCCAATATTACTGTATACTATTTATTAAATAATTCGAAGCGTATTTCAAGAATTGTGCGGTAATTATGCTAAGTATGAGCATACAATAATGTATTATTGTTGCCATTGATTAAAGAAGGCGTTAGTCAATGATGTTGCTAAAGAAATAAAACGCATTTTGAATTTGAAGAGTGTGTGTTAAAGCATGAAACGAGCATGAAAGCTACTTTTAAAGAGAAGTACTGTTCCAGATGTAAGATACGTTTGAAAGTAGCTTGCACTTTCATTCGTAAGTTAATTTAGCAAAATTTGCGATTTTAAGGCTGTGGCACATCTAACGGTTTTGCGTACATTTATGTCGTGACGGTACATTGGAATTAACAACGCTCATTACTATATGATGTTTGAACTATTGCTATGCTGATTTACTGTACCATCTTTCGGCACCATACTTAACTGGAGCTCATGAATTTTACTAATGTATATTGATTCCAGGTTAAACTGTATATGCATGGTTCATAATAACAACGATATGTATGTGTAGTCTAACTCTTCACTTGATTTTGTAAACAACACATAGATTAAGATGATTTCGAAATTGAAATCGCATTTAGATAAAATTAATTACTCTTATATAGTGTTAATAGTATATGTCTTGACGTTCCGCCATCTTAGGCTTAGGATACGGATACCCCTGGACGTTCCGCTATCCTAGGCCTACTGCAACCAGCAGACTTGATCGTCATGGGTTAGTTGGTCAGTTGAACAATAACAAGATGGCTAGAAGTCAAGGCCAGAGGAAGCGAGCAATAAACGTACTGTCTCACAATACAATTAAATACCGCTTTAATTAACTACTGTTCTGTTTTGAGCTTTCGGCTGATCAAGGTCCAATGATTTTTATGTTCCAAGAAAGCAAATAAAATATGTCACGTTATCCATTGGCGCCAACTCCGTGGGTTAAAAAGGCGTTATAAATAAATACATTCATTTGTTTTGTGCAATGTTGCAATTTTAGCAAATAATTATCAAGGAATCAAGAGATAATTTTTTGATTAAAGCAATGTTACATATAAACCCAACATTTTGTTGGTATCCTGCCTGCCGTCAAACCATCAAAACTAACACATTTGGTCAGGTTCAATCATTGTAATTTCGCCAATCTAAACCTTTTGAGAACTCGCAGAAATTTGAATACTATTGATGTTGCTGGGTTCAATTCTTCTTCCAGTGCAGATAGATGGTCATGGGTTTATTATTAGATTCATGAATTAGGATGAGAGTTTAAACATTTAAAATTTAACTTCAATGGATCTTTCTCCTCTCGTATGTTACGTTTCATCTCATTCACCACCCTCTATACCTTAGTGACTTACTTGTGTATTCAAGGTCACAATAAAAAATTTGATTTGTTACTTTTTAATAAGTGTTAATATCATTAATAATTGAAGAGAAATTATAACATTGACGGAATGTTTCGTCGCGTCGTAGTGGTGAATAATTTATATCCGTCACTGTGGTTGACATTTTCAAGGGACCGATGTTCTTTTGTTTATTTGCATCTGTTAATTAGTGATGTTAAGTACTTTATAAAAACAACTGGATAAGGTCCAATAAAAGGCTTACGCGAAGCCCCAGTGTTATGGAACAGCAATTAAAATTTTTCTACGTGGCATAGGTTTCCCATATTATACAAAACTGAATTCCAAAAGGGACCAATCATGAGAAGTATGATTCAGAATCATGTTTAACTTGCATTACAGTTCTAATAACACTTCAATGGTAAATAGTATGCCACGTTTGTACTACCAACCAAACCAGGCACCAGTAATAAACAACTCGATATTACCGTTTTTCTTCAACATATCTCGAGAACGCGACACGGCATGAAAAATATTTAAATAATATTATTATAATCACTAGGGGTTTTTATCTAAATACATTTAATTACTTAATTATCTTTGTAAAAACCATAGCAATTACAATATATTTACATTTTTCCATGCATGCTACAGTATAATAATGCAATAGATGAGAGTAATATTATTTAAATGCATAACCACATATAACAAAGGAATAGTTACACTGTTACAAGTATACTGTACAACTTAAATAGACTTGACTAAATGTCATGATTCAAATGAAATGGCTGATAGTAGGCCTTATTAATTTTGATTGATATGAACCCGAGAAAAGGGTTATTTGTTAATATATAATTTGAACTATTATCAAAAATTGTTGTCTTACTTTGTTGTTATATTAATATTTCAAACTTTATATGATACATTATTTTGTCTGCATTTATGTAATTAGGTTGCCCTCCTTCGTAAATCAGTTTTTATATTTTACTGGTTAAAAAAAAGAAGAAAGAAAGAAAGAAAGAAAGAAAGAAAGAAAGATAGTAATCAACCTGAAATCGAAGAATGACAATTAATCCACAACGAGAAAGACTTATTTAATATTAATAAGTATTACATTAATTTGTACTTAGTGTGCAAAAACAAAACTGATGTAGTTCTGAAAAGCAAAACAATCGGCAACTCAATATCACAATTACACAACAATAAAGTAAAAAATCATCATGGGTCGTGAAGGTTTAAGACTCTTTTTTTATATTTAGATGAAGAAGGAAAGAAGGAATGTGAGGTAATGAGAAGGAGTATAAGATAGGAAGGAGAGGAGAAGTGAGAGAGAATAGAGAAGTAAGGAGAAGGACGAAATGAGTTGAATGGAGAATGAGATAGGAGAAAAAAAAGAAGGAGAAGAGAAGAGAGAAGGAGAAGGAGAAGGAGAAGGAGAAGGAGAAGGAGAAGGAGGGAGCTTCACAGAAAGTGACTAATTAGTCACGGTTCGTATGGATAATACATTCAATGTTATCCGAATGGTCGATTTCCCTATTTCTTGGACCGAATTTATATTTCCCATTAGGTTTCCTCGAGGAGACCGCAACGCTAGATATTACGAAGTACACAATAACGAAATACGATATTTTATTCACATGCAAGGAGAATTAAAAAAATATTGTACTATTAGCTGCGTTCCTCGTCAAATTGACTATATAGGAACGTCCGAACATACAGGTACATCACACATCACCATCACCTCGACATGACTACGAACTATGACGATATGACTTCGATTTTCGATGAAATGACTGAGAAGTGACAAGAATCATATTCATCATCACATTATTATTATTATTATGTTGAGTGGGACAAAAACCAAGTTGATGATGATGGCACATCCCCGCGACCATGAGCCTGTTTTATAGGCTAATTACCCCGAACTTATTAAAACTGGTTTTCCCGAGCTCAAAGAACATTTTAAGAGTACAAAAAATTATATAAAATCCATTTAGCATCAGAACGTCTTTTCCTAATTTTTTTTAGGTTGGTATTGATAAAACTTAATTGGATTTTTGTTATTTTCCTGTATAAATATTAGCTAGCTCGAAATGCTACTTTTTTAAATTGAAGTGCCAATAGTAGGGAGATTATTAACTTTTATACCTCGTGCTATGGGAGGTTCAGCTTGATGCCGTTGTGGGGACCCGAATTCCTCTTTTACACGCCCTTTTTGATAGGACAGCTTCGAAAATACAGTTTAAAAAACTTTCAGTATTATTGTTTATCAAATTGATAGATTAAAGTAAGTTTCAGAAAAACTCACATGACATTCTGATTTTTCCAATGGCGCATTATAAAAAACAACCAACGAAAACGAGACATACAACAATTTCTGAGATTCGATTTCTACTAACCAACGTCGATTTTCTGAATAACACATTACAATACCAGCAATCATTACTACAAAATAGAAGACCCTGCTAGCTATAAAAATAAAATCCATCTCTGGATAGTGCTTTCTTCAAATCTTTCGGCCATATTGGATTGTTCAGTGTCAACGCTATAAAGCAATATTAATAAAATACTGCAGCCAACAGTACTTGGATATACAGCGATAGCTCAATGTACGCCACCGCAAATGACAAGCCCGGTTATACTGTTGTTAATGCATGCGTATCAGTTAGGTTAGAGTAAGTTCAGTTATTGTAATGTCAGGCAGCTGGTGGGGTCGCGACCTGCCAAGTAGCTCATCTAAATAACATCGTTTGACTTGGCCACGACATCTTCTTATATTAATGTGACAGGAGGATCATTGCTTAAGTGGCTGTACACTCCAGACAACAATGTTGTAGCATCCAATGTCCATGTCCATGTACTTGTAATGCCCCCGTTTGCTGGTTCTGAACTTTAACTTAAAATGAAAGTTTACACTCTTGTATTTACAACGAAGGGTAATGAGATGGAACAAGATGAATGTGGATGTGAGAGTGCCCTCCTCACATTGTCAACTCAAAAGTGAAATGTTCACATAAATAAAGGGCATCTAAAATTATTTTATAATACTGTTCCTTATGGTTGTAATATATATTTGGATATGCATGAGTGGAACACATAATTAATTTTAAAATGCATATACGTTATCAAGACGTGTATCCTGGAATTTCTTTGAATCCTTTTCTCATATCCTATTGGACTTCTAATACCAGTATCTATGAGGCTTTCGGTTTGGTCCTTTACATAAGCAGCTTTGACCACCCCGCACCACAGACTTCTGTAAGAACCATCTGGCCCAGGATAGAGTAGAGAATCGGTGTTGGCTGATGGAAGGAATCTGAGCCAACGTCCCAGGAAGAAAGGACATTCTGTGCAATTTAACAAAGTAAAATTTTATCAAAAATATCAAAATAAATGAAATCATAATTTACAACCGAATTCCCAACAGCCCTGCAGGAACGCCAGGGTGACATAACAGGATGGTCTCCAGTCTTTGTGGTGCGACATGCAACCGCAAAACTCTTCGTATATTGTTTATACCCTCCCCACTTTCACAGCCAAACAATGACAAATCGTGTTCCGTATCAATAAGTTATCGGGACGCACCATCTAGCATACTGAAGTAACTTTTAATTGTGTCTTGCTATTTGCATTTTGTATATTGATATTCCTCCTTGTGCACAAGCAACAGTCCACACCGGTGGAACCACCAGTTAGGTCACGATCTGTACGATCTGGCCAGGTTGTTTTGACACTGTCATAATGTTGTTCGGAAATAATGACATCCGCTTAAAAACATGTGTTCGCGACATTTTATTATGTTGACTCCTGTTCGCTGATGATGACAATAATCTATAATAGTAACACCCTTGAGAGTGTCGTGTAATTTAAATTACAGCTCGGTGTCACTCAGACGAGCTAGCAATAGCGAAGTGGTACAATATAAATGCTCCTTCCTTCATAATATTATGTTCTTTCTTTACATACAGCCTACAGGTGAAACGACCGACAGAACAGTCTATACAAGTTGTAGGCTTCCTTGAAAATGTCATCAGCATTATTCAGGTGCTCTTTTCTCCGTCAACTCAATAGTCTTTCTTTCTCCTTCGCACCTCATGTAGAATAATAAAATAATACACCAAAAAATAATCTGAATAATAAATTATCTTTTTAATAATTAAAATAATCTGAACCTAATTATTTTTTCAATGTATTTATTCCATATTTTTATCAGTTTATTAAAAAGTTGAATTAATTACTGTGTTTCCTACTCATTTGAAAGGAGTTTAAAAAATTATGTACCGAGTGCACCCGAACAGTAGGAGATTCATATTTCATACACTATCGGAGCTATAAGTAAATTAGCTTGGAACGCCACGTTTGGCGTTGGTCCTCCGCCTGAAATCGAGAATAACAGCCTCCTAGTCATATGTATGATATTGATATGCATATTATTGAACCTGTACCTGTAGCACCCCCACCTCCCTTTAATAGTCGCAGGGGGTATTTTTAAATGCCCTGACCACATCAACCACTCTAAGAATTATTTTTAAGAGGGTACGCTGAGCTTGGCCCAACTCAAATGCGCGCAAACAGGTGTTGATGATTTCTGCTGAACGGTTGGTAATATCATTTCCAAATTTTGAATGGATGTTAATAAAGTACTTTT
Source organism: Sweltsa coloradensis (assembly GCA_024449915.1). Lineage (NCBI taxonomy): Eukaryota > Metazoa > Arthropoda > Insecta > Plecoptera > Chloroperlidae > Sweltsa > Sweltsa coloradensis. The sequence goes on along the minus strand of JAMZAV010001043.1, from coordinate 185,813 downwards.
ATATTGATATCCGCAATTGGTTGCAAAAAATAAGCCTTAAAGATCCATTGCAAGACATAAGTCCAAAACGTGAAAAAATGGGAAATCCAAAACATGGATTTCAATTCTGGAAATTCCCACCAAACCGTTTATCTTATGATAAAACCAAATTAACCTGCGCGTTCACATTGATTTAAACGTTGATATCCATTATGCAAATTTGAGTTTAAAAAATCTATACACCTGGAATAAATTCCCAAAGTTGACCAAAATTGAGTAAATTTTTGTGATTTCACTAAATTTTAATTCAAAATCAATAACTTAATTTACGAATACGCGTAATGGATATCATAGATTTACAGACAGAGCTATTGGGAGTTGGGACACAGTTTCGAGTCAGTAGGATGATCAGTATGCGTGTCACCAGTGCGTGCATTGTGCAACGCATCACAATACCACGCATTGTATTGTGTCTACCGCATACCAGGCCTATGAAATATAATATGAGAGAATACGTCGCCTGGCTCCGTGACGTGAGACGTGACGTGACGTGACGTGACGTGACGTGACGTGACGATGCGTTGCGTTGCGTTAATAATCAACAAACAAGTGTTGTTTTCACAATTAAAAGATTTCGCAAACTGGTTCTAAAAAAAAACGAAATAAAAGCGTGAATAATCATCATGCAGTCGTTTTGTAGGCTATGTTAATGAGATCTGGTCGGAAAGCTGCTAAACGAGTTATTCAACATTTGCCATTTAATTCCTTCATTTCTATTACTATTCATTATTTTTTATTTGTTTCCCTTTAAAGACGATGTTTTGCTCAATAGAATAAATTGTTGCAGACTATTCCACATGTTTGCAGTGGGGCCCGACTTCTAGATTCATAGCGCTAATCCGTGATTCAAAGGAACTTCATTTCATTTCAATGGTCTATGTGTCTGCACGGGCATGCAAATGGCATGTTGCATAAAGGAACAGACGAACTGCATTCCCTTTCGTCCACGGCGGATCAGCGTCTGCTCTACGAACATACACTACAACTGCAGATAGTATTGTAGTTGCTCATTATTAATTACTATCATGAAGAACAATGAAAGAATGTAAGAACAATACATACATTGCAACAGCTAAGAGGTTGTATGTTGATCTCAAGCTCATATTGCGTTGGGTACCAGGGGCTGAAGCACCCCTCAAAATATAATGGGAAAAAAGCATGATTTCAAAAGAATATTTTGATCAAAATAAAATGTTTACAAAATTGTTTTTGCGAGTCAAGTAAAAGCGAAGTTAGCAGCGGAACGGGTTCTAATTTATTGTTCATATTTTGCAAGAGCGTCTATTAGTATAGAAACAATCTATTAATATCCTTTATAATATATCCACCCTCAGTTGTCAAGAGTTGGGGGGTTCAAACACTCGGGTACAGGGTGTGACGACAAAACTAAAGTACATTTTAAAAAGTTTAAGATTTGTACAAAAAAAAACATAGAACGACCAAAATTTCTGAATTATTATTTACTACAATTCAGAAATAAAAAAGTCCGCTCCAACTGGGAATCGAACCACGGATCTCCCGGATTTTTAATTTTTTTAATATTTTAATTTCTGAATTGTAGTAAATAATAACAATTACACCTACGGGAGTGTTTCCCGACCAACCAAATCGAGAAATTTCTGAATTGTAGTAAATAATAAAAATAATAAAATGAACCGCTGGCAAATGTATTACCTACTACTCTACTAGTACCTCTGTCTCAAGGTTATCTTGCATGTGTACAGAAGTATATCGAGCTCTGGTATTTGGGTAATTATTTCTTCCTCGTCGTCACACGACTGACGACAACGACACGACGATAATTATTAGCCACTTTTATTATTTTCACTCATTATCAAATCGGTTCTTATGAAAAGGAGAATAAACCATTTCACCTTGAGTGTTGCAAATAACCTTGATTTTAACAACTTCTCAAGTGGTGTATATATTTTTAGATAACCAAACAAACCCCGCACCTTTTTGACCTTACAATGTACAGTACCGCAACCTCAACCGACACCTGCGTATATACCTGATGTCACATCTCTTACATAATATTACCCAATCATTATTGAATGTCAACTACCTTGCAAAACACTCGACGTGTTTAGCTGTTTGTGTATGGTCTTCGTATGTTGGCAAACACAGCCAGTCTAGATCGAACAATATTTAAATTATTTTGGCGCCAATCGGGGTCCCGGCAATAATTAACGTCTGTAAGGTAACGACAGAGTTGTCTTGTCCTTGAATGAAATTCCTCCTCTCTTGTCGACAAGAAAGAATAGAATACACAGAACAGAACGACGTGTCATCACACCACTACTAATGAAGTGGGGCTCTGGAGAAGATGGACGCATTAACATGTGCGTTGACAAACATTCTACGTCAATATTAGAGGGAATGACAGAGAATACCAATTGAAAATAACACGACACTCGACTTGTATTTTCCAAATACGACGTGTTTTTCCGATTTCTCGTCACGATGGACGATTTTATCACATTATATTGGGAGACGACGGGATGGCCACCATGGGCTGCCACCACCTAGGGTTGCCCGTCCCGATAAGTTTGTTATCAGTACATAGTCATGTTTTTTTATTCGTCCATCGTCATATATCACCACTTATCATCTTCATCATCATTTATCTACAAAACGAATTTACCTCTTTCTTCATAAACAAATTTTCGTTTTTGATCAATACAAATTTAACAAGACTGTATTTAATAATTGTGCCATTATTCATTAGCATTTAGCAGGTCTACGATTATTAGACCTAAAGCAATTGCGTGATGCTAGCAAAGAATGCTAGTCTGAATTTAAAATAGACAATAATAATCATGGTAGAAAAAGTGAAATGTGCTTCCTAACGTCTCGATTTTTTAAATGACATATTTTGGAAACCCTTTTCCATCACGAGGTTCCGAAAAAATCCTGCACGACATAATAGAAATAGACGAACACGAGTGGACACACAAATTATAAGAATTAAGAAGATCGTTTCTCAGTTTTATTAACCGGGAAACATTCCCTTATAGGTGTAATTTAATTTGATGTAAATCAATCCAGAAATTACAAAATCCATCTCAGCGGGGTATCGAACCCCGGTGTCCCAACTTCATATGTTCATAACTTAAGCACCCGACCGGGGTTCGACACCCAGCTGAGATAGATTTTGGGCCATCAAATTCCAACTCGCAACCTTCTCGTGGTTTGGCCCGTGATTAGGGGAGTTTTTCTCCCTGAAACTAATGGCGAGCTCTGGGTCGTCGTCGGGGAACTTTCCCCTTCCCTTTGACTACCTCCCCGACAGCGACGACAATGATAACACGGACGGATGACACAGACGGAGACGACCACGACGTGGGGGAACCTCTGCCCTCCCCATACGCTTGTGGCTGGTTCTGACCAGCACAGGCCTGTCCACCCCTTGTCCCCCCGCGTCATCCCTTACGTCCCTCCCTTCGTCTCGATTAGCCAAGTTGCATAAATGAGACGTTAAGCAATATCCAATATCCAATCCAATGAGATAGATTTTGTAATTTCGAGATTGATTTACCGGTACATAAGAAAATCGTATAACATTATTGTGCAATTGTTAGCTCCACCATAAATATCACTTACAATAATTATATTTCAGGTGTTGTGATAGAAAACCGAACATTCCACTTGGTATATCTTGATTTCAGATGATATTTTTAGTATGTATTGCACACGATACATAAACCTTCCATAAACTGCAGCCACACAAAACCCAACAACGCCGTATCTTTTAAAATCCTACTAACTGCACCTTATTATTCAGAATAGATCTACTACTAGATTATGTATCTTCAAGATCAAGATACACGAATCTTTCAGATTCAAATTCATATTTAATTTCCAAGGATATTTAGCGCAATTCATGAGAATGGGTTTCTTGTCATAGAAAAGCATAGCATACGATGGTATCTGCATTTCCATAGTAAAGCAAATAATGGTAATCAGAAACTAGTTGCCTGACCTTGATAGGACAGAACGTAAACAATTGACGAGCCCATGGGTTTGTTTTTGTGTGCATGGTGTGACTGTGACATTATGAAAAGTGAAAACACTGTGCAATTATTATTGTGATTAGGCTGTAGGTCGAACTCGATATTTTGCATAATTATATGCAGATTGGTAAGTATAAACGCTAGCACACATGTGATGTCTATAAACAGAGGCTACCAAAAAAATCATAATCTTGATTTAGACATACGTTACAGATATAAATTGCAATTGCAGACAACCAAACCAAACCCAAAAATTCATCAAATTATATATTCTAAACTCAATGATAGAGCCTTCAATTTGGTTATATTTATATTAGGCTATACCATCAATGTGTTCAAAATGTGTAATCAACCATAAGTAAATCAAGGGGCTTAGTTGTGTATACTACCACTTTTCAAAATCTATACTCAATTAAATCTGCCATCAGTTTATCATACTTTTAACCCGGGTAAAAAGCTTTGTTTGGTTCGGAATTTGTAGAATATTTCCTTATTAAATTCTAATGAACAAAAAACAACAAAAATACACACATTTCCGGGATGTCCCGGATATTTTGTAAGTCTGTAGTAAATTCAATTTAAACATGTGAAAAAAATAAGAAAAATAAAAAATTGCAAAAGATCTCATTTTTGAAAATAAAATCCAATGTTGGATTTTTTAAACTTTGATGTCACTTTGGAATCCAAAATCAGCATTTTATTACTAAATAATCAATGAAAAAGATCTAAAAAAATCACGAATTTTAAATTAAACCTGAAGAGGGGCATGAATTGCACCCTGGGCCGGTATCCCACTAGAAATTAAAAATTGTTTGGATAAAAAATGTCATGGATTGGCAGAGTTATGATTTGAGCTCGTGTCGACCATGCAGCCGTCTACAAGCAATTCCCCCTCTTTGCAGAAGTTGAATGGTCTGTAGTTGATGTATTCGTCAATTGAAACAAGGCATGTTTAAGTAATGAATGATTGCCAGCAATAAACAGTTGATTCCAAGTGAAGGTCAGTTGCCGCTAAGTTTAGTGTGCTGCTGAGAATAGGGACGTGAGAATAGGACACCCGAACAATGAACGCATAATATCGTATTGTTGGCCAGGCGCAGAATGCACATGACTCCTATACTCTCTCTTTCTCTGGGCGATGACACCTCTATCCAACCAAATACAAAAATTTGTAAAAAAAAAAACGGCAGCCAAGCTCTCCTTCAAAAGTCTCCGGCTGTGAATGCTGTGAGATATAGAAGTTGAGCCAAGCTTTTTATTCTTTCTCCCTAGTTTCGCTTTTAAAATAAGTAAGATCATTTCGCCTGTTGACGAGCGCCAAGCCAACGATTTTTGTGGTAAAAAAGTAAAATTTTAAAACTCGAAATCATAAAAAAATGGCTTGGCCATGAACCAAATTCAATGGCCAAGGCAATTTTTTTATGATTTCGAGTTTAAAAATTTTCCTTTTTTACCACAAAATCGTTGGCTTGGCGCTCGTCAACAGGCGAAATGATCTTACTTATTTTAAAAGCGAAACTAGGGAGAAAGAATAAAAAGCTTGGCTCAACTTCTATATCTCACAGCATTCACAGCCGGAGACTTTTGAAGGAGAGCTTGGCTGCCGTTTTTTTTTACAAATTTTTGTATTTGGTTGGATATTACATCTTTTTGTTGTTCGTTCGCTATCAAGGTGTGAATGATTAAATTTGTTGAGTTCAAAGTTGTTTTTTTACATTTTTGGGCCCACGGTCCCCCCAAAGATACCCCTTAAATAAATAAATAAATTTTTATTTACAGACTACCCACTCAGTTATATAACTGATTTTCAGTGGGGGACTTTAAATCAAAGCGACCAAGCCAACCCTGCAGGCCCCGACGCAATCGACGAGTGAGCGATAACCAACCAAAGATTGATATTTTTAATAGGAAATATATCAATCAGTGGTATGGACAGTGCGAACACCCGCGGATCAACGCCAGAATCAACAAGGCCGATTCAGAACAACTCTGAAATTTATTATGTGCTTCGTTGCTAGGACGGCTCCAAAGTCACCGTTTACAAACTCCTAAGACAAGAAACTGATAGACTTAAGTCCAAATCAGAAGTTAAAAAACTTCTGACTTGAGCGGGAATCGAACCCTGGCCCTTCTGCATTGGAAGCAGATACGCTAACAACAAGACCAACGCACTAGCATAAGCGCTAGATATTTATAATGGTTAAGAGCATGTTTAATTTCAAGCTTGTATACAAATTACTACGCCTGAGTAATTACGCGTTTTGATTTTGCTAGGACGGCTCCAAAGTCACCGTTTACAAACTCCTAAGACAAGAACTGATAGACTTAAGTCCAAATCAGAAGTTAAAAAACTTCTGACTTTAGCGGGAATCGAACCCTGGCCCGTCTGCATTGGAAGCAGATACGCTAACAACAAGACCAACGCACTAGCATAAGCTCTAGATATTTATAATGGTTAAGAGCATGTTTAATTTCAAGCTTGTATACAAATTACTACGCCTGAGTAATTACGCGTTTTGATTTTGCTAGGACGGCTCCAAAGTCACCGTTTACAAACTCCTAAGACAAGAACTGATAGACTTAAGTCCAAATCAGAAGTTAAAAAACTTCTGACTTTAGCGGGAATCGAACCCTGGCCCTTCTGCATTGGAAGCAGATACGCTAACAACAAGACCAACGCACTAGCATAAGCACTTGATATTTATAATGGTTAAGAGCATGTTTAATTTCAAGCTTGTACAAATTACTACGCCTGAGTAATTACGCGTTTTGATTTTGATTTTGATTTTCCCCGGTCCCAATTGCCCGGTTTTTGTTATATGAGGTACATCTGAGTGTGGCCCAAGTTTCAAAGTTCTAAGATGAACCGTTTTCTCGGTATAGCGTATTATTCATAAGAGTACGGAATTACCTACTTTTGATAATTTTGTTTTTTTTCCGGTTCCCGTTAACCAATTTTGCTTTCCATATTCAAAAGTGATAAAGAATGAGAGATATCAAAATGTATTCCACGTTTGAAACATCTCAGTTGTAGCGTTTTCTTTGAATGATTCATTTCTTAAAGTTCAGATATGTTTTTTGTCATTTTTGGGCCCATGGTCATCCCAAATTTAGCCCCTTGTGTTTTGGACGCAAGATATTTATAATGGTTAATAGCATGTTAAATTTCAAGTTTGTACAAATTACCACGCCTTGGTAATTACGCGTTTTGATTATCATCCAAATTTTGATTTTCTCCGGTCCCTGTTACCCGATTTTGGTTTTGAAAGCAAAAGGCACTGCGTCTGAAATACACCTAAGTGTGGTCCAAGTTTCATAGTTCTAAGATTTACCGTTTTCTCTGTAGGCTAAAGAACTCTCCGCGGAGAACTGCCACCCACCCACCCACCCACCCAACCACCAGCCACCAGCCAGCCTTAAGGAATTTGACGATGTTGAGAGCCTTTTTTAACATAGAACGAGTTGTCGGATCGGGTTGTATTTTTTTTTGGTATGTCATGGACCACATACCAGGTCATATACCGAGTTTCAAGATTGTAACTCTTTCGGGGCGGCGTGTGCAGATAGCTGAAAACCCCCCAACTCTTGTAGGTGTATATGGGGCCGGAGTTCGGTGTCGCCTAAGCATCGCATCGCTTGTCTGCCGGGCGACGACCGTCGCCCTAGATACTCTAGCGACATCCCAAACACATTTCCACCGGTATTTCGAGCTAATTTGTATAATTCATTGTTATTCTCATCAGTCTTTAGAAGAAACACGTTTCCAGTAATGAGTTCCATTTTCATCACAAGAAACTTCAAACTTTCAATTTAAAACGTCATATTTTGTGTGAACTTGGGAGAAATTTAACGTTCTTTTCCTGTAAAAGTTCTTTGTGCTAACGGAAAAACAAAATTTCATGAATACTTCTAACATTTAACAGACTGAAATATACACCTAAAATACGTGTCCGGTTATTGGGAAACATAAATGGATTTTTCATTATGAAAAATTATTTATGATTTTAGGTAGACTCGTTCTCAGTTTTTAGAATGTCACAGGGAGCGGAAATACATTTGCATTCATGCCAACGTTGAAAAGTAACAGGAACCCCAAAATAACTTATTTGACTACTGTATTATGGTATTTCCTAATCAAAAACTATTGTTCTATGGCATGTAAATAATTTTCCACCATCAGGGGAATAAAATAAATAAAAGGGAATGGCTAATATTTATAAGTCAGTTGGAAAAGTTGATTTTTATTCTATTGTTGGTATTGATAATTTAAATTTTCACGTACAAGTAATATCAACGTCGACGCTATAGTGATTGGTGATCAATGATCATATATTTCCATAATGTGTCACAATTCTTACGAGACTGTTTAATCTTCCAGTTTATCTAAGTATTTACTTAAAGGGGCTATTACCCCAAAAATTATTTTTACACATAATCTATGGCAGCATAATCTACACTAAAATGACTGTTTATAAATGATATATTGTAACTGTGATTTTACACGAATTTTTCAACTTTTTGGTCCAGAAACTTGCGAAAATTTTCGTTTTGGGAAATTTCTTAAAAATTCTGTATTCTGTGTCGGCTTTAGCTTGCTTCTTTTTTGTTCCTCATCACTAGAGCACTGTACCAATCTAAAATTATCCTTTATAACATTGCATCTTGAAACTGTGCACAAATTTATTCTCAAACACGCAAACCAAAATCACACCCCTTAATTCTTGGTAATAAGCATTTTTTGACAGAACCACGTAATTGCGACTTGTCCACATTACAAAACAAAATAAAGTGGATTTGCTGAAAAGGCTGTAGAGTACGTCAATAATGGCCAACATTTTTTTGGATCAAAATCCTCCAAAGTCACGGGGCATAAAGATCGTCCACATGATATTTCTTATGGGAGATTTTTGACGATGGGACCTAGCTCGAAAAATACCAAGTTTGACAAATTTTTTTCGGGTCATGGTGGACCCAATGATTTTTCTGTTAATTTCTAAATTCATAATTAGTTAGTGTGAATGAAATATTTTTTTGAGTTTAGCGGGTGAATACCCCTTTAAGAGGGATAGGCCACATTTGGCCGTTGGCACATATAGCTATTCTCTCGGCCACGTTGAATCCTACGTATATTAAACTTTACTTAGTTGTCAATAAAGCGTACATGGACAGCCCTACAGTAGTAGATTTTCAATATTTTATGTTTATCAGCCAGGATCAATCCACGAATGTGGTCAATTTTTGACTTTTTAAGAAAATAAAAAACCTGTAGCCTAAATCAAATAAAAATCTTCAAATTATTTAATATAATAAAGCCCTATATTTCCGCTTCCTTGACAACTGTCCAAAATTGTAAACAACAGTCTGTGGTGTCAGTCGGTCGAGCAAACAAAAATTTGCTTTTTGCTATCCTCGTCCCTCGGCGGAGACATTCTTAACTGAAACCAACTCTACTACATATAACTTTTAAAATAATTTAAAATGTGATTTTCTTATAAACTTTACAAGTGCCATATTTTGAGGAGCTTGAGCACGACGGCTTTTCTATTGTTGTCTTCTTGGGTGTTGAGACACAATCTTCGCCCTCCTCGAGGACTCGAGGAGCCTATGCGACTGACCAGTCTCGTCGAGAGGGGAGAGACTAGGTTGTAATAACCTTTATGACCTTTATGTTTTCGGTTTTGATCATCATCATTCACTCATTCATTCATTCATTCATCATTAGGCCTATTCACCGACAAATCATGATGCACGTTTTACCATGGTTTTACCCTCTTACAAAACGTATGTTTGTGGACGTTTTTAGAGTGGTATGTTTTTCCATCACAATTCTGGGGAAATTCTTTGGCTGACAGGCTGAGAACATTCTAATCTGCAATGCAAACAAACTCTACATTTCCTATAATAGCGATTGGTCTTGTGGTTAGCGTATCTGCTTCCAATGCAGAAGGTCCAGGGTTCGACTCCCGCTAAAGTCAGAAGTTTTTTAACTTCTGATTTGGACTTCAGTCCATCAGTTCTTGTCTTAGGAGTTTGTAAACGGTGACTTTGGAGCCGTCCTAGCAACGAAGCACATAATAAATTTCAGAGTTGTTCTGAATCGGCCTTGTTGATTCTGGCGTTGATTCGCGGGTGTTCGCACTGTCCATACCACTGATTGCTATATTTCCTATTACAAATATCGATCTTTGGTTGGTTATCGCTCACTCGTCGATTGCGTCGGGGCCTGCAGGGTTGGCTTGGTCGCTTTGATTTAAAGTCCCCCACTGAAAATCAGTTACATAACTGAGTGGGTAGACTCTAAATAAAATTTATTTTATTTATTTAAACTGTACAAACAAGGAGTCGCATTGTATTACTTTTTCTATACCAAGCATATTGACAATAATAATATAAGTAACTATTTATGTGAAGGTAATAACTGTGGAATAGCTAAAATATAAACCGTCCACTAAAAATCAGTTGTGCGCCGCGCGCGACCAGTAAATAAACTTGTCGATGAATGCAATGTATATCGTCCAGTGGTGCATGGGCGAAGCTTCAGACTTCAACGCTACAACTAGCAGTGTAAGTAATTAAGTTCACAGACATCCAGACAGAATCATCAGTTGCTGCAAGTAAGGAGATTGTAAGATCGTGTTTGTTTTATTTAGAAAGTATTTCTCTGTCTGCTCGTCTGAATGTGACATTCACGTGACGCCCCGTGATGGCCTTCCCGCTCTTTCCATTGAGGGGAAGTCTGGCTGGCTGGTGTCATAAGAAAACTGCAGTTCTAATTGACTGAGCGCGTCTGCTTGGATAATGCATGCATCACTGACTTGCGTCTTCTCAGTTCTCACTGGATTCAATAATGAGCCACTACTGGGTGGCAGCATTTAATTTCTTGGAATCTGCATCATTGTATTGTTATTATGAAAGTGCTGCATACTAGACACAATACATCATTGCGATAACACATCAGAGAAAGAGATGCATAATTTACGACATGCGTGAAACTCTAATTCAGGACCCCCGTCTGGGCTCGGGCTCGCCTCTAAATTCGGGGAATAAAATTTGTATTTTCATTCCTCTCACCTAAATACCCAAATTTGTATATCGGATATATGAATAAATAAAATTTTTATTCCCCGAAATTAGAGACGAGCTCTGACCGTTGAGTCGTTGACTATGTAACTGAGTGGGTCTGTAAATACATCTTTTTCAGGGTATTTTCCAAGGTCCTCTGAAACAGCCCTTGGACATTCCTCTCACCTAAATACCCAAATTTGTATATCGGATATATGAATAATCAAATAAATTGAGGTTAGGATGAAGATGAATTGAATATATTAAAAAGGCAAAGATGGTTAAGAAGTGTTTCCATTCCAATTGACATGCATTTTGAAATTTGTTTATTTATTGTTTATTATTAAAATTATTGTTTTGTGTGCATTTATGTTATCTTACTTTTCTTTATTGTCCAAATTAAAATCACGATAATAACGAAGGTCGATCCATTACAAATGACTGCCGGAGAATGGCGATGGGCGTCGCGTCGGAGTTTCTGATACAAGATGGAAGGGAAAGAAACACGATTGTAACCTTCTCTGAGATTGTGACTGTCAACACAGCGCTCTTCCCACTAACTCGCATTGCATCGCTTGATTCCTAGAACACTACGAACGTATGAACGATCTAATTATACGCCAGGCTTTCATTCGGAAACTGAACTATGAATGGAGGCAAGGCCATGGCCGCGGTAGTCACAGCAATGCCTGATAAACTAAAAACACGTACAGTTGGAAGGTAATTACAAGGCAAAGTTATGCTTGAAATATAAAAAAAGCCCTAGCCTAGGGGTGTTCAGTTAATTTAATTCTCCCCTCCACTCCAACATTCTTTTACGTACTCGCTTGTAGCTTCTTGAAGTTGGTGAGGACGTGGTGAGGAGAACGAATGTATAATTATAAAAGAGAATGGCCTACGTACGTAGTCTACCCCTGTCCAAGATATCGTAGCTACTAGTTTGTGAAAGCAATGCAATGATGGGGGGTTGTGACTTGTGGCTGTGGATTAATACATTGATCAATCTTCATGTTACATCATTTCACTGTAAATCCTTGAACGAGATACGCTTGCTTGATTTGACTATAATCCAGATTGGGAAGCATTCGTTGTATAGTAATTGAAAAGCGTATTTTCGTATTTATCTAAAATAAATTGTTATTTTTAGATTTTCACAGATAATGCAACATATTTTGTTTTCACCGCAATCAATGTAATTTTATCACTGACACACATGTTTCGGGCAGTTCTCCTGTCCTTTTTCAGTTTTAAAACTGCAATAAAAACTAAAGGATAAAAAACGTGTTTGTGAAGAATCTTAAACAATAATTTTCTTCCAATTCGTTTTCTATTGTCTGGATTTACATTGAATAGCATTTTGTGGATATAGCTGCTGTTTGTGGGCGGGTGTTTGTTTTGTGTATAATGTTTGCATGTTTGTTATGCTGCATGTGTATTTTAAATGCTAGGTCGTTTTATTATCCTCTGTATTCTGGTTGTAAAACTGTTCTAGGATAAATAAATAATAATGATAAATTAAATATTGTCTGGACCGGCACCTCCACCACATAGTACAATCTAGGACCGGCCCCTCAAACTTCCCAAAAACCTATTTTTTCATTGCTCGAAAATCAGGTACCTTTTTTGACTTTCGGGTTTGCCTCCAAATACCCTATCCGACCCGAAATTTCGGGGAGCGCACACCACTAACAATATATTATTATATGCTACCATAAATATTGTCTAATTTTATATTGTGTGTGTACAATACATACACTTCGAATTTCGTTCTGATTATTATTTGTAGTGCATTAACTGTGTCTTCTTAGTTCTATTTATTGCCCTCCATAAACTTTAAATAAATACATATTTAACTAAAATATATTTGAAGTAAATTGTTTCCAAGAGCACGAATACGCCATTACGTATAGCCCTCCTAGAGCACATGGTCACTTTCGATTTCATTCCTTGAGCCCAGGCCATGGAGTGTGTTAGTAAACTAGACCAACCTCGTGAAACTATCATCTAACAACAAAAACTCGAACAAGTGTAAGTGGTGGTTGGGTTACGTTGCGACATACAGATAGACAGACAGACAGACAGACAGACAGACAGACAGACAGACAGACGCCTCGAGCATTGGACCAGCCGGTCTTCCGAGCAGCTTTTGGTACAGACTACAGAGTCTTGTGAAGTACAGTCAGTTGGCAAAGTACAAGACTCATCTTATAGGAACAGTGGCGTATCCAGGAATTCATAAAGAGGGGGTTCAATCAATTTTTTCATAGATGTGCCGAAGCTATAAGTGGGGGGTCCGGGCTTCTTCAAGGTCATTTTGGTGAAAATCTGTGCGTTTTAAACATCACAATGACCAACTTTTTATCTACTACAATCCTGTTGTTAATCTAAAAGTTTTCTCTTTCAAGGTCATTTTGGTGAAAATCTGAGCGTTTTAAAGCATAAAAAAACAACTTTGTATCTACTAAAATCCTCTTTTAGTCAGATGGTAATTTGTGGTTATTTTATTTTCTCCTTTACACTTTTTTTTCAAAAGGGGGGAGGGTTGTCCCCCCTCCCTCCCCCCTTGGATACGCCAATAGGAAGTCACCTCACCAAGGTTCTCTAAATTGCGCTGGAACTCCGCTAAGAGATTTGGGAGACCTTGCGCTTGGGGTAAGGGCAGTTCGTTGGGATTTTAGTCTAGCCTTTACTTCAATGTCTATTTTCAGAGGTAGTGATGCAAGTAAAAGTCAAATTTCGTTTTTCTTATGCTTAAATCCGGTGAAATGGTGTTGATATATTCGAAGTTTTGTTGAAAGTGATGTATCTTTTCCTCCACTATATTTTTTGGGGAATTTGGCGACTGGAATCTTGTAAACTAATTGCAAGTTACTGTTTCCTAAACACGTTTAGTTAGAAGGTAAAAAACAGGTATCGCCCCCCCCCCCCCCCCGTCAATTCGCACGCTGATTGTAATAATATGTGGAGTGATTATTTGCTTCGTGTACTGTTGCCTTAGTTGGATATTGGCCTACTGACGATTCTTAAATGTTTGCAAAATACAAACAAATACAAAAATACTGAAATACATTAAAATAATGATCTGTAGGTAAGGACATTTTGAAATAATTTTGTACTTCTAATAAGAACTGAACTGATAATAACTTATAATAAGACAACAATTTCTGATACCATATTAAAATAGTAGGCCTATACCTACTAAAAATGTGATATGAAATGATTTAAAATTATCGAATAAAAATTTTGAAAATTGCAACAACAAAAAAGAAATAACGAAGAGAAAAAATGATTGACGTTGAATTTGACATCCAAACGCGTCCCAACAGGCACTAGTTATTTTAAAAGATTCAGAGGAGATGCAGCGAGACCCATGACCAATCCCCAAAAGTAAAACTAGCAGACAAGTGGTTTTCGTCTAATGGCGTTTTCCATTGGCATGCACTCGGCGAGTGCAGAGATGTCATTGTTGTCAAATTTCACTTGAATAACATTACAAAACTGAACAAATGAAAAGACAAGTGGCAATCCAGTGCGCACTAGGGCGCACTAGTGCGACCTGAGTGCGGCCAATGGAAAACGCCATTAAGATACATTTTTAGAGCGAATGTGTTGGTCATAGTGCAAGTGACAGTCGTAACATGCATTGTTGTAGTATCCAGAAGACTCTTGACAATAAGGCTGCGTTCCAATGCTTCTTTGCCCTGCTAGCCACTACCGTCTATCCACTAGCCTGCTAACTGCTACCTACTTACACCTTTGGGCATACACTTTTGAAGTCTACCTACTATGGCTACTCACAGCTTCCTAAACAGATAGAAAAGTCATCAACAACCCTAACAATAAACATAAACAATAAACAAACCCTAACCTCACTTTTCACATGAAACCATTGAAAAGAATGCTTGACTGGATGTAAGTATTTGTATTTGCTGTTATATTCAATTTTATTATCGTAATATCATCAATTCATAACACTTTAACTCCATAAGTAGCTTCTAGTTGTAGGTTTGTGGCTGCGAAATTACTGGCCGCCATTTTGCTAGCAGGGTAGTCGACTTCGTAGTGTACACTTTCGCCTGCTGTCTGCTATCTGCTAGCCTGCTAGCCAAATCGGAGCTTTGGTCGCCTGCTAGTCACTTCACTTCCGGTAAATGAGTCCACTACGCAGTAGACTAGCGTAAAAATGAAGCATTGGAACGCAGCCTTAGGCTGCGTTCCAATTCGCAGAGCTTAAAAGAAAAATGGAGGAAATTGGAATCATTGTGACATTCAAGGTAAACAGTAAACTAAAATACACCTTTTACGCCTCACTTATATTAGGACTTTTATACTGTTGGTCGAGCTTTTGTCAAATCAAGCTGGAACGTTTTTGGACGACTAATTTTGATCCTAACAACCGGTAGACTATTTGAAATTTGAGTAAAGGCCTAAGGCCTAGGGCTAGGGTTGCAGACTTTGCCAAGTTTGTGAATGAAGGCCTATTCAAAACGTAGAAATGTTGTCTGATAGAGACATGACGCATGTATTTCCTGGACAATATGTTTCTGGATGAAAATTAGAGATAAAGAAGTGGTCCAAAATGTAGGCCTAGACCTATGTGAAATTCGACAGATTTTACAATCAAGCGACTTTTCAATCCATACCATCTTAAATTATTCGTATTAATTGTTTACATGCAGCCTCACAGTTCTTTAATGTAGGCTTTCAGGCCATAGGTCTAGCCTACCTTAGGTCTTTACCTCCCTCTACCTTGGCTTGAGGTAGTAGTTGCCTAGCCAGTAGCCTAGTGACGTATTTGAAATGTTAGGGATTTTCATAATGGGCCATCATCTCCCAGGCCAGCATCGAATAGTAGACCAAAACATAAGGCCCCTCGTCAGGCCCAAGGTAGAATTTGACTCAGAGCATGGTTATGAGGCGAGCTCTGGCCGTCGACGTGAGACACTGCACCCTTCCTTGTGGTTGGATCTGTCCAGCACGGGTCTATCCTCCCCCACCTCCCACCCACCAGGCGTAATGACTTAACACATAATCCAATTCTATTGTAAGTTGTATTGTGTTGCAGGCTGAACCATGCGCGGACAAGCAACCACTTCGGGATTTGATTGTTGGGCCTTGTGATGATATTTTAGAGTTAGACAATGACGATCTCTACACAATACTAAAAGTAACTATGAGATTCTTAATTTTGTATCATTACTTGATTTCGCAGTGTTTGAGTTAATGTCTAGCCAGTCTTGGGCACATTCTTGAAAATGAGAACGTAGTAGGACAGAACTCAGTAGGCTACTTGTTAAAAAAATAACTACCAGCTCCAACCAACAACTACCACTTCAAAATTAGGAACTTGAGATCTTCCAGTTCCTTCAAGATCCTTTAAAGTTTAAAGCTCCTATACAAAGAATAAAAAATGCAATGTATGCCTACCCTTCTGATTCTACCATCTATTTTGTGGTTCACACTTCACAACCATCACTCCCTCTCATTGGACCTCCCACCCGCAAAATCATTTCTAGAATAAGTATGAGAATGACGCTAGGCATTTGGAACTTGGAAGTACTCCTGCATTCGATGGGATAACACCTGTATTCGATAGGATAACACAGTTAGCTTTTAAAGGAATTTTTAATCCTTCATTCCAGGTTCACATGGAATACTTAGCTGGCCTAAAAGTGCAGCTCTAACCATAGGACCTATAACAAAATAGACCTATGCAGCGGAAATATGGGATACAATTGTAAATTTTAAAATAAATAGGAAATTTAAGCATTGCAAAGAAGGGCAGTAATGTTTGTGAATGGTGGTCGACGGGTAAAAAGGCATATCAAAGGAACTAAAGAAAGGAATTTTAGACCTACCTTAAAACAAAAATAGAAAGAAATCGGAAGCTACCACTTGGTGTTAAAATGGTTAAACTAAAATAGGCCTACTAGACTAGTCTAGAAAATACTAGAAAATTGGTTAAAGGGTGATGTGTCAGAGTGTAAAAGTGTGTCTATAACCTTGGATAAACTAAAATTGGACTCGCTACAGAAAATAAGGAAAATATCTTGATTAGGTTACCGTACTTGTATAAGCGTTTAAAGGAGAGGCACAATTGAATTAAATAAAAAGTAGAATGATATAAATAATAACAATTACACCTACGGGAGTGTTTCCCGACTAAACAAATCGAGAAATAAACCCTCGCTCATACCTGCGTAAAGGTAATGACATTATAATTAATGTTTGGTGGTCAGTTCAAAGGCAGCAGATATTCGTTGCAGTACTGTTCCATCCATTCAGATGTATAATGCAGCTACAATTCAGAGATTGAAATGTACCCGTCCTGATGGTCTAGTGGTTAAGACGCTCACCTGGAATGTGGGAGATCCGTGGTTCGATTCCCGGTTGGTGCGGACTTTTTTAATTTCTGAATTGTAGTAAATAAGAAGCAAGGTATGGTACCTATATTGAAAGAAACGATCATCTGTACAAGATGGAAAGAGATGTGAAACTGAAATATGGAAGGAAAGGTTTGGACTCTATGGTGGTATAGGGAATAGTGGCGTGAGATAAGGCCTACTTACCTGGGGAAGTATTCAAGGACTTGCCATGCAGTCATTATTTTAGAAATAGACTTACGGATGTGATTTTGTTATGTCATGATAATATTATCTATTTTTGTTAATATGAAAAACTAATAATATTGTACTCTGCCACCAAATTGCGATGTAATTCAAAGCACTTTTAATAAAATCTATCTATATCTAAGCCTCCCCGTTTTGTTTGCTGTTAGTAATGTTACATGAATGGCAATCACAGTCAACATCTTTTCTCCACTTTCCTAACAAACTTCCTACAAACTATACTTGCAAGTACTAGTTACAATGTGCAAGTACCTGATGTGGGAAAAGAAAAGGAACATGCTCAGGTCTAGCTTTGTCTCAGCTTAGCGTGCTATAAGCATGCCTCAATCTCAATCTTTCAATCTTTTTTAACAAAGTACTGCCTTTAATAGATACCTATACTATTTTTTATTGGTAATTATCATCATTGCTGTTTAGAAACTTCAACGCCAAGTGGAGTATTTGGAGACTCAAGAAGAGTATATTAAAGATGAGGTCGGGAATTTAAAGAAAGAATACCTCCATGCCCAAGAAGAAGTGAAACGAATCCAAAGTGTACCACTAGTAATTGGTCAGTTTCTAGAAGCTGTAGATCAAGATACAGGGATTGTTAGCAGCACAGCAGGTATGAAAACAATTTGGCAGGGATGTGTTACCCGACCCGAGTATTAATTTTCGTATACATCATCATTATCCATCGCCGTTTCCTGCTTCTGGCAGGGTCAGCTTGAGTTAAGCAACCAAATTTTTCCGCTTCTTTCTATCCTCCCATCACAATCGTATCTCTTTCACATCTTCCCAGCTCTCTCCTCTTGCCTCCAAGTCTCCTGCTATGATGTCCTTCCATCTATTTCTTGGTCTACCCCGTTTTCTTCTTCCTTCATCATCTCCCCGTCTGGGCCCGGGGTAGAATTGGCCCAGAGCATAGCTCTGCTAATCGTAAAAGGCGGTTCAAGAGAAAAAGTCCACCTCGCAAACATCAGCTAGTAAGAGCGGAGTATATTACTCCCCGAAACTAGAGGCGAGCTCTGGCACTCGTCGTCGGGGACACCTCCCCCTTCCCTTGACGACCTCCCCGACGACGATGACAATGACACAACGAACGATGACCAAGACGATGATGACCGTGACGTGAGAAACCCCCCTTCCTCCCCATATCCCTTAGGTTAGACGGGTGCATTATGACCTAACGGTTGACACGTCCTTAATCCAAATAAACAAAAAAGAAAAATCCATCTTCATCCTTCTTTTATCCTATTTTCCCCCATTCGTTTCATATGTCCAGACCATCGCAAAGTGTTCTTCCTATCCTGTCACTTAACTTCTCTACACCTAGAATTTCTCGAATGCCCGTGTTTCTTATTCTATCCCTTCTCGTCTTGCCCACCTCAGGAATATCATCTCTGCCGCCTGCATCTGACTCTGCTCTCGATCTCTCATTGTACATTATATAGCCATTAAGCACGCATCGCATATTTGCCACATTTTTTTTTTAAAATGTAACTGTCTGTTTTGATAATATTTTGGCATTTAGCTTCGATGCTTCGAAAACTGACAGTAAGGAATAATTTTATTTATTGTAGGTTCGAACTATTATGTGCGAATCTTATCGACCATTGATCGAGAACTGCTCATACCTTCTGCATGTGTTGCATTGCACAAACACAGCAATGCTTTGGTCGATGTCCTACCCCCGGAGGCCAACTCTTCAATCTCGATGTTGGGAGCAGGTAAAGTATAATATCACGGGTTGAATACTTAGGCCCACCTCTGGAGCAATAGAACCAGAATGTAATCATTCTTATTGGTTCCTATACAGTTATCAAATTCCAATTCACCCAGGGGCGTAGGAACGGGGGGGATGGGGGGGAAACTCTCCCCCCCACTTGTTGGCTTGACCCCCGTAGGGGGGGGGGGGGGTCAAGCCAGGTATAGGTGTCATTTACTAACTTATACCTTGTTGGGTGATTTTTAGAATTTTTACTACGGTCGGGCTTGCAAACAAAAAGGAAGGTTTTTGTTAACATTTTTTAGAAAGATTCAGTAAGAGACGTGATTTGGGGAGACTAGACTAGCCATCTGATTTTAGACTTATGTTCATTATATTTTGTGTGCAGTGTTTTCACTCCCAAGCAGACTGTCGACTGATTTCAGTCAGGTAATCAATCTTCAATGCAAAATAAGCTTCAAATGTAACCCTTATTCATAATTAAAAGTCGCCTGAAAACGTGTTTCAGGCCACCTATCAAGGGCACCTTTTTAAAAAAAATCTCTCCTACGGCGAAAAAGGCTCCGGCGGCTGGGGCTTTGCCCCAGGCCCTGGTTTGCCCACCCAACCTCGTAGTCAACTTGAGTGTGACCACCCCACTCGAAAAATAGTTCCTACGCCACTGAATTCACCACAAGATTCTATCCTTATAGTATTGTAAAGAAATACACTTGAATGGCAGTGGCACAGTTTGTATCTCTAACCATATTCTTACCAGACTGTCATGGGTTAACACAGGCTGCAGATCCTGAAGCTTTACTGTAAGCATGGACTTAGAATAGTAACTGACTTATGTCAGCCAACAATTCCACAGAACACACTATAAACTTCAGTGCCGAGTGTGGTCTACGTAATGGTTCACTTTTTTTTTTTTTGGGGGGGGGGGGGGGCAAATTTGTTGTCAATGTGGTACAGTTAGTATGAAACCAATTATCTTAGCAATCTGCGTTCTAGATATTTCAGCTAGTAAAGAGGAAGCTAGCAGATCTTAGCAGTGATATCAGCGCATTATAAAATTTGTCAAGTTTGAGGTTTTTGTGTTTGAAGCATGGAGTTTACCAGTACCTATGCAATCCGTGCAACTTATAATATTGCATTTGAAATACTGTTTCATTCCTAGATGAGAAACCTGATGTACAATATGCAGATATCGGCGGAATGGACACGCAGAAACAGGAGATTCGGGAGGCTGTGGAATTGCCCCTGACTCACAGTGAACTGTACGAGCAGATAGGCATTGACCCTCCACGTGGCGTTCTCTTGTACGGACCCCCAGGCTGTGGGAAGACCATGCTGGCTAAAGCAGTTGCTTATCACACTACTGGTAAAGTACTTTGGGTTTTGTTTGGTAGATTGTTGTTTGGTGATGATTATCGTATTTATGCAACAGCAGGTGTTTTGAAAAATATCTACTTCCAAAAGTGAGCTGGAGCAATATGTGAAGGCATTGTGTCAGTAGCAAAGGCTCATGTATGAAACGTTTTTAAATTTTAGTGGTGAAAATAGGGATGTGGCGACTAATCGACTAGGGTCTATATAATCATGCAAATACAGTATTTTCTGTAAAAACATTCAAGGGTGTTTCTAGAAAGGGGCATTAATTCTTGTGATACTCCAGGGAAAAAGTAGATTATTTGAACTGTACTTCACGAGATTTATTAAAAAAGTAATCTGACTTTTAAAAAACAAAAAATACAAAATCCCAGTGTTGGTTTAATAGAGATTTGTTTGTTTCAGCTGCCTTTATCCGCGTCGCGGGGTCAGAGTTTGTGCAAAAGTATTTAGGTGAAGGGCCGAGGATGGTTCGAGACGTGTTCAGACTTGCCAAGGAGAATTCACCGGCGATTATCTTCATTGACGAGATCGACGCTATCGCCACCAAGAGGTTTGATGCACAAACCGGCGCTGACAG
Source organism: Sweltsa coloradensis (assembly GCA_024449915.1). NCBI lineage: Eukaryota > Metazoa > Arthropoda > Insecta > Plecoptera > Chloroperlidae > Sweltsa > Sweltsa coloradensis. The sequence goes on along the minus strand of JAMZAV010001043.1, from coordinate 164,411 downwards.
GGAGGTCCAGAGAATCCTGTTGGAGCTTCTCAATCAAATGGATGGGTTCGACCAAACAACCAATGTCAAGGTCAGCATTTGTTTTCAAACACAATATCCACTTTGAAATATTTCTCGACTCCAGACCTTCATTATTTAATTCTGACCACCTTTCTTTTAACACTGTTTGCTGGTTAATTACATTCACCCATCTTCAATATAGTAATATGTTCTCCCATTTCCAATCTTGATCGAATTGTTTGTTGTCTAAAAAATACCTTTAACTACGTTTTCCATTTCCAGTTGACACATATCTTCAACATGTTTTCAATGATAGGATTCAGTTAGGATTCAGGATTGGTTTGAAATGGTTCACCATTATTTTCCAATTTATACCAGTTATTTTGTCATCACCATCACATCATCCATCGCGCATCGCCGTTTCCCGCTTCTAACAAGGCCAGATTGAGTTTTGCAACAACATTTTCCACTTCTTTCTATCCTCTCACAATATCATCTCTTCTACATCCTCCCAGCTCTCTCCTCTTTCCTCTAAGTCTCCTGTTATGGCATACTTCTTTCTCTTCCTTGGCCTCTCCCGTTTCCTTCTTTCTTCAATCTTTCTTTCATATATTCTCTTGGGTATCCTCTCATCCGTCATTCTTTTCATATGTCCAAACCATCTCAACCGTGTCCTCACCCTTCGGCATTTTATATATGTATATATTTATTACATCCCTTATATTCTTGAGTAGGCTTGTGTTCTGCATTCCAATACTGGTATGTCTACCCTTTTAATGTCGTACTGTTGAATGTTGATCTCCGGCTGGAAATTAAATGCTTTGATTCATGTGTCCCGATGTTTGCCAGGTGATGATGGCAACCAACCGAGTAGATACCCTGGATCCCGCTCTTCTCCGGCCCGGACGACTGGACAGGAAGATCGAGTTCCCTCTCCCTGACCGGCGACAGAAGCGACTCATCTTCTCTACCATCACCTCCCGGATGAACCTCAGTGGGGAGGTGGACTTGGAGGTCTACGTTGCCAGGCCTGACCAGATTTCTGGAGCAGACATCAACGCCATCTGTCAGGAGGTCAGTTTGTGTTGACACATATCAAGACTCTGTTCTCATCGCAACACTTCTCCGTGAGATTAAAAAGTGAATACCGACCTCTAATGGTCATATAATAATGTTGGGTATGACTGGGAACGGTTACGAAGGCGTTGTGGATTTTCTTTCGGACTGTTTTAGGGGGAAGTGGATGATTTATATTCGTGGAATAGTGGATCATCCAGCAGCTGTAGTGTGTCCGACACATCAACTCACACACAGTTTCACGATATTTTATTGCACTATGCCTACCTATTATTCTTTGCGTATGATGCTAGGATATTTTGTTTGCCTGATGTACGACATCACAGGTCTATGTTGCTTTTTACTATCCCAGATCTGAGATTGAACATGGTCCTTTTGTCTTTATGCAACAAGGTAAATTGGAAGTGTGCTTGGGATATTCACCAGAAGATTTTAATATCTCCATTGGCCCCCGCAGTATCCTTAAAACCTTCTTACAAGGATTGCAACCATGGAGTTGTAAATTGAAAATAGTTTAGCATTCAGCTCTATGATGAGACCATGATATTATCAACAGTGTAAAGGTAGGCGGGCGAGCAAAGTTTTGCAACTCACAGTTCCGCACGCTGCAAAGGATTGGACGTTTTGAAAATCAGTCTGTGAGTTCAGATCATTGGTAGTTACTTTTTACATATCTGTAGCATGCATCAACCTTCGACAAATTCGACCACTCACAAGATGGACTTTCAACCGCTTTTAACTTGTGACAAGATGGTGATGAAAAACTGGGACGGAGTCTAGTTTGCCAATGCTCTGCTGCCTGCTCATGTGCATTGTTAGAACCTGCACTTAAAATACTAAATCTCGCAAAAATCGCACAATTGCTGTTTTTCGTACAGTTGGCATTCAAATCATTGTTTTGTCAATCTGCAAGTGTAAAACCCTCAAGGAACAAATTTTTCACTATTACATTGTAAGTAAGTAAGTAAGTAAGTAAGTAAAAGTAAGTAAGTGGAATTATCAAGGGATGGGCTTCAGGCATATGGATGTGATGTACGTAATATGGAAGAATGTCAAAGAGGTTAGAGCTGCGAGGAGGTCGAAACACGTTTCCACTAGGGTTGTGCAAACTTGGACTTTTTATTTCGAACCGAACTGGAATTTCCAGAGGCGTTACCCATCAAATTTCGAACTTCTATACAATTTCATACCGAACCCGAACGATAAAGTACCTAGTTATTATTTGGAACAAGCTACGGGAGTGTTTCCCGAAAATATAGTAATGACTCTGGACCGGCACCTCCACCAAAAAAATGAAATTTCTGGACAGACCCCTCCACCAACCCAATCTTTTGTAAGTTTTTATTTGCACCTGGAAAACGGTAACCTGTTTTTGACAATGTCAAATTATGGGTACCCGCATACCACTACAAAAAGTAGACCTTTTTTTCGAACTCCGAACTTTTTTTCACTTGAATTTGGTTCGAACTTTTGTCAAGTTCGAGTTCAAGTTCGAATTTTTAAAACGAAAATTTAATAGCTTTCACTATACTTCAGTTATTTCGTGATGTTTTGACAAGAGTTTCAAAACTCAAAACGACAACTCAAGGGATTAACAGCTTTGTTTGTGAAGGATGTATAGATTGTATACAGTTTATTACACACAATTTCATTTTGACAACCCAACAAAATTATCGTTGTCATTTATATATTATTGAAATATATTATTCTCAGTGACTGACACAGTTTTTAAATAGCTTCAATGAATAGCTCAATAAGAAAAACAAAACTCTATTTTCACTGAAAGTATTTGCGATCTTAGAACACTAAAAAAAAACGCAAAATCTTACAAATGAAGAAGTATAACTGATGGGAAGTGGAAGTGGCCCGTTTTAGGACATTCAAGTTAGTTACTGCACATCTGTACGAACGAACTGATGTACTCTGTTATTTGTTGATAGGCGGGCATGAATGCTGTGCGAGAAAACCGATATATTGTTCTCACCAAGGACTTTGAGAAGGCCTACCAGAACAATACCAAGAAGGATGAGTTTGACTATGAGTTCTATAATTAACTCCAACAGATGTGATGTTGTCTACAAATTAGGCTGAAATTACTGGAAATTGATTATATAAAAATTAATATATTCAGTATAACAGCTTTGAGATCGCAAGGTATAACACAGGAAACAATTTGTGTTTATGCTCATTATTTAAAAAAAAATCAAGTCCTGCACGTTTCTTCTGTTTTAATGTGTATGTTGTTAAATGATATAAATTGTATCGCATTGTTTTTATTTATTGTATAGTGAAAGGCGAGGCATAAACATACCTTGAATTCGTATAGCTCAGTTTCATGTTTCTATATATATACGGTACCTTGCTCTGGTGTTATGTTATTTATTTAAGATAAATCAATTTTCTTCATTGTATGTAAACAGAAATGAAGCAACTTGTATAATAAATGACCATGTTGTTAAATAATATAAATAATATCGCATAACCCTTATTAATGTGTAGTTAAATTAGGTAGACTACAACCTCAATATGAATTGAATACATAATATCATTTTAGCAATTCTCCAATATAAACTTTACTCTTAAAAAAAAAATGGCAAATAAATAGGGAGGCAACATAAAACGCCAGGAACTGAAACAAACAAGCAGATAATCAAACTTGAAACAATTTAGCTAGAGAATTGTTTTAATTTCTCTTGGAAATACTGTCCAGGGTGCAAGATTGCCGGTCTCGACGGGATTTGAACCCGGGACCTATTGAATCAGAGATTCGCGCTTCACGCTTGAGCCAAACACTGTTGCTGAGACAAGCCAAAACTCTATGGACCCGAGAAGATTCCCTGACAACAGAGGCAATGGTTTTTAAACGCAATATAATAAATATTACTAGGAAAACGCTAAAGTCCCGTCGCGTTGATGGATGGGCTTGTTTGTAAGTTTTTAGTTTGCGTGGGATCTCTTTACTTATCAAGTGCTTTTTGAACGCATTGTAGGTGATTGTTGTCAAGTTTCTATTGTTACTTGTTAATTGTTATTTAATACCTCAAAAAACTTATATTAAAAGCTTTATTTATATGGTTTCTGGATAATGTTTCCAGCCTTTTCTTTCAAAAAGCAATCCATCACTATAATCTTAATGTCCATGTGAAATATGAACGTTCTAGCCCCACCCGTTTGGCCAGAATCGGCCAAAATGTCACGAAAATATCGCACTAAAAATCGAAAAAAATCGCAAAAGTACGATATTCATGAGAAATATTTCTTCGATTGTACCCAAAAACGTGGCACGTCTAAGTTCAGAGATTTCGATAGTCCCCTCAAAATTTCATCAAGATCTCATATGCCGTTTGCCCGGAATCGTGCGAACAAACAGACAGAAAAACAAAAAAACAAACAAACAAACAAACAAAAAAACATTGGAGCTAAATTTTTTGAGGGGTCAGTGAAATTGAAGTTTTCGCTTCGCTCGCTACGCTCATCCAATAATTTATAATGGTCAGAAAATAATTTTGCCACTTCAACAATGAATAATAATAAAATTGTATTTTTTACAACTAGGGATGCACACCTAATTTCGATAATCGATAACCAAAATTCATTATCGATTATTGAAATATTAAATAATTGGTCAATGGTGGCACGAACCAAAACTCTAAAGACGGAGATTATCTCACGTTGTGCCATGCACTGGCTGGGCTGATGGTGTCACACTCGAGATTTATGTTTGGAAATGAGTTATCAGTCGATAACGGAAGCCAAACACATTACATCGAAAACAGCGAGGCAGCAAACGGAACGCGATGCTATTGTTTTGACTTACACTTGCCACACTTGAAGTTCCACTTATAAGTCGAAACAGGCTTTGTTGCTGATATCGATATTATCGATAATATCGATTCGATAATGGGATCACCATTTTAATAATTAATAATGAGAAAAGTAATTACAATTTACAACCACATATTATTAGGCCGAGGTTGGCATAACTACATTAGAAGAACTATCAAATATTGTTACAACAGCTGAATAGAATTAGGTCCAGGTTATCACAGCTATAATCAAACTCGGTCCAGATTGGCATAACAAGAATAGCCTCAAAAGGTATATAAGTTCCACTTTCAGGTGCAATAAATGAAAATGTAAACATGTATTTTGTTACATAATATCTTCACCAATATTATCGAGGTATTTTATTTCCAAGAAGAGGATAAGGATATTGATAAAATTTAACTTTTTCTAAATCGATTTGCAGTTCTTAGAATACGTGACGTGTAAACAGTGAGAACTGAGCGTTGTGGAGGGGGGGCAGGTAGATTGGCGTTGCCCTTGACTGACTGCATAAGAGATGAAGGTCATCAAGATCAGGTATATCCGCGTCGTGGCCGTGGCTTCAGTCACGATCTGCAATTAGAGGCGATGCTAACTACTTCATACACCCGGCAGGACGAAAATAGAAGATTGTTGCAGCAGGCTTAGCGCGACGAGGCAAATTATTGCTATCTTGTTGCTACTATTTACCATTAACTGACTGCCATTATTGTTGTTATTATTATAAATGTTTAATATTATCATTGTTGTTGTACTTTTATCATTTGCAAACCACAACTAAAATAATTTTAAAAAAAAGGCAACCTGGCCACGAGCAATTAATGCCCGTTTTTAGGTGTCCAAACAATTTTTATGATTTTAGGGTAGTTGTGAAGGGAATGTCCAAGGAAAATTACTTTTAGATGGCTGATGAAAATCTTGGAAAAAATCAGTCATGATTGTCGTTGGCGGGTATCGAATCGACGACCTGCCGAATCAGAGTTTCTTGCGTTACGCATGAACTACCCAAACTCTAGTCATAGATACTAATTTTAAGTGTTTGAACTTGAAGTAAAACATTAATGAATGTTTATATTGAAACAATTACAACTTTCAGCTCCAAACCTCCACACATTAATTACTACCGTGCGCCTCAGGTTGATCAAGTCTCCGCGAGATCGCAGCACGAGGAGCGACCAACGAAAGTCGAGGTTCGTCGCGGACTGGGACAAGATGCTCATAACTTTATTTTGACATGGCTTTTATATTTTCCAGTGTGGCACAGAAGCACTTCGCAGCCCAGCAACACTGTGACTTTGACAACATTATTGTAATGACTGTGATGGAATGGGAATGGACGCACTTGCCAGGACTCTGAGCCGAACAACGTTGCTCAGTACTGAGTACTCCCACGGACATAGTCCTTCCTTTCTTGATGTTATCAGATTCAGATTCTGGTGTTATAAGTTCACGTTGGCCGAATTTCGGACCCTCGCGACAATTCAATTTGTTAAATATTTAATACAATTCCGAAGTTTAAAAATTCCATCCCGATCGGGGTTCGAACCTGGTCTTCCACATTTCAGGTAGGCGGCTTAGCAACTAGACCACCGAGACGGCATCTCTTTAATTTCTGAATTGTAGTTGCATTTTGTGAAATACCCGGGTTTCGAACCCCGGTCGGGATAGATTTTTTAAACTTCTGAATTGTATTAAATATTAACAATTCCACCTTGGCACCTACGAGAGTGTTTCCCAACTAACCACATCGAGAAATAATTCAATTTTTGTCGAATTTTATAGAAAGTGTTATAGATTTTTAAAAAAATCCATTGGTTTCTCTCGAACCGTTTTTATAAGGGAGATGACGAGAGCGCTTTGAAAATCTCTTGATTATTTTTATTATATTGTGAAAGTCAATTTTTGACCGGACAATTTGAGGTATTCTTACTCTAGCCTTCAATCCTTCATAATCACGACTATTAAAAAGCTTCCATTGGAATTTCTCTCTAATTTAAACGTTTTTGAAAAATCTCGTTCTTTTTAGTTTGTTCAGTTTAATATCAAAGTGTGGCACGTATTTGATTATTTTTGTCATATTTTTTTTCACGATCAATTCAAAAGATATTTGCACTTTACAGACAAATTTTAAATTTTACTTACGACTGGATCGTGTGTCAGCAATACACACACAACACACACAGTTTGAATTAGTGTCCAATTGATGTGTAATGAAAGTTCAGTTTTATATTCTGTTGAGTGTTGAGTGTTTATTTCATCAAAACTAAAAACACGTAAAATAGATTACAGAGTTTTTTATGCACTGGGTTCGACTCTCAATGAATAAAATGTTAAATTGAGCTTTCGGAATATTTGCAAGTATAACAACTGGTCGTGAGACGTGAGAGGAAACTCATACCTATATCTATATCTATACCTGTATATTATTTCTATAGCAAAAGTAACGTGTTTATTTTCATATGGGCAGCGTTTGTTTACGTATTTTACGAATCAGTGACCAATGAATAATAAGTGCGTGGACAAACTAGTGGTGCTGGTGCTTCCTGTGGGATTAGGACGGAGCAATAACCTATACTTACGTTATTAGTGCAATTAAGTCAACTTTCACATGTCGGCTCGGCTGCTTTCTTGCCTGGTTGCACTACAGGCTGAACACCAAAAATCATGAATGAATGGTCAATGGTATGAAAAAAATCATGTTGTCTGTAAAATTAAAACTAAATAAAATATACAATTTCTCTTGTTCAGTGCATGTGTGAGCAACAGTGAAGTTATGGCAGGATAATTCTGGGGGCTATACCCCCCCCCCCTCTACCATTTTTGGATGAGCGTAGCGAGCGAAGCGAAGATTCCATTTCACTACACTGGAGAAAAAAATCCGGAATGTTTTTTTTTCTTTTTTTTTGTATTTTTGTCTGTTTGTCCGCACGATTCCGGCTAAACCGATACTCCAATTGCGATGAAATTTTATGGAGGCCTTCGAAATCTCTGAACTTAGAACTGCCACGTTTTTGAGCGCAATCGAAAAATCATTTCTCATTAAAATCGCAGTTTTACGATTTTTTTCGTTTTTGAAAAACTTGTTCTACTTATAAGACCTACATGCTTTATCCGATTGTTATGATTTTTGCTCAGAACCTTTATTTTATGAATTAAGATATTCGTGTGAAATTTGAGCGCAATCGAAAAATTATTTCTCATAAAAATCGAAATTTTACGGGTTTTTTCTTTTTAAAACAATTCTTGACTTATAACACGTACATTCTTTGTCCAATTCCAATGATGTTTTTCACAGAACCTTAATTTTACGAATAAATAGATAAGTGTTAAATTGAGCGCAATCGAGAAATTATTTCTTATAAAAATAGCAATTTTACGATTTTTTTCTTTTTTTAACAACTAACAATTAATTTTAAAAAAAATAAAAATTAAAGTTAAATTTTAATTTAATTTAATTTAATTTTAAAAAAATCAACTAAGTAATGATTTTTGCACAGAACAACAGAAAAACTGCATAACACATGGGAGCTCAATGCACCAATTACGCTCATCCAACAACGCGGCGGAACTTAAAGCGTTTTCCTAGTTAAAAATATATTTTTCAAGATAAATTAATCCAAATTCAGTACATACGTGCAATATATCAAGTGAGATCCTTGAAGAGACAAGCTGAGCCAAAATGTTTTAAAAACAAAACTGCTTAATATTCAGACCCCCCCCCCCCCCCCCCCCCCCTCCCATTGCACGGTGTGTGAAACCAATCCAACCAGTCTGCAATTAGTTATCTCTTGTTAATCTATATAGATTATAATAAGTATGGATTATTAATATGGAATATGGATTATAGATTCACAAGAGATGAATAGTTGAGGACTTGTTTCACGCATCGTGCCTACCCCTTGAAATATATTCCTGGGTACGCCACTGGAGAGGTGAAAAACAAACGATATTCCTAGGGGACTTGTCGACAACATCTTGCAATGCAGCGTCACTCACAGTCTGTACCAAACAAATAAACCTCACCAAGATAGCAAGCACTGTCAGTGTGTTTATACCATCTTCAATGTCACTTTTTGCCTGACTTCTCAAGGTTCGAAGCTGGATAAGATACTTATACTTCATGCATCAACTTGGGATGTGGATGTGTCGATTCACGCTTGCAAATAAGGACTTGCCTTTGATAGGAAGAAGATTGCTTTCATTGACTGAAGCTAGATATTGGTAGCTACAAGAAGCGCAAGTTTATTGTTGAACTGAAGCACAATAGTGGTTCATTATGATTTTATGCTTATGATAATTCCCTCTACTTTTCTTAATTATATTTATAAATCCATTAATATTTTCTATATTTTAATTCAATCTAATTTTCGATTAATTTAACATTTTTTTTATAGATTATTCTTCATTACTCATAGTCATAGAACTGTGCGGGTAGGAGGTTTGGACAGTCAGATCGAGCCTTTATAATGATTTGTTTTGTGTAGAATCTCATTTTCTACTTGTCTTGATTTTCATTGAACGGCAACGGCATTATGTACATAATCTGTATAAACTGTTTGGACCGGCACCTCCACCACCCACCAAAAATAATTTGTTTGTTACCCAAAAATTAAAAACCTATTGTGATGATCGGGTGCCCCCCAAAAACCTGACTCAGCTGAAATTTCTGGTACCCGCACACCAGTCACCAGTCACCACTATTCATCAATACCTGGCTTGTGAATGAGTAAAAACTCGTCTTAGAAATGAAGCACAGCAAATGTATAAAATTGTACCATTAGTAGTATAACTTTATTTATTTTTAAACAAAGGAAAGCTGCATTTTCATGAAGGTTGCCCTATACTAGGCTACTACACTACACAATAACAAAATTAAAACTTATTTGCATTAACATTTACAGTAGTTTTATACGTTTAAATAGGTGTTTTTGAACATTAATCAACATTAATCAGTTATAACCTGTTAGGACTAGTTTCTTTTGTATAATTTTATACATACCACATGGCAACAATAGCTAAAATTGATACTAAATTATGGGAAAAAAAACGTGATCATAAATACATTACGTGTATGTACACCCGGCGTCAGAAGTAAATCAAGATGTCTCATAGACTCATTGTATCTAAAATACCCAACCCTATACTAGGCTACTACATTACACAATAACAAAATGGGTAGGTGCCTTAGGAATGTAATTATTTTGGATTTTTTTTTAAATACGGTTTTCATTAGATTTTTTATTTTCAGATTTTGCAAATCACTTTTCATAACTGATTGTGATAAAAGTAATATTTTGCAATCACTGTGTGGTTGTGGTACATACCCACAAACACATAACGTCACTTAGCAGTCACTGCACTGCAGCCAGCCATCTATAAATATTATATATGTACGACAGACAGTGACAGTCAACTCATTTGAATATGCACATACTTGTGTACTGATTGTATCATTCAAATGGCAAGGTGCCAACATTTTGTATTGCCCAAGACGAGTTTGTGGCCTATCATTCAAATGGCAAGGTGCCAACATTTTGTATTGCCCAAAGACGAGTCTGTGGCCTAACACCTATTTAAAAGAGAGACCACGTTTTCTTCTTAGTTCTTCTTCAAATAATGACGTTAATTTGTGAAGTAAACAACCATAAACAGTGAGAGGACAGATTTGACCTTGGAATTTTTATACCTATTGAAATAGCCAAAGAGATGGTGCTCGTTGTTCGAGTAGTTGTACCTACCTAACATACAATACAACATTGTATTCAAATGTAACCTCCGGTTCCAGTGAAGTTGCTTTTTGATTTGACTGTAGGGAGGGCAGTGAGGAACATATGGGTTCAAACTTCAAAATCTCACGGGAGATACACTTTCACAGTTCGGAGCTTTGCACTACCGGCAAATTAAATGGATTTTGGGGTTTTGAACTTTCGGGAAATTACTTTTAGTGAATTTGAAGATAACAATGTATCGTCCCTGACGCACGGCATCGCACCAACAAAGTATGTTATACAAGTTTGCTTCGACCGGGAATCGAATGCGGAACCACCAGTGTCAAATGTACAGACGGTTTTGCAAATCAAACTTCCGGAGCTCCCGAAAACTTTATTCTATATTCTAAACTATTTTGTTTGCAAAATACAAAACTCCATACGTTTTGTCCACTTAAACTTTCGGTTTGAAATTACGATAAAAATTAAAAATCCATTAAAAACTCATCTTGGTAATCATTTTGTTAATCAAAATGAGATGTGTGACAGTCTGAATCGATAATCTTGTAAAATTCAGAAAAGTTGACGAAGCATATCGCTTGCAAGCGACATCTAGAATAAAAGAACTTCGGCAAAAAGTGAAGTATTTACATTTTAATAAAAGTAAAGGATTTAAAATGGTAATTAATAAGGCCCTTGTTCAAGAATCAAGAAGTGCGTTACGAAGCAACGAGCGAGCGCATTCTGTCATTCTACGCTGTCTTCACTTGTTGTTTCGATTCGCTCCTCCTTGCATCGCATCACGACGACTTTCATTTGATGAGATGAAACTCGTTGGGCCGGCTGTAGTGAAGGAGAAAGTGAACAGGTTGTACGCCGTGTACGGCCGGGAGAACAAAAAACTCGCCTCGAGCCAGCGTTGCTCGGACTCGGCTACTCGGATGAGCCTGCCGACACTGGACTGGGTCTCCAGACGTGTTGATTGTACGTGTGTGTGGACCTACGTTATATGGTGGGTGTGTCCCTCTTCCCTGTATTACACCCTCGAAGCTACTGCTTGCATAAATCAAAACCAATAATACGTTTGAGTCCCCGTCCGTTCTAGTAAAGCCGGGTTTACATCCAATTAACGTTCGTAAATTAACGTAGGTAAATTTGTGAAGTGAAGTGTTTGTGTCGTATACATCCACCCACTGTCACGAATTAGTCCAATTCAACAATTGAAGCAATAATAAGTCTTTGCAAGTGCAAATTCGTAAAAACCTAGCTAGATTCAATTCAACTTTCGCCACTGCTTCGCTTAGCGTACGGCTCAGTTGTCTTGTCTGTTATCGGTTCAATGCTAAGCAATCATCTTTGAATGATTGAGGAAACAGGAGGGAAAAGTAAAACCTTTCAGTTGCAACTAGATCAGGATTCAGGAATTCAGGATTGTTGTCGGTGTTGGCCGGAGTTGATCTAGGAGGCGACCTCCCAAATTAAAGAACCTCACATTCTCGGTCAAAGGGAGGAACAAGATCCATTTTAGGGAACTTGACAAACAAAAACATCACAACAAAATATGACAGTGATATTTTGACGTTTTAAAACTGAACAGTAGCACTACTGTCAGTGTTCACTGCACGAATTACAGCTTTCTCCATTCACAATTTGTGTGCATGACCTTATGATATGATGGCTATCACTATCACAAGAGGGGAGTAGGTGGGGTGGTCAATAGTTTGTAGAAGAATTTATAGAGGGAATGGGAGGGGAATTCTTAATGTTATGACCAGTTGACCACCTTACTATAATGGGGTGAAACGTGCAATCCGCTGCACAATGTACATACGTCATAAAAAGAACACGTGAAACTTCATAAAATGTGTGTATAGCATTGTGCGTGCGCGCGTGCGTGTGCGTGCGTGTGCAACAAGGAGAACTGGTACCGGTTTCTCTCACTGTACCAACCGGTCTTTTCTTTTGCCCTGGGCGTTGCTATGTTTCAACTCATCTCAGTTGCATCAGTGGTTCGTTCGTTCGGTTCCTTTCGTTTAATTAAGTTTCGATGTTGTCAACTTTCCATCTAATATGTAACTCACTCTCTAGCCGATTGCCACGTGGCAGAGCCAGTCAGGTCCGAATATAGGCAGCAGCTTATTGTTTCAACGCGAAGCTGATTGGGGAATGCCCATAAGTATCTGTATACCCGTCGGCGATGCCACAACATTTTGTAATTACACCCCCCCCCCCCTTACCTCACTCCTAACATTAAAACATAATGTAAATAATTCATCCTCACCGTCCATAGGCGAATGATGGCACATCATGTCACTATCACACACTGTCACAACTCACAAGAAAAGGTTGATAATTAGTGATGAGATGACAAATAATAATTTAATAGTTATTTCTAGTTGTGAGTGTGAATACACATTCAACATTCATCCTACAGACATCGTCGACTCGATATTATAGCATACGACTTTCATCCACCAATTTCTTCTCCTCAACCTTTTCCTGCCTTTTCTCAGGGTTCTCCTTCTCCTACGTTCCTACTCCTTTTCAGTCTTCCGGCGTTTTTCATCCTCATCTTCTACCTCTCCTTCGCCTTCTCTCTATCCCTATCCTCTGCATTATCTTCTTTATACTCCTCCAGCCTCGCCGCATCCTCATCCTCCTTCGTCTTCTCATGTCCGCACTCCGCACGCAGGGTGCTATAATAGTAACCCCCCGATCATTCAGGATTACAATTGTTTTCCTCCTGGTCCATTCTATTCCATCTTGCGAGAAACCAGAGTTCAATAATCTAGAGAAAGTAAGTTTCATGTGTATGAGGAGGGAATTTTGTTCTCGACAAAATCCTCGCCTCGGCATTCGGCATAACCATTTTAACTTGTTAGTATTTCTGTTTAGTATGATGAGTCAGTGTGTCACACCTTGGAGCTGTTTAATAGTTAATATTGAGTTATCACACCTTATCTCTCGCAAACAAAGCTAAGTAGCGTGAGCGCAGTGTGCGATAAGAGAGAGACCGCGTGTTACCAGGCACCGAATGAACCAAGGAGTGGCCAGTATCACCAGCGCCATCAGAGATTGTGCCTGATATTATTATAAAGGTGGTACGAGCCAGTGCAATGCGCGTACTTTCATCATTCATGGGAAGATCAGATCTAAATTGAACATGTGATCCAAGTTATTAATATTTTCGAACATATTTGAATGTGATGATTTTGTCAAAATCAAAATTAAGTCATGGTCTGTGCGTTAGCGTTTCTCACCATTACTCAAATTTACTTTTTTTGAATCACAAAAGAGTACTACTAAAATAAAAATATTGCAGTTATTTTTCATACCAATTGATTGAAGACTCGTTTCCAGCAAATGAGGGAGCACTTTTTATTAACATTTTCATATGAGTCATTGGTGTTGAGATGGAGATACTCTAAATGATTTCTCTCTGAATAAGAAAATCACTCTAGCTACTTACTGGGTATCTATTGTCTATAACTTCACTTAAATTTTTTTAAAGAGATATGAGTAAAATGTATCCTGAGACTGAGGCGAATTGTAATTTCGCTATCTGAGTAAATCGGAGTAAGTCTAGTAGTGGTCAGTACGCAGTGACTTTATCGACTACGCCCGACAATTTTCTACCATTGGAAGGGGGCGCGGCAATTTAAATCCCCAACCAACCATCTCGCAATGCAAGAGTTTTTCCCCCCCCCCTCCCCCCCCCCCCCCCCCAATTTCCCCCCCCCCCCCCCCCCCCCCCCCCCCCCCCCCCGAAAACCCTCGTGAAACGACGTCAACGTCGTCAAACATTACATACCCAAACAACTGGTTAAACCCGTCACCCCGCAACCCGCACCATTCATTGATAACATGTCCTCAACTTGACATTGGTGGGGCTCGGGAGTTCCGGAGAGAAAAACGAGCGACTTCGTTGAGTGCACAAAAACTCTAGAGGTGGTCCGATCCAGCCATCTAACAACTAATAACGAGGTTTACAGTCGAATCGAATAAATGAATAGTTAATAGGCACCAATACCTCAACTTTTACTTTTACTAGGGTATCATCTTATTCCATACAACATATTTGAGGCAAAATCCACTGCAAGCTAATAAAATTAAACGAATCTCCCGGTGATATCTCGAACACAATATTGTTTGTGTGTGAAGGGGGGGGGGGGGGGCGGGTACAATCCCCTCGGAGGGTGTTTTTTAACTTTTTCCCAAAGTCTCGATTCTAATTATCCTGCACCCCACCCCTCCCAAACAAGCACGAAAACGCACGCACGCACGAAAAACGCACACAGAAACTTTTTTTAAAAAAGTTTTTATCATTTTTTTTACACTTTGTTGAAAACCCTGTGCAAAGTTAAAAAAAGATCGGTTTTGCCATTTAAAAACCGGCATTTTCAAACCGAGTTTTTTTTATCTAAACCATAGCAGGAAATTTTCACGCTCAAGGGAATTTGTTTTCTTATATGAAGTTTTTTTTGATGAATTTTTACGTTTTATGGCCCCATTTTATAAATATAGAAGCCGTTAAATTTTTTTTAAAATACTTTTTGTTTGGGAGCCAGCGTTTTTAAAAATTTAAAAATAATTTGTAGCTAAATTAGAGATGATAAGGGTTTGATATTTTTTTTATGATTTCCCTTTAGAAATTTACTTCAGGGGAGAAAATAAAAAGTTTTTGTTTTTTATCTTGAGTTCACTTATTCCTTGGGGGTAGTTTTGGATTGTTTTGTCGAAGAATGAAAAACTTCAGGGTTCACTATGCGACCCTAAGGTAATTCGTCGGCTCGATTTGTCACTTTCAGGTTTCGAAGTGGGGGGCTTTTTGGGCATCAGTCCCTCTTAAACATATGAAAAAAACTAGGAAAAAGCTCAGTTGGACGCGTTTTTTGAGCGAGCACCCGGTACGGCAAAACGACCCCAGTAAAAATTCCCCTAAATTTTCATACCAATAAGCTTTGGTCTTTACCCATTAGCTGAAAATTTGAAAAAAAAGGAGAGAAAGGTAAAAACCACCCCCATCAGAAGACCTTTACATATTCCTTGTTAAACTCTTTGGTTTCAAATAAACACTGCTTCCTCGATAGTGTTTTTATTACTTCGGGGGCGTGATAGTGACCGAAACCACGGCGCCCTTTTCCATGGTACGGGACTTTGTTAAATGTAATTTTCCCACTACATACTTTCATCAAATAAAAATAACATATTTGTGTCGGGCGGGCTTCTAAAGTTTGGCCACCTCAGATTTTTTTCCGTTAAGTTTTAAAAAAAAAATTTCAATAACTTTTTAAAGTAACTTTTTTAAATTTTGAACGATTTTCACAAAACTATACAGCAACCCGCCTAGGTGGTATGTACATGTGTGCAAAATTTCAGGTCGATCAGAGAAACGGTGCGACCTGTATCGAAGCAGTAACAGAAAAAAAAAAAAAACAGACTTCGAGCCATAAGAGTCAAGTGGAGACGCTCGCTTCGCTCGCTCAATGACATTTAATTGAAAGCTAGAACATCATGACGACTGCTCTACTTGCTGGACTGACTGTACACGTTAGGTTGAGGTCTGCGATAAACTCCTGTGCAGTGCTCCTCGTCAAGTCTCAAAATGATGGTGTTGTTTTTACAGACTGAGGAAAAAACTGGACCGCAATCATTCTTCTTCTTCCCCTTCCACCAGACTTTCTCTCACACCATCAGAACTCGTATCGTAAGATAAAACATCCCCAGATACCAACACTCCCCTCGCAAAGGTTTTTTGTGCTGTCCAAATTGATATGAACACGTGCAAACTGCAAAGTGGTTTGTATTGACGCCTTGACGGCCCTTACATTTCGACGAGGCATTTAACATCTGCAGGCACAGATAATAAATAATAATGTCATTGAGTGAACCCTGGGGTATTGATAATAGTTGAAAGATAGTAGTTTCCTTTCCTGTTTTACAAAAGTAATGCGTTTGATAACGACTTTATCTCAAGCTGGAGGTTGCACCACCAAGTCTTGCCAATTCGTCTCATCAATAACAGAAGAGCGGAATGCAATGAGGGACAGCGTAGTTTGACTAAAACACCACTAAAACTTTGGCCAAAACTGACAAGTGCAAGTTGACTTGAAGGCAGATGATGACTGCGAGTAATAGGCAGAGAACGGTGGAGGTGCGGGGCGGCGAAGACATACCGATCCCGAGGCCGTAAGCAGTAGCCAGAAGCAAACTCACACGAGAGCTACAGTGGCTTTGGTTTGGTGCAGTGCATAAATTATAAGACCTTGAGGTTTCGCAATGTAGAAGCAAGCCGAATAAATGCATTTGGCTAATAAGGTAGTCAATAATTCTAACTAGCGATGGGTGGAATCAACGTTTTGCACTATTTATTAATACATGATTTGAAAAGTTTTAATACAGTCTCCATTACAGTACATTTTATGTGTGTTAAACTTACGAGTTAGGTACATAAATTATTTTTTCACAATTTGTCAGACACATTCATGTCTCGACACAAAAATATTTTGAAACGGTTTTTAATGTCATACCCTGCATTCTATAGTCTATAATGTTTTCTTCTACGAGTATAAGAATACAGTATCTGTTTACCGATTTTGGTATGTAGGCCTATGTCACTCACCTATAGGAACAGTACGTAATGTATTCCATATTTTATATTTCATTTACAAAATAGTGAAGACGAAAAAAAAATATCATTGAGCGAGCGAAGCGAGCGTCTCCACTTGACTCTTATGGCTCGAATGTCTGTTTTTTTTTTTTTTTTTTCTGTTACTGCTTCGATACAGGTCGCACCGTTTTTCTGATCGACCTGAAATTTTGCACACATGTACATACCACCTATGCGGGTTACTGTATAGTTTTGTGGCAAAATCGTTCAAAAAGTTAAAAGTTACATTAAAGTTAATCGAAAGTTTTTTTTTTAAACTAAACGGCGGCGACAAAATCTGAGGTGGCCAAATCATTTAGAATGTCCGTCCCATCACGAATATGTCATTTTTATTTGATCCGATAAGTAGTGTAGATGGAAATTACATTTTAACAAAGTCCCGTTACCATGGCAACGGAAAGGTCGCACAGCTTTTTGGCTCATGATAGCGGTCGAACGGAGGCTCGGATCGAGTTGAAATTTTGACCATCCGCAAGTTTCGTTCCCGATTGAATGCCAGTAGTTTTGTGGCAAAATCGTTCAAAAAGTTATAAAGTTACATTAAAGTTAATCTAAAGTTTTTTTGTTTTAAAACTAAACGGCGGCAAAATCTGAGGTAGCCAAATCATTTAGAATGTCCGTCCGGTCACGAAATGTTAATTTTATTTTGATCCGATAAGTAGTGTAGATAGAAATTACATTTAACAAAAGTAACGTTACCATGGCAACGAAAGTCGCACAAGAATTCTGGTCACTATGTACTGCCACCTAGAAGAAATCAAGAGTAAAATAGTTTTCCCAAAGAAATGATGTGAAGGTCCTCTAGATGGCGGTGGATTTTATCCATTCTCTCTATTTTACAAATTTTCAGCTAAATCGGTCAGACCTTAAAGACTTATTGGTATGTAACATTAAGGGAATGTCGTACTCGGGTCGTGTTGCACGTACCGGTGCTCGCTCAACAACGCGTCCAACTGAGCGTTTTCCTAGTATAATTCTTTACCTACCGAGCTCAGAAGCCACTTAGCCATACTTGCAGTTTGCGAGTATGACTATAAGTTGAACTTTTATAAATTTTGATTCTAAAACGACACCCAGAGTGATGCTCATGTTTTAAAACTTGTAAATCTTCAGTAACCTTTGTATGTTTTAGGTCAAAATTTAAATGTTAAATAATATACAGACGGGTATAAAATGAAAACAACATCTCTAAGATAGATTTATAACAGATTTCAACAAGTCTATTGCCATCTGTTATGCGGGCAATAGCCGTGTTGACAGTGAACTATTCAATCGACTGGGAAAACTTATGTCGATACAGTTTGACCCGAATTAATAAATATTAAGTTGAATGGAACGTCAAGAATCAGCTATAGTCGCTGCCAGCTAAGCTAGCACTAACCGATGGATCGCAGCACTGTCACCCCCACATTTGTGACTAGCATATCGACAAACTAAACGAACACTATAAAGCTGTCGTCGAAGAACAAAACTATTTTATTAAATTCAAGTTTCGTGAATATTTTTATGTTTACGTCACATTTGGCGTGGTTGGTAGCCTAGTAGACAAAATTTGGCAAATTTAAAAATATAATTACCAAACAAAACAAGACAAAATCTTTTGTAATCGAATCTTCCAATCAGAATTGAGCTTCGAGGCGGGTACCCGAAATTTAGGGTCGAGTCGGGTATTTGGGGGCCGACTCTATGGTCAGAAAAGATAGGGGCCTGCCCGACTTTCGGGTAACGAAAAATATATTTTGATGGGATGGTGTAGGGGCCAGTCTAGGATTTTCTTATTGTATTGGTGGAGGTGCCGGTCCAGACCGTTCAAATATATTTTTAAAAAATTACATTCATTGGAGATCTAGTCTTTTTGTATTAGTGGAGGTGCCGGTCCAGACCGTTTAAATATATTTTACAAAATTGAAAATTCTATTCATTGAGAATCTAGACAATAGTAGGCCTAAATAAATTGTGAGAAAATTATAATGTGAGGTTCTTCAAAAGTAAAATCCATTATCCATTTCAACATGTAGTACTTCACGGTAACCTTTTCCCTACCCGACACAACCCGACCCAAAAACCCGAAGCAGTTAAGTACCCGAACCCGAACTCTGATCAGCTGACTGTCAAAACCTACCGCACAGCCCTACCCCTACAAATTATACCAACATAGCATTAATAATAAATTATTGAGGGGTCTGGTGAGAGGAGCTACGGCACACGTAAAAAAAGTGAGTTTAGCAATAATTTTTTTTTAAAGTTAGACCCCTAAAGATGATTTTTTTTTACTTTTTTGTAGCAGTTTTAACTACTGAAACTTTGCTAAACTAAAAAAAAATACTTTGGCGTAGCTCCTCTCCCAAGTTTTTTTTTTAATTATAAAAAAAAGTTTTTCATAGAAAAATTAAGGCATAGCAGTTTTAACTACTGAAACTTTGCCCACTAGTTTCCTTCATTAAGTTATTATCGTATGCGTGATAAGTGTCAACGTTGGCGACTACGCTGTCACGTCTTCTAGTTGATGATCTAAGATGGTACAGCGTCTAGCTCGGGACCGATGATAACTGTTGATGATATTTGTGACCTCTCGAGTCTCGACTCTCGAGTGATCGACTGACTGTCTTGGTTGTTTGTCCATGAAAGAAAACACAATCTCCATGGTTTGCCATCAGAAACACTGCCTGTTTATTCTAATTTAATCGAAACGTTATCGCTCGTCGTCTATTTTTATACGTCAAGTATATACTTTTAACACCATACAGACAGGCATGGACATGTACAGTCTGTGCAAGAAGTAGTTTAGGTGTTAGGATACAATGTAATGGTGGTGATCCAGTTCAATTTCAATCTCATTTTTGTACATAAGTAGATTTTCATACAATCTATTGGTGGATGAATGTAGTGAAGACTTAATTTGGTTAGCTACCATGAAACAAATAGTGTATTGGGCCTTTTTGTATTTTTTTGTTTGTTAGTATGGGTTTTATCTGTTTGTTCTCTTCTCTCTATACCGGGCAGGCGGTTACACCGATCTTGATGACATTTTCGGGGGGCTTCGAAGTCACTAAACTTAGAAATGCCACATTTGGGGTACAATTTTTAAATATTCTTTTAAAAAATCGATTTTTGCGATGTTTTTTTTTTCAAACACTTTTCTTGCATGGTATTTCGCTCCTTACCAAACAATTGGAAATTAACAGATACCGAAAAATAATATCGTATCTTTTTACATAATACTAATGGCAAACTCGCCATACAACAGCACTATAGATCAGCTATGACGTCAGCACTGGACATGTTAGGGTGGCAGCACTATAGCTTGTTACCTGAGAACCGAGATCGCCGAAGGGTTCAATCGTGATGGACGTGTTAAGTTTTTCTGCCTGGTTGTCCTTGGAGATAGCTTGCCCCCCCCCCCCCTTCTCCATAACCACACTCAAACATAAATCTGGCAAGATTTCAAGGCCAAACAACTAACTGCAAAAAATTAGCATTTAGGTATATATAATTGAATAGTTATACAGTTGTCTTGTGCACCTACCTAGTGCTTTAATAATAATTAATATTCCACACGGAAATGTGATTAATTTGTGTTATTCGATTGGTTTGGTTTGTGTTGTATTTACTGTTACAGAAAGAGAGTCTGCAAAGCAATGTCAATAGATAGGAAGTGCGGCCGAGTATGTCTCTACAATGCCAACCAGTATGGTGATTAGTGGAGCTGAGTTTCCGCTTGGGACGGGACGGGAGTGTTTTCTATCTGATGCGAGCTAGCTCTGCGCGCCTTTTCTAGCTGTTAGCTGCATGCTAGCACACAACACAACAAAACACAATGATTATAGTTACATAGCATATGAATGTGTACACAAATGAGTACCCACATGCTTTGTTTTGTATGTGTATACAACTGTTGCCATAGAAATACAGTCAAAATTTTATTTTTAAGCACAATTCCCGTTCCAACTCAATTCATAAACAATGTGTTTATGGAAATCATTCCACAAATTAAAAAAAAACACTATTGCACTAAGGGACTCGGGTTCGAATCCAGCACAAGGCATGGGTTTTTGTTGTCTAGTCCTTCCCACTCATAAAATTTGTCGTCTCGAGTAGCAATATTGCAAAATCAATAAACCGATATTCATGTGTGATATGTTTTAGAGAATGTAGGTCATTGAAATTGAAAATACAAAAACACATCTTCAGTATTAACATCTCTGTCTGTTTAGTGTTATTTTATACACTGTAATCCACTATTCGCACAACAGCTGTTTTAGTTTTTCTAATCATAAAAAAGGAGAAACAAAGCCGCTCTGTCCACTGGGTAAGAGATCGAGCAAACCAGAATTTGAAGAAGATTTTGTAGTAATACTTCGTTTATAAAAATCGTTGTTTTCATATGGGAGTTAATTCGGAGCGTCGCCTCATTGTCTCTTGTCTTGACATCCATATCTTGACGTCATCACTATTCGAGACTTTAATTGTCTTGCTAGCGTGTGTAGATAATTATCTCAACTACACTAATGATGTAATAACAGTATAATTACTTGTTATCCTTCATTTGTGTCAATTTACTTATATTTAGCTTTCCTGTTGTACGTCATTTGCTGCATGGTGTTAAGTCAATATTGCGTCTAAGGTAGGGTCAAACCGTCAAAGTATGCTCTTATTATAATAATCTGTTGTCAGTTTTTTTTTTGCAAGAGTATACACACATAATGTTTTGTGCATTATTTACATCAGAGGCGCTCCAAAAGAATGGGGCCATTGGACTCTTCCCACCCAACAACCTTTCGAAAATATAAATAAGTTCTATATAGTCATACCGCATACGGGTTTTTAATAGTCAAAATTCAAGTTTCTAAGAAATATTAATTATGTTTTAGTACTCAATGTAAATATTTGGCCTCTGGCGACTACCTTTGTAAATTTGTTCCTGTAAAAATATTTTTTCACGAGACAGAATAATTTTTCATTTTGATTTAGAAACAGAGTCTTGTGGTTGTGAGTTGCTGACTGGGCACGATTCGTTTTTCGGGTTTGTATTTGTACATGTGGGCAGTTGATTGTTTGGGCAAGTGCAAATACATTTCATTCTAGTGTTACTGAATACAACCAAACCCTGCGCGATTTCGTCACTTGCCAATGACTATGATGATGCTAACACGTTGATAATTTGTGTTTTGTTTTGTCGCCTTCTCACTTTCTTCTACACCCTCTCCTCTCATCTCTCTTCTGTCACTTCAGACTCGTCTCGACAGCTAAGAAACCCGCTCGGCGCTCGCACTCACAGACGTTCATTTATTTTCTCCGCTTCCTACAATAAAGTGACGTCTAAACCATCACCATAAAAATATGAATCAAAAGAAATAACCACTTTTACTTTTGGCTAACACTGTTTACACTTTGAACTTGTCGAGCCGAGCTGTACGGAACCGAGGGACTTTGTTTCAAGACCGGCATTGTGGTTGACTTATCTATCATTCTCATTATAGAGTCGATCGCAACCAAATAATAGTCAACAGATGTGCGAGAGTGTCCCCTCACATTGCCACCCCCACTGCGCCTGCATGGGGCGGGACATAGAAATGTATAATTCTAATCAAGACGATCCTGCCATTTATTTATTTGTTATATTTTACCTAACAAATGTTGTTTACATGGTGTGGTCAACTTGCAAGTATACCTAAAATTAACAATTTGTACTATAGTGTCAAAAGTATCACGACAATATGATATCCCTTTCCATAATTTTTTATCCAAATCTGAATTCTGAATCTATCCTCCAAATCCCTTCCGAATCTTTTCACTGAGGATTCCTCAACAGATGCAGCTGGAAATTGATTCCATTCCACTTCACAACATCCTTTTTTGGATGAGCGTAGCGAGCGTAGCGAGCGAAGCGAAAACTTCAATTTCACTGACCCCTCAAAAATTTAAGCTCTGTTGTTTTTTTATGTGTTTTTTTTTTTTTTTGTTTGTTTGTTTTTTTGTCTGTTTGTTCGCACGATTCCGGGCAAACGGCATAAGCGATCTTGATGAAAATTTGACAGGACCTTCGAAATCTCTGAACTTAGACGTGCCACGTTTTTGGGTACAATCGAAGAAATATTTCTCATGAATATCGCACTTTTACGATTTTTTTCGATTTTTAGTGCGATATTTTCGTGACATTTGGGCCGATTGTGACCAAACGGGTGGGGCTACAAAGTTCATATTTTAAATGGACATTAAGGTTATGGTGATGTGGTACCTTGTGAAAAAAAAGTTGAAAAAGGTAACCAGAACCCATAAAATGAACGTACTTTTACGATTTTTTTTCGATTTTTAGTGCGATATTTTCCTGACATTTGGGGCCGATTCTGACCAAACGGGGGGCTACAACGTTCATATTTCACATGAACATTAAGGTTATGGTGATGTAGTACCTTTTTTAAAGAAAAAGTTGAAAAAGTTTGCCAGAATCCATAGAAGAAAGGTTTAGATATGAGTTTTTTGAGGTTTATAATAACCATTAACAAGTAACATTTGAAACTCGACAACAATCACCTACAATGCATTCACAAAGCACTTGCAAAGGAAAAGTGGTCCCACGCAAACAAAAAACTTACAAAAACGCTCATCCATCAACGCGGCGGGACTTTAGCGTTTTCCTAGTTTAGTTTACATTTCAACTTCCAGTCATGGTCTTTCTTCCCTTTATATAACCCTTTCTCAATTTCATTTTTATTTAATTGATGTGATGTAATCCAAACAATCGAATGAAATAATTACCTGTCGCTTATATGAGAAAGAGCTACAATCGAAGGGTGTTGAGATGTTTCTCCCGCGTTTACCCTGAGGACTATTCTTTAGTTGGTTGTAATGTACTTGAACAATAAAATCCACTTGTCTTTGCGTTAAAAACAACTACAACTACAATAGAGTATAATATTATGGACTTTGGAAAACAATCAGTGGAACGCTGTGGGCACATTTAGCTTTGTTTTGAAATTCTAAACGATGCTGGTTTGATTCCCACCGACGCTAACACTGTGCGTGTGCGTGTGCGTGTGCGTGTGCCCAACATTAACCGATCAAGAATGGTAATTGAGGATTCTCGACGTTTTCGCACGCATCAAAGAAGTTCTCGAGATGCTAACCAAGCTAACTTTGATTTTCGGCATTGAAAACATTCGTAATATTCTTTTGTCGATGAGTTTCTCAAAAGCCTCATTAGACCAAGCGGAAGAAGTTTTTATACCTTCTTTTATATCAACAATGGAACATTTTCTTACCATTGAAGAAATTAAAACTGTTTTGGACCTCTTTGACATCGCTCATTATTTGAATACGAATGGTAGTTTTTTCTCTCTTGGAAATGATTTACGCTTGTACGTACGTTTAAGAATGTGTTTTCAGATGGAGAGGGGTGGTGCCCTAGGTTCAAGGTCATAGCGGTCACGGTCACGCCGGTATCATTTATCAAGGTAACGCACAGCGCGACATTATCCCTTCTTACTTACACTCCACTCCACGTGGATAAGCTAGGTATATACTAGGAAAACGCTCAGTTGGACGCGTTGTTGAGCGAGCACCAGTACGTGCAACACAACCCGAGTACGACATTCCCATAATGTTACATACCGATAAGTCTTTAAGGTCTTGATCGATTGAGCTGAAAATTTGAAAATAGGAGAGAATGGATCAAATCCACCGCCATCTAGAGGACCTTCACATCATTTCTTTGGGAAAACTATTTTACTCTTGATTTCTTCTAGATGGCAGTACATAGTGACCAGAATTCTTGTGCGACTTTTCGTTGCCATGTAATTTCTATCTACACTACTTATCGGATCAAAATAAAATTAACATATTCGTGACCGGACGGACATTCTAAATGATTTGGCTACCTCAGATTTTGTCGCCGTTTAGTTTTTAAAAAACACTTTAGTTCAACTTTAATGTAACTTTATAACTTTTTGAACGATTTTGCCACAAAACTAATGGCATTCAATCGGGAACGAAACTTGCGGATGGTCAAAATTTCAACTCGATCCGAGCCTCCGTTTGACCGCTATCATGAGCCAAAAAAGCTGTGCGACTTTCCGTTGCCATGGTAACGGGACTTTGTTATAATGTAATTTCCATCTACACTACTTATCGGATCAAAATAAAAATAACATATTCGTGATCGGACGGACATTCTAAATGATTTGGCCACCTCAGATTTTGTCGCCGTTTAGTTTGAAAAAAAAACTTTCGATTAACTTTAATGTAACTTTTTAACTTTTTGAACGATTTTGCCACAAAACTATACAGCAAACCGCCTAGGTGGTATGTACATGTGTGCAAAATTTCAGGTCGATCAGAGAAACGGTGCGACCTGTATCGAAGCAGTAACAGAAAAAAAACAACAAAAAAAAAACAGACATTGGAGCCATAAGAGTCAAGTGGAGACGATCGCTTCGCTCGCTCAATGTATATGACTGACGGTTTGATCAGCTCTCAGTTGGAGGGTCGTTATCGCTACTCTCAAAGTGCTCAAGTTTCGAAATTTCGATTCTTCTAGACCATATCCTCTCATGCATTTATTAGAGGTTTATATTATGTTATTATGTTATATTATTTTATTAGTGTTATGGCTACAAAGGCCTGCTTTCCAGACTAATTCTGTAATTTCTGCCTTGTGCAAATGTATTAGGCCTAGAGGCCTACTTACAGAAACAAAAAAAAATATAGAAATTAAAGAGGTAACGGTGCAGTGACTGCACAACAAATTTACCAGTTGCCAATTGGGCAATTTATTGGTGTGTGACAGAAGCAATATTTTGGAGATATCTTGTTTTGAATTTTAGATGATATGAAAAGTTGTTTTTGTATTTATTTTACGTCTATCCTATTCAGTTATATTGATTTACAAAGGTCAAAAATCGAAAGATTCCATTTCTGGCGGCATTTACGAATCAGTGCGCGGTCAAATCATTCATCATTTTCAATCTGACTTCGTTTAGTTACAAGACATAAATTGTTTGTTTTTTTAATTGAAAAAATGTGGTTTTGTATTATTTACTCTTCTGAGATGGCTGCTTAGATCTTGAATGCTGACTATTCCTCGACCATCTTATGTTTACTAGGCCGTATCTTGCACCCCTGTGACTCGGCGACGACGGGGTAGAGGGGTCATAGTCGGGTTTCGCAAGGGTAGTTCTATAAACGGTAGTCCAAGAATCCAGTCCAGAGAGGGTCTTTAAAAGTGTGTGCAAGTCCATTGATTCTGTGAGTGCTTGTAAAACTGGCTCCATTTCCGTGGAACCTTTGGCGTAGGGGTCTTACCCTTGGTCGTAAGTTCATCGGGGTCATCGCAATCATAGGTCACCCTTGTGTGACCCTCCGAAGCTGGTCCAGTTGAAAAGATCTTGGCTGATCAGCTGAAGGAACAGGCACAAAGGAGTGGCAGGGCTTGCTGCATAGAGGTACAAAGAGATGTATGTAGTTGAGGGTCGCCCCTCTGCCCTATCCTGTCATCCGAAGTAAACACAAACAGACAAACTTCAATCATGTAGGGATGGGTGAAATCAACGCTTGGCGATGTAGATGCTAAATTTAGTAACTAGGAAAACGCTCAGTTGGACGCGTTGTTGAGCGAGCACCGGTACGTGCAACACGACCCGAGTAAGACATTCCCATAATGTTACATACCAATAAGTCTTTAAGGTCTTGACCGATTTAGCTGAAAATTTGAAAAATAGGAGAGAATGGATAAAATCCACCGCCATCTAGAAGACCTTGACATCATTTCCTTGTTAAACTCTTTGGTTACAAATAATACACTGCTTCCTCGATAGTGTTTTGATTACTTCTAGGTGGCAGTGCATAGTGACCTGAAACCACGTGCGCCGTTGCCATGGTAACGGGACTTTGTTATAATGTAATTTCCGACTACACTACTTATCGGATCAAAATAAAAATAACATATTCGTGATCGGACGGACATTCTAAATGATTTGGCCACCTCAGATTTTGTCTCCGTTAAAGTTTGAAAAAAAACTTTCAATTAACTTTAATGTAACTTTTTAACTTTTTGAACGATTTTGCCACAAAACTATACAGCAACCCGCCTAGGTGGTATGTACATGTGTGCAAAATTTCAGGTCGATCAGAGAAACGGTGCGACCTGTATCGAAGCAGTAACAGAAAAAAACAAAAACAGACATTCGAGCCATAAGAGTCAAGTGGAGACGCTCGCTTCGCTCGCTCAATAATGATTTCTGAGAAAGCAACAAAGTTGTATTTAAAAAATATAAGTGTATAAATTTGTGGTTGAGGTGTTTGAACTTCCAGTGGAAGCATACATTTAAAAAGTACTAATATTTACTTTTCAAACGCAACAAAATGCTAAATTTGATAATCAAAGTGCTACAATGTTTGTTTGTAAATGCACCTTTCTTACACCATGGTAGGTAGGTTACACCTTTGAGTTTCTAGTGCTCTACACTAGACCACAGATAATAGGTAGGGTTGTGCGAACCCACCATTTTTACTTCGAACTCGAACTTTCATTGTTTTGAAAATCGAACTTCGAACTTATAAAAAATTTCGAACACAACCGAACTCGGAATCGAACCCAACTTAAAGGAATAGCATACCGTCATAATAGGTAAAATAGTGATAAGTCTAGACCGGCACCTCCACCAAGAAAGTATGTAACTTCTGGACCGGCACCTCCACCATCCATTTTTTTTTTTAAATTTGTACCTGTAAACTGAGAACCATTTTTTGACATGTCAAATAATATGTGACCGCACACCACCACAAAAGAGTAAAAAAATATTTTTCAAATATTTTTCAAACTTCGAACTTTTTTTCGAACGCTCGCACATCCCTAATATTAGACTACAAGTTTGTCCTCGACGATGCCTGCATCGGCATACCTACGGGTAGAATAACTTTGTCACTTGATTTATATATCGACGGAAACAGAAACGTAGTGTTTTGAACTTTTGATGTTCATATTCACACATACTTAATTGAGGGATTCATCATTCATGTCCATTTCATAAGTAAAAATACTTCTGCAGTTCTGCTTGGACCGGGAATCGAGCTCCACACCTTCTGAGTGGAAGTATTATGTTTTAATTGTGTGGGTCTTCAGGACCTGAATCCACCGCTGTTCTAGTGGGCTCATTGAAGTAAGTTTTAATATCGCAACCCCTCATCCATGATTATACTTGGTTGAGACAGCTGATTGAGCTGAGAGAGACAGGGACGCAAGAGAGAGCGTTGCTTGCGTTGTCCTCTTTATAATACTGATCTCAAGTGTTTTCTATCTCGTCTCTTAGGCCTACTATAATATATTACAAATGCACGAGGATACTTTAGATCTGAAACAGGTTTCTGGAGTGTAATTCTTGGAGGCAGCGAGTCTGACAGTTCGTGCAGGAGCAACATTTAGGATGCTGCGAGTTGGGCGTTTTTTAGATTTCATCTACATATACTGTGCAGGCGAGCGGCGAGAGGAAGGATTGGGGGGGGGGGGTTGTCTTTTAGTATCCCGATCCGGACTAACCGGATTTTTAGAGAGGGGATTTGGTGTTTTGATCTCAACAGTACCACTTGTCTTTCCCCTTCCCCTTCCCAACCCTTGGTGCTGGCAAACATCGGGCCATGTCGCGATATCCGATCCCATCCAATAAAAAACATGGTCAAACCTATTTTCGAACGAAACGAAGCAGCGAATTGAATACCAATAGCGAATTTGAAACCAGCGACAGTCCGACAAGCAATCTCTTTTTATATTTCAGCATTCATGTTTGGCGGTTAGAGGCCTCTTAATGATCAAGCAAAAACATTTTTAACGAAAAAGATCTTTATGTTACCAATTCGTCCACCAACCTCAAATTGTAACATTTTTGTGTAGAAGATTATAATTTATAATTGACATACACGAATCTTATCATTTCAAAGCCTAATTTTACAATCTCATGATAAAAGTAGACTTCCTATACCTACGTCACACTCACTCACAAGCGGGAGGACAATGAGTGGACAATGGACATTTTTACGATAGTCATAATAACACTCAGTCATCGTTCACTTTCATTTCTATTGACATATCTCTCTCTCTAAAACATAATCGTAAAAAATATTATTTGAAACTAAAAGTTACAATTTCAAACAATTCATCGACATGGTCAAGGGTAGAAAGAAACAAAGAAATTTGGAAGGAAGTACAGACAGTACAGTACAGACAGTCCGCGTCGTAATATTGAAGACGGACAGTTTTTTTCTTTTATCGGATATACCAGTTTTTTTTTTTTTTACCTAAACCTTTATATTCCTAGTTTATTCATTATTTTTTTATTGAAAGATGCGTTTTGCTATGAAACTCGTTTAGATGGATAAGGATAACAACCTGTCTGTCCAGCCAACACGCACACGCACACGCACACGCACACGCACATTGCGCACTCACACACACACACACATACACGTAATAAATCATCGCAATGACTTGAACCAGAGAGCCCTCGTTCCGTTCACAAACCAACCAACCAACAGGTTATGTATATTTTCGCAGGTGTGTCTAACTAAAGGGACAGGTGTGTATTTCATAAAAACATCTTCAAGTCCTTTCTACACCCTTTTGTAAATATTCGTACTAATTCCTATGGAGGAAGTTTTTCTACCCGACCAAACAAGTGAACCCAGCTAAGGACCCAGCTACCACCCTCCTCAAACAGGTGCATGTGTGGGGTGGTTTCTCCCCCAATTCCTTGTTCAACCCTTGAAAGGTTTTTAGGGTGTTCGGGGTCAGAGAACTAAAAGGAACACAACAAAGAAAAGGTTTTTTAAATGGATTCTAGCGGTTATGGGATATCAAATTGCAAGCGGTTTGGTATACTCTATTCAAACAAAATGGAACTCGCCCACTTTTATCTTTGTGCGTGTATGCGATAGAAATCTGTTGGTATTCATAATTAATTTACAAACTTTACATGTGTGTAATTAGAAAGCCGGTTAGCACCGATGTGTATTTTCTATTTTGGACCTTGTTTCTATTTATCTGAACAATGTGTCTTTCTTCATCTACATTAAATGTTGTTGTGAATGTTGTTTTGCCCAATTAATGTTAAACAAACGATATCGTGTTGATCCTCGAAAAGGCCGAAATAAAATAATTACAACTGAATCAACCAACTGGTCAAATAAACTGGTCACTGCTGATACGAAGTTCTGATTCTTCTATACGTAGCCTATTACACTTCTCACTAATTCACCGATTTTGGACAAAACAAACAAAACTTCCCACTTATATTCAGCAGATACTTGCCAACATGTCTGAATGCTCATTCGTCATTCCTACTTTTCTTGCAAGATCTTAGTCACAAACTTTTCAAAATTTACAGGGGGCAAATGAACCACTATTCATACAAATAATTATTTTCACCACAAAATCATTGCCTTTATATTTCAAAAACGTAACCTGTCAGTGTCTTCTATAACAATACCTTCCTCTGTCTGTCAGTTGACTTGTGACGGACGGAGATACAGACCGATACTGAACGCTAAGCGCTAGCATGCGAGGCCACACAGTTTGGGAAACATATTTGGCACTTAGCTTAGCAAATAACTGTTCGCTCGGCCAGGAACCATCCGATATGCACATGCAGCTTTACATAGTTGTCAATAAAGCATACATGGACATAGGAATAGGACAGCCCTACAGTCATAGATTATCAATATTGTTTGTTTTGTGTTTGTTTGTCAGCCAGAAACAATTCACGAAAATGGTCAATTTCGAATTAAGAAAATCTTAAAATTTTAAAATCAATTTATTTTGTAGCGTTCACCTAAATCCACTTTTCAAAAAGTGTCACTGTACTGTAGAGCCCTATTGTTCCACTTCCTTGACACTTGTGCAAAGTTTCAAGCAAATCTGATGCAAATTAGCCAAACGAACAGAAATTTGCAAACCTCAAGTAGCACTCAGGGCAGATCTGAAATACTTGTGGTGTGCACTGTGCAGGGAATAGTTGGGGGGGGGGGCGGAGCTCCACTACTGTTCGGGCCGGGTTGTTTTGTAGGCCACTACTACGTAATTACGATGACATACGAAGTTGAGGTGCACAAAGTAAACGTGTGCGTACAGAGTTACGGACGGACAAAGCTGCCTAACGGTATGGCAAAGACAAAAAACAAAAACGAAATACAATTCCTAACGAGAAAAGGACTCGATTTCAGCTTTCCGGATCTTTGACTTGGGCCTGTTCTCTGTTCACTCGCCTCTCAGGTCATTTCGCTTCTCTTTTTCTCGAAAAGTTGTCTCTCCTCCCCCCCTCCTCACTCTCTTGGCAGTCTGCACAAGTATTGTATACCATACATGGTACAATCGTATTCACTTTAGCATTCTCATTTCCACTTTCGTCTTTTTCTACCCAGCCTAAAATATACTGAACCACTAATAAAATCACTCGCACGTTGAACTTTAAACTGGACTGGGTTACTTACTTGGTTTTGCTTTGTTTTGTCGGGCATGGACCATTCTTGAAAAATTACACGGAGTCTTCGAAATATCGCAAATAATTTTTAAAGTATGTAACCCTGTGAGTGATTTTATTGTTATACGTTTGCTTTGATGGTTAGTGGATGTTGTGTATAATTTTAAATTTTAATACTGAACCAATTTATCCGTGGCTATCTTGTTTCCCGCGACATATATTTTCAATTTTTAAATACAGTACATCAGTAGCACTCTTTTCTCATGCTTCTAGTTCACAGTTCACACCTTCTCTCTTCTTCATTTCCCTTCCATAATTTTAAAATAAACATCGGGCAATTTCATTCTTCTTTTTTGCCACCACGTTGTGATAGTATTTTAGAGCAAATTGACAACATTTCAGTGATTCCGAGTGCATTTATTGTTGTGTTTTTATTTTATTTTATTGGCGATGGTTTATTTTCCCAGTGTATAATAGTATCCTTGATTTTTTACGCAGCCACTGATATTATTCTGAAATGCAATTATTTATTGTGATGCAGCCTGCAGACATTCATTTACAAGAGCTTTCTTCAGGACTAAAATTCTCAACTCCTGTTTGCTTGTGTTGTATGATTGTTTCATTAGCACCTCTTTATATTGTCAGAACATAATTATTATAATTCCATAGTCAGACTCAGAAAATTATTTGTTGATGTGCTGTGTGTTCGCTTGTTGATTCCATATAGATTATAGATATTCGATAGTCCGGATGGAATGGGGAATCCCCCCTAGCACACTTTTCTTGTGACCTATTAGGCTATTATACCCCGCACCACCACCACTCCAACCCCTCCAGCTCCGACACAACACAACTGAAATGAAAACAACTGAACTGAATACCTAATTGCAGTCGTCGTAGTACAAAAGGGTGTGTTTCTGTTTAGTCACTTTAGTGTTAGAGCATTAGGAAGTAAAATAAGCTTTTCCCTCCCTCTCCCCCCTAAAAAGAGTTCCTACACGCAGCCTGGCGATAAGCCTGCCTATCTGGTGTGTTAGAAACTTAAAATATATCACTTATGCCTACGTACAACAGGTGTTTGTCACTTTACTTCTTACTGTACGCTTCAATGACGGTGGCATTTGCGTGTATAGTTGTATAATGCCATATTTCGTAGTATTTCAAGCTTGCATTATTTTGCCACTTCCTCGGGGCCTCAGGCGTCTTCAGTCTCATCTGCCTGCAGGCTCAGCACATCATCCATCAGACCCCTCGTAATGAAAACTTCTGATAAGCTTGAACAACAAAAAACTGCCTTACCACTCACTCTCCCTATCTATCTCTAGCCTATCCAGAAAGACAGGTCGGCGAGGTCCGAGCTCTGGTTCGTATCACTCCGTATTGTGCGATCCCCTGCAACCACCACCCACTTGTTGACTCAGTCATCAGATCCCAGAGTCAGACCCCTGCAGTTCGAGGAGAGCTGGCTGGATGGGCCACATGTGTTGGTTTGGCTCGATAACAAGGCAGTCATAAATATGGTCACGGCTCACGAGAAGGGAGCATTTCGGCGATGTTGCAACGAAGTCATAAACATTATTGGGTTCTGTCAACGACAACCGACAACATTTTTGAGTCCCACTTTATTGCACTTTTGCACAAGATAGGGAATAGCAAAACACGCGGCTGGTAAAACACAAAGTGAAATGGAATTCCCATTCGTCACGTTCTATTTCCAAATAATACATCAGTCCTTTATGCTGTGTCCTTATTAGTCCTGACCGACCTGACGTTCTGTTCTGATGCCGATTGTCGTAAGGACCTCAGAAGGCCTACCTACCTACTTGAAACCATGTGTGGCATACGCGTCGACGTCGTCGTATGTTTGAATTCAAATTTTTGGTATCTCCAGTTGTCAAGAAACATGATTATTTTAGTTCTTCACAGATTAGATTTTTAGATTTCATAAATATTTTACTCAAACAAATACAAAAAATGGTTCGACTTACAAGTTCACCTATTCATCTTCATATAGCTAGCTCATTTACTCATTGTTCTCGATGGCAGAGTTTAAAAAATAACAAGTAAAAACTTAACAAATATATCATCCGATCCTACTGATAAGTGTCTTATAAAATTGGGTTACGTACAGCGTACTTAATTTTATTACTTTAGGTGAGTCAAGACTAAAGTGCATTACAATCTCTTGTATCAACGTGGCGATAGTGCAAGAAATCTTATCTCACTCCCATCAACTGTTTTAACAGAAGTTTCCGCACTCAAACGTACAACAATTAATACAACAAACAACTCTTAATTTATTTTCTAGATAAGGTGGTTGTAGTTAGATAACGAGAACCAGTAAAAAGAATAGTTTCTATGCCGGGTATCTTTATATTCGATAGTTAGGTCTATTTATGTTTGCACAATGGTAACTCACCTCCAGGCACCAGCGAAGAGTCAAGTCAAGTTATTTCTTGGAACCTACAAAAAATAGAAAAAGAAACGTCACTACTAATAATATTGGTTCTTGGTTCGGCTTTGGTAGTACTTTGGGGTGGGGTCCTCGGTATCGCTTGATTCAATGTTCTACTTCTGGCACTGCACTTGCCACTTGTCAGTTGTTACAATATGCTTTCGTAAAACAATTGGTAACATTTAGATATTATAAGTTAAAATATTTTACATATTCTGATTGAACCTGAACGTCCATTATCAATAATACTTCCTCGATGTTTTCCTAGATCCCCAGCCCAGCCATTGGTCCACTAGCGTGTCAATTAGAAGCCATCTTGAATAAGTCAGTTTGTATGTTAAGTAGGTTGAAGCGATTTGTAGCACAAATATTTTTCAAGATGGCTGTCATGGTTGGCAGGTGAGCATATTGATTACTAAATTTTGTTTCTGTTTGTGCATTCGCCAAATCGCCATCTTGAATAGGTCAATTTGGTACGCTCGCGCCTGTGCGGACGTATTGAGACTGGCATCATTACTTATTACTTATATAGTGTGTAAAGCCAAAGTAATATTCCGAGTTCCAATCCGCAAGGTGACAACAACAGAACAAATATTCGACAGAGAAAATTAAGATAACATAACATTCGTACTTTGAAAGTTGAAACCCAATTAAAAATAATTTATTTTTATTTCTTCGATTTTCTAGCTGGGGGCGTTCTCCAACGACGGGCAGTACGTCAAAAACACATGTGCTTCTGGTCAACAATGACCGTAATGATCTCCCAGCTGGTGTTATTATACGGCCATGGTCCTCTCGACGGGTGAGGGAGGGGTGGGGGGGCACTACGACGGTCGACCCACTCACTACAACCACCCTTGTACCCGAGACACTTGTCTGCAGCCCCTAAACAGGGGTGGGTAAACACAAACAATAAGTGTTCAACAACACAGCGAACTACACTGATGTTTTTATAAACTGTGTTTGAAAATACACTTACACAAATATTTTTAGATTAGATAAAAATAATTGTGTTCTATAAATTGGCAATATTATATTTTGACCCGACATCTAGATTCGGTCCAAGATGAACAATACACCTGCCATGTCAACCGTCAATAACATCAATTGCCAATGTATGTATGTACGCAATTGATTTGACAAGACGGTGTTCTTGTAGTTTTACAGGAATTCTGAATTTCACAATAATGGTGCATAAAATCATTATATATATAATTATAAATAAATT
Source organism: Sweltsa coloradensis (assembly GCA_024449915.1). Classification (NCBI taxonomy): domain Eukaryota; kingdom Metazoa; phylum Arthropoda; class Insecta; order Plecoptera; family Chloroperlidae; genus Sweltsa; species Sweltsa coloradensis. The sequence continues at coordinate 128,983 of JAMZAV010001043.1, read as the reverse complement.
GCAAAAGCTGTTTGACCTGAAATAAAAATAAAGTAAACCTAGGCTAGCTTACCACAACAAAGTTATAAAATAAATTGACGCGTCCTCACTCCTCACCCCTATTTGCCTTATACACAGGCGCGCAGGAACGTTTTGAAAGTTGGGTGTGGGGGGCAAATCCATAGGAAGTTTTCATGGGCGGCAGCTGGGGTCTGGGGCGAAGCCTCAGCTACCGGAGGCCCTTTCGCCGAAGGCGAAAAAAATTCACCATACTACAGTTATTTCGTCATGTTTTAACTGCACTCGGACTCGGTAAACGACGTTTTACTGCAACTAGCTGCGATCTAAAAACTCAAAAAATGAACGTGAAGTGAACCATTTTAGTAAATTCCAATCTAATTTTTTATACATCCATACATATTATAAAATATGGATTGTTGTAGGTTTTCGCGGCCCGTCATAGGATAAAAACAAGGATCTTGGGTAAAACCGCGTCGAAAATAAGATGAACCAGGGCAGAACCTGGGCGTCCACCGACGTTTCGTCTGTACTACGTCAGACATTCTCAAGGTTGTCTGTGACTGACTAGAGTCACAGTCAGTTGAGAATGTCTGACGTAGTACAGACGAAACGTCGGTGGACGCCCAGGTTCTGCCCTGGTTCATCTTATTTTCGACGCGGTTTTACCCAAGATCCTTGTTTTTATACATATATATATTTATATATATAAGCATACAGGCAAACATATTCGTTTTACCATACCAAGGTGACTGTCAAATTGTATAAGTGCATATTTACTACAGAAATTCTGGGATTATTATTTTACTCACGTTTTTTGCCCCCCCCCCCCCCCAGCACCAAGTACACATTCGACATGGCAATCCGGACGACCAGAATTTTTCTTTACTTAGTATTTTTATTCTATTAGTGGCTAGGAATAACAATGAGGCATAACCACACTCCCCTCATTGTAAAATCAATACTGTTTTCCCTCACCACTTACCACTTTCAGTGTGATACCTTGTAAGACAAAGACAAAAACAACAAAGCAAATATATTTATGATGTCCCATATTACATACTTTAAAGTAGTAGAGGAAATATGCACGATCTTCCCATTTTTGTTGTAGCATACGGAGATAAATATAACCTACGGTAGGACTAATCGGAAAGAGAGAGAAACTAGGCTTGTATGTAAGGAGATTTGAGATACAAAGTTTTGCGTTTCTCTTAGTATATTACGCCATATTATATAAATTATCGTAAACCCATGAAAACTCCAACTCAAAATCAGTTATTGTTGTTATTATAAGTAAACAAATGTTTTAAACACTTGTTCCTCTAAATAAATAGGAAGTTTTCTTTCTTATTATTTAAAAAAACATTTGTTTACTAAAAATAAAATATTTTGAAGTATTGTTTACGTTCTGTTTTGGTCACCCCTGTTCTAGGCCAAGTAACGGCCTTGAATCTACCCCAAGAAGCGACGCAATGCACATTTGAACCCTCGTAATTCACTGATCTCTCGACCGAAGATATTTCAACAGCCCGGAGCCACATGCAACCTGCACCGAACGAGAGGGTCCCAACGCGGCTGTGGGATGACTTTCAAAAGTCATCTGTTCTATTTTTAGATTTTTATGACAGTTATACTTCCACGTTCTAGTAGATGGCTCTGGGTTTTAAGTCGTCGACCATTTTACCACATATTGATAAAAAAATATAGAATTACCCTGTTATCTGTGGTTTTACTATTAGAGATTGGCTACGTGTTTTTACCGTTTTAGCGCCGAAATCAGTTAATATTATGGAAGACACTACACAATGCTAATTTTACGAGTTAGCATTGTATTCTAACGTTTTAATTGGCTTTGTTGAATTGAAATGATACTATAAATAAAGCATCATCCAGTAGACGTGCCGGTAGTCCGCTACCAGGTTTGCAAAATGCTAAAATTTGAAAAGATCAATGCTAAATATTCAAAATTTAAATGTTATTAAATACGTTTCTCTAATTATTATGACTATTCTTCATTGCAGGTTGTCAGCAAGCCTAACGATTCGTATTTTGAATTCGTGCACCCGCCAAAAAAGGTTTAGGTTGTGACAATACTTTCCTGCACATTCGTTTGATTAGTTGAGCTAGACAGCTATCAACATTCTCCCCAGCCCAGTAAATGAATCTATAGATTTCTACGAAGGACACTATTTTGAGTATTTTCAAAGCGTGTTCGAAACTTCGAATCACAAAACAATTTTGAGAATTTTGTGTTAGAAGCCAATAATGAGCTCAATGACACAGCGGATGACAGGTAGTAAATAGATTCTTTTTGAATTTGTTATAGAAGCAGGTTGAGTCTATTCAACCCTTTCCTCTCATTATAAAAGGCTTCTTAGAGTTTTAAAAATGGCGGCTAACAACTGTTTGTCTGGTTTGGCGTAGATGGTAGCGTCAGGCGCTGCTTGTAGACGATCTGAATTACGCATTGCATTACGTAATGCGAAAATCGAGCTAAATTTGTTTATGCATGTCTCTATGTGGGACGCCGTAAGAAACGTGTGATATTTTAAATGCACTAACTCTAAGGGGCTATTCGAGACGGTGAGTGGTGATAGATGACGATTGATGATGAAGGACGATTACAAAGAACATGCCTTGTGCGGTATTCGAACCTACGTCCTCGTAGAGCCATACGCTTCGGACCAGCGTCATAATCGTGTGTCACCGCGGACGGATGTCAGAAAGTTGTAAAAGTAAAACCAGGGGATTTTTAACCCCCCTTAAATATAAAGGCTCAGGTTTGGCCCCGGTCCGTTTGGCGATGAAACGGGGGCGTTGCTTGTAACACAATTCCCCCTTTTGTTTACGTTGATTAAAATGTTAGAGCCATGGACCCCAAAACGATTTTTTTCCCATCTGGGCTTTGGAACGTTTTTTTGTTGAACGTTAGGTTAAGCTTACAAAAAAAATTTTCAAATAAAGGACGCTTGCCATTCTTCGGCCAGTCATATAACGAAAACTAGTAAATTTGGAAAATTACAAATTTTTTAAACGAAAATTTACTTTGGTTTGTGTGGTAGTACTTTAAAGGGCCCCCCCCCCCCCCAGAATTTTTTGTATTAGTTCGGGAGGGAAAGACTCTTGCATGTTTTTCAAACTTTTCCCAAAAAATTTTCCCGTAGTTAGCCCTTCTTTTTTAATTTTCCTTTTTTTCAGCCATTCCTTCCACCTATTGAATTTTTCAAAATTTTCCGCTTTTTTCGACAGACTCGGTTTGTAGGATTTTCACAAACCCCCCCATAGAAATGGTATTACTTGAAAAATGAATTCTTCAGTTCATTTAAAAAAAAATTAAAAAACACTTTTTTTTTGGGTTTTATTTCATCCCCCAAGTTAAACTACACCTAAAATTAAATTAATCTTTATTCCCCCCCGGGCAAGCAGATTCGTTTTAAAATTTATTTTTTAATCCCCGCCCATTTTGCATTTCGGAATTGGTTGCAATCCTTTATACAAAAATCCCTTTGAAAAAATGCTGGGTTGATAAAAATTTTAAAAATCCAAAGATTAATACGGTAAAATTCACCAACCCCCAGAAAATCCGGGAAAAACTTTTTTGTTTTGTCCGATGTCAGTGGTGTCAACAAACAAAAGGACCTTATGCTCAGTTTACATCCATGTCTTGCGTGTTACTTCAGAGAAAAAAAAACATGCCTCCGATTGACAGGGGGTTTTTTGATAAACTTAACAAATGTAAAAACGTTTATTTTGTCAGGGGGGGTCATCCCGGCCCCCCAAAAATACAAACTTGACTCGTTTGTCTTTTAAAACCCAAAAACAAGGAGGACAGAAAGTGTTTTTGTGTGGTCAGGGAGGGGGGAATCAAAAACCCCGCACCTCCAACAAGAATAGGCGACCCTTGAACATCAGAATTTGTCGTTTATAAAAACCAACCAAGGTGTGCAGAAGTGTTTATTTTTTCAAAGGGATACAAAAACCCCACCTCAACAAAAATGGGGCACCCTTGAAAAAGAATATTGTCGTTTATATAACCCAAAAAAAAGGATTGAAAACGTTTTTTATTGTGTGGTCAGGGAGTAATACAAACCCGCCCTCCAAACAAGAATGAGGCGACCTTAAACATCGAATATTGTCGTTTATATAACCCAAAAAAAAGGGATGTGACAAAACGTGTTTTATTGTGTGGTCAGGGGTGGATACAAAAAAGGGCCCCTCCACCAAAAATGGGGCGATCCTTGAACATCAGAATATTGTCGTTTATATAACCCAACAACAAGGATGGACAAAACGTGTTTATTGTGTGGTCAGGAGTAGGATACAAAAACCCCCGGGCCCCCAAAGAAAAAAAAAAAAAAAACCCCAAAACCCCGGGGGTCCCCCCCCCCCAAAAGAATGGGGCCCCGATCCTTGAACATCAAATTTGTCGTTTAAAAACCCCCCAAAAAGGATGTGACAGAAGTGTTTATTGTGGGGTCAGGGATTGAATACAATCCCCCCGGGCACCCCACCAAGAATGGGCGATCCTTGAACATCAGAATATTTCGTTTTATAACCCAACAACAAGGATTGACAGAAGTGTTTATTGTGTGGCAGGGAGTGGGTACAAAAACCCCGGCACCTCCCCAAGAATGAGGCATCCTTGAACATCAAATTTTTGTCTTTTTTTATAAAAACCCCAACAAAAGGATTGAAAAAGTTTTATTTGGGTCGGGGAGTAGAATAAAATAACCCGGCCCTCCACCAAAAAGGGGGCGATCCTTGAACAAAAAAAGAATATTGTGTTTATATAACCAACAACAAGGTTTGACGAACGTTTTTTTTTATTGTGGGGCCCCGGGAGTGGGATAAAATACCCCGGCCCCTCCAAAGAATGAGGGTCCTTGAACACAGAATATTGCGTTTATAAAAACCCAAAAAACAAGGAGTGACAAACGTGTTTATTGTGTGGTAGGGAGTGGTACAATTAACCCGGGCACCTCCAACAGATGAGGCAAAATCCTTAACATCAGAATATTGTCGATTATAATAACCCAAAAACAAGGATGTGACAGAACGTGTTTATTTGGTGGTGGGGGAGTAGGATACAAAAAACCCCCGGCCCCCCCCTCAAAATGAGGCACCCTTGAACATAAAATATTGCCGTTTTTAATTAACCCAAACAACAAGGATGTGAAAACCCCGGTTTTTTGTGTGGCGGGGAGTGGATAAAAAACAATAACCCGACCTCCAAAAAAAAGAATGAGGCGATCCTTAACTCAAAAATTGTCGTTTATATAACCCCCCAACAAGGATTTTTTCAGAACGTGTTTATTGTGTGGCGGGAGTGGGATCAAAAAAACCCGGCCCCCACGAATGGGCGATCCTTAAAAACATCAGAATATTTCGTTTATATAACCCAACAAAAGGATGTGAAGAACGTGTTTATTGTGGGTCAGGGATATGATACAATAAACCCGGCCCCCTCCAAAAAAAGGGCGATCCTTGAACATCAGAATATTGCGTTTATATAACCCAAAAAACAAGGATTGACAGAACTGTTTTTATTTTGGTCAGGGAGTAAAAATTAAAATAACCCGGCACCTCCCCCCAAAAGAGGCGATCCTTAAAACATCAAAATTTTCGTTTTTTAAAACCCCCAACAACAAGGATTGACAAAACCCTTTTTATTGTGTGGTCGGGAGGGTACAATAACCCGGGCCCCTCCACCAAAAATGAGGCGACCTTGAACATCGAATATTGTCGTTATAAAACCCAAAAAAAGGATGGACAAAACGTGTTTATTGTGTGGTTTCAGGGAGGGGATACAATAACTCGGCACCTCCACCAGAATGAGGCGATCTTGAACATCGAATATTGTCGTTTATATAACCCAACAACAAGGATGGCAGAAACTGTTTATTTTTGGGTTGGTCAGGGGAGTAGGTACAAAAAACCCGGGCCCACCTCCCCCCAAAAATGAGGCGATCCTTGAACATCAGAAATTGTCTTTATATAAACCCAAAAACAAGGTGTGACAGAACGTGTTATTGTTGGCCCGGGAAAGTAGGTACAAAACCCCGGCCCTCCACCAAAATGACGACCCTTTAAAACTCAGAATTTGCGTTTTATAAAACCCAAAAACCCAAAAATGTGACCCAAAAACTGTTTTTTGGGTTTGTCAGGGAGGGATACAAAAACCCGGCACCCCCAAAACAAAAAATGGGCACCTTGAACATCAAAATATTGTCGTTTATATAACCCAAACAACAAGGATGTGACAGAAGGTTTTATTTTGGTCAGGGGTAGGTAAAATAGGCCCCCCCCAAGTGGGGCCTTAAAACATCAAAAAAATATTGTCTTTATATACCCCCCAAAAGGTTGCGCGTTTTTTATTTTTTGGAGGGAGTAGGATACAAAAAACCCCCGGGCCAACCTCCACCAAGAATGGGCGATCCTTGAACACAGAATTTTTGTCGTTTATAAAACCCCCAACAACAAGAGTGACGAAGGGTTTTTTATTGTGTGGTCGGGAGAGGATAATAACCCCACCTCCAACAAGAAGAGGCGACCCTTGAAATCCGAAAAAGTCGTTTATATTTAACCCAAAAACAAGGATGGACAAACGTGTTTATTGTGTGGTAGGGAGTAGGATCAAAAAACCCCGGCACCTCCCCAAAGAATGAGGCGGAGGCTCCTTGAACATCAGAATATTGTCTTTAAATAACCCAACAACAAGGATTGACGAACGTTTTTATTTGTGGTCAGGGAGTGGGATACAAACCCGGCACCTCCACCAAAAATGAGGCGACCCTTTAAACATCAGAATATTGTCGTTTTAAAACCCCAACAAAAGGATGTGACAGAATTTATTGTGTGGTCGGGAGTAGGAACAAAAACCCCGGCCCTCCACCAAGAATGGGGGGACCCTTGACATCGAATATTGTCGTTTATTAACCAAAAACAAGGATGTGCAGAACGTGTTTATTGTGGGTCGGGGAGAGGTCAATAACCGGCCCCTACCAAAAGGGGGCGATCCTTAACATCAGAATATTTCGTTTTTTAAAAACCCAAACAACAAGGATGGAAAACGTGTTTTTGTGGGGTCGGGGGATAGGTACAATAAACCCGGGCCCTCCAAAAAAGAATGAGGGATCCTTAAACATCAAATTTCCCCTTTTATTAACCCAACAACCGGTGGACAAGTGTTATTGTGTGGTCAGGGAGTGGGATACAATCCCGGCACCCCAACCAAGAATGGGCGCCCTTGAACAAGAATATTGTCGTTTTATAACCCAACAACAAGGATGTACAGAAGTTTTATTGTGTGGTCAGGGAGTGGGATCAAAAACCCCGGGCACCTCCAACTGGGGCGACCCTTGCCCATCGAATATTGTCTTTTTTAAAACCCAACAAAAAGGATGTGAAGACTTTTTTATTGTGTGGTCAGGGATAGGATACATAACCCGGCACCCCAACAAAAATGAGGCGATCCTTAAACTTTCGATTTTTCTTTATATAACCCAAAAAAAGGGTTGGGCGACCGTGTTTTTGTGGGTCAGGGGGGTAGGATACAAAAACCCCGGGCACCCACAAAAAATGGGCGCCCTTAACATCAAAAATTTTGTCGTTTTTATAACCCAAAAAACAAGGATGTACAAAGTTTTTATTTGGGGTCAGGGAGTAGGATAAAAACCCGGCACCTCCCCCAAGAATAAAGGGATCCTTGAACACAAATTTTGGGTTTTTATATAACCCCAAAAAAGGATGTGACAAAGTTTTATTGTGTGGTCAGGGAGTAATACAATAACCCGCACCTCCAACAAAATGAGGCGATCCTTAACATCAGAATATTGTCGTTTATAACCCAACAAAAAGGATGTGAAGAACGTGTTTTTTGGTGGTCGGGAAGTAGGATACAATAACCCGGCCCCTCCAAAAGATGGGGGCGATCCTTGAACATCAGAATATTGTCTTTTATAAACCCAACAAAAAGGGATGTAAAACTTTTTTATTTTTGTGGTCGGGGGAGTAGAACAAAAACCCGGCACCCCCACCAGAATGGGGCGATCCTTGAACACAGAATATTGTCGTTTTAAATAACCCAACAACGGGGATGTGACAGAACGTGTTTATTGTGTGTTGGGGGGAGTCGGATACAAACCCGCACCTCCACCAAGGCACCAAGAATAAGGCATCCCGAACTCAGAATTTTGTCGTTTTACGCGGATGAAAACTTGTATATTTTTTGATAACAAATTTTACACTCCAAAAATATTATGCTTCTTTTATTTGGGCTTGATTGGTAGGTATGAGTTGTAACATTATTATTCACTGGGAAAAACCTAAGTTTCGCCTTGTGGAAGCTTTTTTTAAAATTTTTTTGTTTGCGTAGGACCACTTTTTTTTTGCAAAGTGCTTTTTTTGAATGCTTTGAGGATGTTGTAAATTTTCTATTGTTATTTTGGACAATTGTTTTTAAAAAACCTAAAAAAACAAATATTAAAACCTTTATTTCTATGGATTCTAGCTAACTTTTTCAACTTTTTCTTTCAAAAGGTACTACATCACCATAATCTTAATGTCCATGTGAAATATGAACGTTGTAGCCCCACCCGTTTGGTCAGAATCGGCCCAAATGTGACGAAAATATCGCACTAAAAATCGAAAAAAATCGTAAAAGTACGATATTCATGAGAAATATTTCTTCGATTGTACCCAAAAACAATACACCTCTAAGTTCAGAGAAAACGAAGGTCCCCGCAAATTTTCATCAAGATTGCATATGCCGTTTGCCCGGTAGAGAGCGAACAAACAGACAGAAAAACAAACAAAACAAAAAAAAAAACACCAGAGGTAAATGTTTTGGGGGGTCAGTGAAATTGAAGTCTTCGCTTCGCTCGTCCAAATAATATATAAAAAGCCACTTAGAAGGTAAGGAAGATCATCGTATTATTATTAGTTTGACTGGCCATTATCGTCTAGACATCAATTTGTAACAAAATTAGTTTTTATTTGTTTTTGTAACATAAATTGCCAATGTTATATGTTACTTTAAAGTCTAGTTCTTTGGTTTGTATAATGTTCACAAATTTTTGTGTATAAGATCGCTTCGTTGTTTTGGGAACAGAGAAATTAATCATCAATCAAGTAATTATCTTAAATTATCTTATTTCATTCAAGTAAAATAATACAGTAGTAGAAGAATGTAGCACCTTGCCTATAATAGAATAGCGTGTCTGCGCAGCGAAACAAGGAAAATCGGAAGCGAAATACCCTTTTTTGCTCCACAAGGAAGAAATCTATATACTAAAAAGTAGATTCCATAAATAATTTATCTCCTAGATTATCTCTTGCCTGTCACGCTTAATTATCTAGTTGCCCTCTAAAGTGACCGCAAAATCTTTCAATTTTACCCCGAAGAAAATTACAAGAAAAAACTAGCAAACCTTGAAAGAACCGGCTAATCTTGTATGGGTTGTTAGCTGAGTTCCTACCTTTTTGTTTGTTGTTTGTGTTTTAGTGGCTATTTTTATTATGGTTGCTGATCAACTTTATGATGGCAGTCGGAAAGCCGAGCCGAGAGGACACATTTCAAATATATTTGCAAGGTCGAAAAAACAAGTCGGGATACCGGATAATGTCCTGCTGCGATTGATTGGCTTGTTTGGTTGGTCAGCCTGACTAATTAACGTCAGGCACGACCCCCCCTCCCCCCCCCCCACGGGAGATTCGAGCTAAAAAATACCAATTATTATTAGGGTTTTTTGCCATTGTCTTTCCTGCGACTTTTTTCGTTTGGCGGTACAAATCGGTACAAAATACCGGTAAACTAAAAATTCGCAGGAAATGTAAAAAAAATCTCTTTTCTCTCTCGGGCACCTTCTAAATAATTTCACAAAAACACAACTACCTATGTTGAATGGTGTGCGCTAGGGCGAACTGAATTTTGAGATTATTTTGAAGAGGCGATATTTGCCGTCCAGGAGCGTCACTAGAGTTTGAACATGGGGGGAGGGGGGAGGTCGCAAATACAGCAGTGGCATATTTAAAACTTCTCAGGAGGAATGGGGGGCTTTAGTGCCAGTGGCGTATCCAGGAATACATAGAGGGGGTTCATTGTATAGTGTAATCACAGTTACAGCATAAATAAAATAAAACGAGAAGACTTTTGCTTTGGCCAGTATTCATAAAACACATATATTAATGATCCATACAAAAGCAAATTTTGGAAATAACAATGTTACAATAACAACAACAATGTACAATAGAGGATCCCACTCAAACGAATATGAGGTTTCCTAGAAATCAGAAACAATAAATAAATGTTTGATGTATTTAAAGTAAATGGGTTCGTTTATTGTATTGCACTCGTGGGGCTTGCCCCGTTGACAATAAAGAATTAATAATAATAGATACTTTATTATTATTTGCTGTGTGTCACTATTGAAATATGAAAGAACCTTCCTCTTTACTTTTTCACTCCAATACATACTCTTTTACTACACTACTAAATAATTATTTGTTTACTATATTGTTATAGTGTTTTTTATCTTGTAGCCGGGACGATCAGTTGACAAACAACGCCTCATCCGGCGCTGAACCCGGATCTCCAGGCTGGCTGGCCTTGGGGAGCCAACATACATGCATTTACATCCAGCTCCGACATAATACAGCGGCGCAGAACTGCACGAGATAAGATAACATGTTTGTGGCGGAATACATTACAATAACAATATTAATAATAAGTGACATTAATTAATGGTTTGCTTTGCATATAAATATTATTGTTTAGATCATAATATTTATGTTGAGTTTTGTCACTACATATTATATCACATGTCCATTTCTAAAATTACTGACTGCTGGCAGGACTGTATGCCAGAGAGTTTCTTTTCCTTTCCTTAAATTTTGTATTTTTTATTTTTGCCCTGGATCACTTTATTTGAGCATTTCAAGACGATTGAACGAGATATTTCTTTTTGAGTGAAATTTTAATCTAGTTGGAAATGAAAGTCAAACGTAAGCTTATCACTCATTGTCTTTTCACATTCATCATCTTTTAATAAATAGTAGATAATGATTATATTTTAATCGGCAGATACGAACTATACAAGAGTCAAGAAGGTATGTAGTGCGTATACGTATTTAATTCGATTCTTTCAAAGTGCATAATTATTAGACTGTGCCTGTGTCTTCTTGCAAGCTCGTAAGGAGTAAGGACTCGTTTTCATGATGGGGGGGGGGGAGGGGGGCATTTTTTGTTTCCATATGCTGAAACACTGAGCACGTCCTTGTATACTGACTGCAATTACTTTTTTAGTTGTTGTTTGTAGCTGTGCCTGTGATGATGTAAGGCGTAACTATATTCGATGTCTAGCATTCTGAAGTGGGGGCAGGCAAGTAGGAACATTTTCGCAGTGGCGGATCCACGGGAAGTTAGGAGGATTTAATCCTCGAGGGGCGGTAGGGGCGATCTATAATTGATTATAACTAGGAAAACGCTAAAGTCCCGCCGCGTTGATGGATGAGCGTTTTTTTTTTGCGTTTTGTGTGCGTTTGTTTTGCACTTTTCCTTTGCAAGTGCTTTTTGAATGCATTGTGGAGGTGATTGTTGTCAAGTTTCTATTGTTATTTGTTAATTGGTATTATAACTTCAAAAAACTCATATTAAAACCTTTATTTCTGTAGATTCTGACTAATTTTTTCAACTTTTTCTTTCAAAAGGTACTACATCACCATAACCTTAATGTCCATGTGAAATCTGAACGTTGTAGCCCTACCCGTTTGGTCAGAATCGCCCCATTGGGACGAAAATATCGCACTAAAAAATTGAAAAACTAATATTAAAACCTTTATTTCTATAGATTCTAGCTAACTTTTTCAACTTTTTCTTTCAAAAGGTACTACATCACCATAATCTTAATGTCCATGTGAAATATGAACGTTCTAGCCCCACCAGTTTGGTCAGAATCGGCCCAAATGTCACGAAAAAAATCGCACTAAAATCGAAAAAAATCGTAAAAGTACGATATTTATGAAAAATATTTCTTCGATTGTACCCAAAAACAATACACCTCTAAGTTCAGAGAAAACGAAGGTCCGGTCAAATTTTCATCAAGATCGCGTATGCCGTTTGCCCGGAATCGAGCGAACAAACAGACGGAAAAACAAAAAAAACAAAAAAAAACAAAAAAAAAAAAAAAAACACCCGAGCTAAATTTTTTGGGGGGTCAGTGAAATTGAAGTCTTCGCTTCCGCTCGCTACGCTCGCTCGCTCATCCAACAAGCCTAAATACGTGATGATAACATACCAAACTGTATGTACTAAATCAAACAAAACATTGACATACCCTCTCTAAAGCCATTCAGACACGGTTTTGACCAAACTTCCTTCAAAAGTTCCCTGCAGGGGCTCAGCTGCGTCAGACCACTCAATCGCCCCCCCCCCCCCCTCTCATGGAAGTCCTGGATCCGCCCCTGCTTTTTCGAGTGGGGGGAAATGAAGAGAGTTTTTTGTTTTGTACGCTATAGTTACCTAGTATACTGCCTGCAACTTGTTTAGTTTGGTGTTTGCCGGGTTTGCCGGGGAAAAACATTTGGCCGGGGGGGGGGCATTCCCAATCCCCCCTCCATTCCTACGCGCCTGCGGGGTTGAGGGGGGGGGCTGTCATCTTGTATCCCTCATATCTATCAACGTTGTTACCAATCACATGGTTATGGAGTATGGACGTTGTAAGTAATTCAACATATTCCAAAATATCGTCACCATGTATATCTCAAAATATGATTTGCCCAGGGGAGGGGGTTCATTATAATTTCATCTACTATTGGTGCCAGCAGATGGCTCGACTAACACCAACTGGTGCATTGGCACTGGTACTTGTACTCTTCATACTTTTTCTTTCGCTGTTTATACACTCAAAAAATTAAAAAGTGAAACGGTGTTAAATTTTAACACCGTTTTTACACCCATTTGTGTGTAGACAAACGCCCCAATACACCGTTTTGTCGTAACATTTACAACCGCACTGAAGGTGTTAATTTCGAGTATTGAGCTGGTGTAACAAATAACACAATTATGCGGTGTAGACTAATTTCAATTAACACCCGTATGGTGTAGATTTCACACAGTATGGTGTTAATGTTTACACAGTGTATTGTCGTAATTTTAACACCGCGTGGTGTAAGAATTCGCTGGCGCCATCTATAGACAAACAAGAACTCACGAATTTAATTTATTATTAAAAAAATTTTCAAAATTAATTATTTTGTAAGCGGTATTATTAATGACATTTTATAGACAGTGAAATGGGAGTACAAGTACAAGATATTTACACAGCATATACAGGTACAAATTTTTATCGCCAAGAGCCGGACTCGAACCCGAGATACCTTCTTCCACTTCCGGACGCCTTCACCACTCGGACACTGCAACCTTTGAGTGGTAGGGCGCGTTAGCTGGCTTATGAGGGTCCAGACCATGTGCGTGTATTGTATAACACTGCAGAACTCAAATGTGCGTACTCATGGTGTTGATAATTTCTGCTGAACGGTTGAAAATATTAATCCCAAAATTTTTTTGCATTTATGTTAAAAAATTTACTTATCAATTGATATCCACATTTTGGTTGCAAAATATTTTGACATAAAATCCATTGCGAGACATAAGTCCAAAACGTGAAAAATGGAAACCCAAAAACATGGATTTTATTTCGGGAACTTCCCATCAAACCGTTTATCTTTTGATTAACCAAATTAATTTGCGCATTAACATTGATTTAAACGTTGATATCCATTATGAAAAATATAATTAAAAAATCTGTACCTTGGAAAAAATTTCCAATAATTGACAAAATTTGAGTGAATTATGGATATTTCCAATTTTTTTATATTGAAATCAATTAATTAAATTAGGATTACGCTTACTGGACCCTAATAGATTATGTCTTTCTTAAACGTTAGTGTGAAATAAAATACCGATCTTTTAACCGTTTATTCGGAAAAACAAAAAGTTGGCGCTTAAATTCGTCTCCGCGCCAGCCTTTTAATTGATAAAATGTTTGGTTCTTTGTTAATTTTTTTTTCTTTCATTGATATATTTTGATGATTTTAAAAACAAAGAATTAGTATTTTAACTAAGATTCCTTTCATTATTGGTTTCCAATTGATAAGCTTAAACAAAAAACACTTATATGAAACATTATACTCAGATACTGGGTTTATGATAATGACAACGGTAATGTGAATTACCTTGATTGTTTTGGGTTTTCTTAAATTTAAATAAGTGAAGGCATGCCACTCCCGCAGATAAAAAGTTACGTAACATTGGGGATGTAAAGTCTACATGAAAATTGAACAAGTGAAAAAAATTAGGACTATTGAATTGTACAAATAAAAGAAACACTATCCAGAAGTAACTTGGTATAGTAGTCGCGACTTCATAAACTTGACGTGAAAATTTTAAAAAAATGTGTACAAAATAGGAGAGATGCGTGAGGATTTGTGAAGAAAGAATTTTAATTATGATTTAAATAGTAGCTAAGATAGGGCCTGCACATAATGCAATGGAAGTGTCGCGATAGATTTGTATCTGTAGATACCTTGTGTGAATGTTCCTAATTCCTGTGCATATTAATACTGTTAAAATATTATTGGGTTATTAAAGAAAAATTAAAAATAAAAATAAAAAATAATGATAAAAAATACTATTGCTTATTTTGAAATAACTGATTAAGTTTAATAAAAAATAACTGCTTAATCGCGAACGCCCGCTGTTCCTGTTGAAACTTGTTCAGAAGTTGGCGGTGGTGACGCGATAATTTTTATTTAGGGGCAAACCGGGGGTAAATTCATCTAACTACAATTATTTTTAGTCCGCTTTGCGGTGTATCTTTGAGTAGATAACACCGGGGAATGTCGTAAAAGCTCACGGTGTAAACTCACGGTGTTGTTTTCTGTATTTTTAACCCCCGGCGTTTTATTTAAAACCGCCATTGATTTTGAGTCCTTTTTGACTGCGGTGTTAAAAAAACACCGTCCCCGTGTAAAAATCTACAACCGCAGAATTTACACCAAAATAATTTTTTGAGTGTACTTACTCCACACTAAACGTATTTTCTTTAGGGTGGGCGGTGGTGAAAGCTGTTTAGCAGAGGTTAGCAGAGGTTGTTTGGTAGCGTTCAAGCCGCCACTGGCAGATGACGTTGTTGTAACTTGTAACTACGATGGTGGCTGAGCGTCCAGGCCAACCCATCTTGCATCTGGTCATACTTTAAAGATTGTCCTCGTGATTTTGCGATGGACCAAGCAGGCTAGCAACCAAACTAACTAGCCAACCTGGTCCTCGCTTTTGTTAACCAAAGAACTAGTAAAACCGTTTTAGTTCTCTTAGTTGTCTTGCTGTTTGTTTATTAGCACATTCAAGTACTCGGGCAGGCGAGCTACAGTCAAGGCCAGTTAGACAGGTCTCGGCCCACACGATTCTGCGTGGACCAGAGCAGCTTTACCACTCTCCCTTTCAGAGCTCAGAGCCCAAGTCTTCGTATCTGCAAGCTGATACACAGGGATATGCTTGCGATGTTTTGGCGTTGCTTCATGTGGACCAGGTGACGAGTTCTGTGGATTCTGAAAGAAACCGGAAAGGCCTTGGGCGATGCTTTTCAATGGCGAAGGGGTGATTGCGAGGGTTTTATGAATGCGGATGTGTGTGAATGATTACTTCACAGTAGGAGTGAACCTGTGAGGGGGGTTGGGGGTGTGTTACCTCCCCTCCAATCGTCATCCCCATTCGCTTCTCTTCTCCTTGTATATTTTTTTTGTTCTCGTATGTCGTCACAGCTCAAAACAGCCAAGCTTGAAGCTTCATCAATATTATTATTATTATACTTCATCAATATTATTATTATTATACATGTCTTGGATAGTGGAATGAAGAGTGAAGACTGCACAACATATTTTATGATCAAGAGTAGCAAACTATTTAAAAAATTTGGTCTAATTATTGTTTAACTTTGTGAATTTGACCATGACATTTCAGAAAATATATCAAATTTAACTTTTTTGAAAACTTACACGTCTTGTTGAGCTGCAATTTTAAACAATCTGCAACTGCCCAGTCCAAGTCTTCATTTACAAGTATAACATTAGCAACGCAAACCTTTCAGTGGAAGCAGCATTTTACTCTATTATCTCTGGTGGAAGTGTTGTTTCTGAACGAAGAAGCAAAACCTGTCCCAATTGTGTTATGGTTAGCAAGATTTACGCCATTTTTGTTGTTTGATTTTTATGTATTGATTTAACAACAAAGCTGCACGATTTTCTCTACAATAAATCTGTAATATCTATAATAAATGAAATATGCTTTAGGGACAAACATAAGGATAGAACGTCAACGTGCGTGATTGCTTCACTGTGTGCGGGTGTTTTCTCAAGACGGAGATAGAAAGAAGACGGAGATAAGGTATAGAAACAGGTTTGTCTTGTCTGTCAGTCAGTCAAGTCAACAAACAACACGTACATTGCAAGCAAGTATAATTACAATCATTAGTATGGCCTTGACTCTGACTCAACAAATCAAACTATCGAGCGTAAAGTCAAAAAGTGTTTAAAAAGAGTCGTTATCAAACGTCATCTGTTTTAAGTGGTATGCTCGCTGGTAGAGAGTGAAAGTGAAGTTCGAACGGAAGATCATAGGCCGGGTCTATAATAACTACAGTCCAGCCGTAAAATTACCATAACTCTTCAGTTCTGTAGAGTCGAGAGCTGTCCGCGGTGGCTCATACGATGCGGGCGACGGTCCGAACGGGGGGTTTTTATTAGTATATATGGTCCGAACCATAGATATTGAAGTTGAACACCTATAGTAGGCTAGATCAGCAGTCATTGGTCCACTTCCGTGACAATTAGAAGCCATCTACGAACACACAAACGTTGAAATGCTAAAAACCGCTTCCAAAACACAGAGGGTCCCAAGAATAATTTGTTAGACATTTATTCTATCATGATATGATTTTTTAAAAACATAAACCCTTTCAGTACCAAATTAAATTAGTCAAAATTAAGTTATTTTAAGCAATATTTTCAAAATACAAATTTTTTCTAAGATTTTTAGTGTTTTTCAGAAATTTATTTTTTTGTTTTTTAATGAATTTTGGAAAAAAATGGATTTTTAATAAAAGACTCATTGTTGGTTAAAATTTAAATTTAAAGTGCATTCCTAAAACTAGATCTTTTTCTGAATGTTAGCATATTTTGGATTTTGTGTACCTACCTGCAATACTAGAATATATCAAATTTCCGGGACAAACCAAAATTTTCTCGTTTTTAGCTGTTTCTTGTAGATGTTTATTTTCAACCTTCTATAAAAAAAAGGTGCCGTTTGAAAATTTGCCTTGGCTAAAAATATATATATATATTTTCCCCCAATTATTTTTTTAAATTGGGGTTTAATAAAAAAAAAAACTATTGTTTATCCGCAATTGAATTACAAAGTTGATGTACACAATTGAGGCCACGGGGTCTGAAAGGGTTAAATTATTTGAAAACTTTCAAGAAACCAGTCAACGGTTGAATGATTTGTATTTTTTAAACATTATTTACGAACAAAATTGTCTTCGAAACTACAGTCGATTTTTAAAAAATAATTTTAGTAAAGAATGTTGAATCTAGCACAATAAGTCATAACACATTAAAGTCGAAAAAAACTTATTCTATATTCTTATAAATATAGCAGCATAGCAAAATATACCAAAACCATTTAGTTGGATTGAGTGGGGGTTTAGGGGGGGGGGGGGGGAGAGTAAACTTGCAAAGGCCCCTGGATCTGTAGTTACGTCACTATGGGCGCCAAACGAGGACGGTGTTTCCAACTCTCCACGAAATATATTTCTGTGTGCTGTCTGTACGCCACACCCAAAGACGCCACCTCTGTCAGAACAGATAGAGCCAATTATTCAGTTGTAATGTAATGTAATGTATGTACATGACGCAAGCAATCAAGCGTCCAGCATTGGAACGTAGTGACTAGTGAGTGGACTGATGATGCGCTCATCCCGAACCCAGAGGAGAGTGGGCTTTGGGCAGACACACAAATCCGATTTCACATTACGGCATTTCCCGCAATAATTATAATAATGTCGACGTCGTGTATGATACTTTCTTTAGCACAGACAATATAACTAATCGGTTATCTGGGCTTTAGTTTTGATGAGACGAAAAACAACAGATACGACAAACGTCCACCATACATGGACACCAATAAATTATAGCCCACGTCCGTGGCCAGCTGAATATACTGCTGCTAATTACTAATTAGTCGAATCCGAGTCGCACTCGCAGCTATGTTGTTCTTTCTGTGAAACAAAAGCGAGGTAGACAGGTCATCAATCAACTGTGGAAATACAGATACGCAATCTCGGAACACGGCAATAATATTACAATTTTATATTATATATTTTGTAATTTTAATTAAACATCTCTGGCTATTTTTAGAATGTTTAGCTTGACCACTCTCTTCTCTGCTCTATACAGCTGTTGGTTGGTCACGTAGGCGAACCTAACAATCTTGTTTGCCTTGCTCATCAACTCAACCATTCGGTTGTTAGTTGTGGACACTGGAAACACAGTGGCGTAGCGTAATAATTAGGCCCTTCACGCAGTGGCGTAGCGACTCCATACAGTAAGGGCGTTCAGAGAAACTTTGAGGGAATTTTTTTAATTTGATTTATTCTCCTGGCCGTAACTACCGGGAAGGGGGGGGGGGGGGAGGAACGAGGGGGGCACAATTTCTATTTGATATGTGGTATTTATTGAGATGCTATACAGATATTGATGTACTTTTATCAAATTTTAAATTGTTTCATACTTCTTTTCTTAAAACTCGTTAAAAATCACAAACAGAAACACACTAAGAATATTATTTTATTTATTTTATTTATTTGTCTATTTATTTATTTATTTGGGCTATTTAACGTCTCTATCCTATTCAGTTATAAAAACAGATTTACAAAGAAGGAAAATTTAAAAAAAAACGGACTACCCCTCGGACCCCCCACAGAGTACACATTTATGTTTTTACCCAGGAAAAAGCCACATATAGTCTACATCTTTCTGAGGTTACACAAATTTTCGCCCCCCCCCCCCCCCCCCCCCCCCTCCCAAAAAAAAACAAAGGCTAGTTACGCCACTGCTCCTGGCATGAAATTTCAAAAATAAATATAGCATATTATTAGTAATAAGGTGATACATTATAAGGCAAATGTAATTAGTTATCTGTGCTAATACTTCGGTGGTGGAGCCGTATCACCAGCTTGCTGTTTCCTAGCCAGACGTGCAGGCCGGAAATAATTATGATTTATAAAAGTGAATTTAAAAAAAAATAATATGATATATATTTGAAACACTGCTCAGTTAGTTCATCGTAGAATGATGTTGAAGATTGAGTAACAGGTCACAAGCACTGAGCTACATAATCCTAAATCTTTTTTTTTTGCATTTAGCTATTGTATCACTATCAGGTATCAATCAACAAGGCTCAGGCTGTAAGAAATTGCAAATTAAAAAGTGTTTTTGGTGAACATTGTTTTAATTTCCTTAGCAACGAAATTTTTTTTTTGTTTATTGGGTTAAAGGGCGCATCAACCGTTAGGTCATAACATGCAAAGAAATTGCAACTCAAGACATAACAAATACCATGGGTATAACCGTATATTAGCATGATTTTAACGAAAACGCTGTAGCTTGAAATCTACAGATAATAAAGGTTCTCTAAAAATCCTGCTGCGTGGGATGACTGGAGAAATATAGGGTGACTAGGGGGTGTGGGGGGGCGGGGAGAGTCCAAGCGAAATATTTCTCGCTCAGCTACGGCTAAGTAATTGCTGGAGATAATCGCCATTTCGTTTTTTTCACCCCGTTGAACGCATCTGACATCCAGTATTTTGTTTTTAGTTTTAGGCAACGAAAATACCGGTTTTGTGAATGTATTCACGGCGAATTGTCTCCCATGGCGTCAGCGGATGTTGTATATAAAAAGTCGATTTTATATAACCATGAAACTGGTTAAATTGTGGACTTGATGTGAGGACCAAGGACTAAGGAGTGACTGCATGCCATTGCATGGGAGAAAAATAGAAGTGTTGAATTATTAGCCCCCCCCCCCGCGCTAATTTGATATTTGAAACAATTTGCTAAAAGATAACAGCTAAGCATAACCAGTATAAAACGTTTGACTGTCAGCCAGTAAGACGAAATGAAAACATGATAATTTCAAAAATATATATCATGGGAAGATCCGACAGATGTATCTATGCGTAAAGCGCGAGACTCTGATTCGGGAGGTCCCGTATTCGATACCCGTCAATCCTGAATATAAGTTTTCCAAGGTTTTCTTCAGTTTTTAATGCGAAAGCAGGGGATTAAGTTATCTTAAACATCCCTTGGACATTTCACCCCAAATGTCCTAATTCTTAAAAGCATAGCTCTCAAGGGGTGGGGGGGGGGCAATACCCTGCAGGGGCAGGTTTCCAAACAGAAATTATTTTTTTTCTTGTGAAGGATTGTGCATTTCCATATGGAAAAATGAGTGAAATGAGAATTTAAGGGAATTGTGCAGATGTCATAACATAACTTAATTGACTGTTTAAAATACTATATTATAATAATATGTTTATGTTTATAGTTTTTAAGTTTTAATGTGCACATAAAATGATAGGCGGTATCCCCTGACAGTGACAGCCTATCGTTTGATTAGTGCAAGACTACAAATTAATATCAGACGTAAAGCCCTACTATCAATAAAACTATGATATACTCACCGCAAATTATAAGCTCAAGTAGGCCTAATGAATACTTTACATCACTCACTATATTTTATAATATTTTGTTCGGTGAATATATGTGACTAAGTTGCAAACAAAACATCTGCTAGCCAGTTTATTGCCGCCCTGGTCTATAACTAAACCATCTGATGACCTACATAAGTCGCACTTTTTTTTAGGTCCGTCGCCGTTTTCATTTATGGTCGGTTAAATGAATTAATATTCTGGTTTCCTCTCTAAGGTGGGTCGGAGAGGAAATGCAGGCAGCCATGGACGGAACGGAAGCATCGCATACGCACTTCCGCACACCTGTAGCGTGTTCTACTTACAAAACACGGCCCCTCGTCTGATTGTATCTCCCCTAGTTTTGACTCATCCACGTCCAACCCTCGATGTCATTTACAGTTACAACTTACAACAGCCTATTAGCATGGAAGTCATCCGATCGCTTGAAGGAATGAGGTCGCTTTCGTTGAGGGGGAAGGGTTGTAAGAACGCACGCACACAAATGTGACTGTGCCCCCCTCCCCCAAACATAAAAAATACTCCCCTCGGGACTGCCATGTCAGACAATGTAAGATTCACAATTACAATTATTCATCACTTTACGAACGCTATAGCCTATAGGGAGATACTGGCGTGTGCTGGCACATTATATGCAGAGAATAGTACATATTTTAAAGGAAGTATATGAACGAGGCCTTCGCTATATTTTATCAGGCCTGATACTTGTGCTGATATAGCGTCATGCATAGGGGGTTAGGTAAAGATGCAGCCTGCAGGTTGGTGTCTTGATCAAATACATGCACTTGCACATGAGCATATAAGAAAGTCAAGCAGCAGTCAGCACCTTGTCGTCATCCTCCACCAACTCGCCAGAGCCTCGGCTTTACCCCCAAGTCGTGACAGTCACATTATAAATGTATAGCGAAGGCTTCGGATGAGCGCATCTTCAGGTGACCAAAACTCATCAATTTGTGTGGAATCTGGGTAGTTAGCAGAAATCTTCGTCTCACGACTGAGGAAAACATTGTCAACATAGTACAGACAGTCAGCATTGCCTGAGGATGGAATCGAACCACAGACTTTTCAATTTTCAAATAAGAGTATCTCCTATAACGTATCGGTTACTTCTACTCTACCAATTGATATAAAAGAGGTGGAGTTCCGTTGCAGTATTTCGAGCTTGGGGCTCACAGCGCATAAGAACGGAAGAACCCCTATCCCCCCCCCCACGACTATATGGCCAGTAACAACACTGCCTTGAAGTTGTTGTTTTTTTTTACATCGATCTTAAAAAATGTGGTTTTTCGAACATTTTCAAGGAAAAATTATAAAAACTTTATATTCGGCATTTCTCTATAAATTAATATATTGTAGCATAAATCATGCCGTATATGGGGTCCTGGATAACATTCCTTGGGACAGGTTGACAGAATAGTATGGGTCTTGAATAAATTGAAGAATGGAGTAGAAATTCACTGCGTTGTGACCTAAAGGAGTAAGGACGTGATCTAAGCTGCTGTTATCTATAGCTCACTCACTCTCAATCACCCAATCACTCTGCACTCACTCGCACTCACATACTCGCTTACTAACTCCAATCACTTACTACTCACTGTCACACTCACTCACTCAAATCACTCGTTTACTCAATCACTCACTCATTCATCACTAATTTATTTAATCACTCACTCATCACCACCCAATCACTCCACTCACTACTGCTTACTCCTAACTCAAATCACTCACATACTCACTCATTTTCACACTCACTCGCTAACTCACTCAAATCACTCACTCACTCACTCACTCACTCACTCACCATGTCACCTCTGTATTCTTGCTGTTCTGTTTCTACATATGTATTAATCTTCCTAAAAAGACTTCCTTAGTTCCTTGGTCCCAGCTAATAATGCAAGAGTCCTTGGCGTTCATAATTCCACTCAGAAGCAGGCTGCTCTGATCTGTGCTCTTCAAGGATAACACGGTCTCGATGAGCTGACTGAGCTAACTAAATCGCATTATGATGTAAAGTGCTTACTTATCAAGTTATTCTCCATGTGATAGAGAAACCCATTTGTGTTTATCTACCAAACTGATAGAACGCCTTAGAATAGACGTTATTATTTATCACAGGCTCTCGAATCTTCCCAATGAACAGAATGATTGTTGATATGTCAACTTTGCGAACGAAAATATCACAAGACGTTGATGTCTATGCGAAGAAAAAACGCACTCAACAAGCAAACAAGAAAATGAATAATAACCGAAAAAAACTCTGGCCAAGAACCCAAACGTCTGTGCTCTCAAACGAGGATCCAACACAGATGTCCCTGTCTTGCGATGAATAGTTCCCTTTCATCTGGTGATGCGCTCGGCTGTGATGAGTTGTGGGGTTAGGTTAGGTTAGGCTCTCAATGATAAGAAGAGGTTTCATTAGTCAAGAGCCCGCAATATGAGAGTGAGTCTGAGAGCTCTTTGACTGGGTTGGGGGTAGGGGCGCTGAAGAGGTATGAATAATTATTATTTTCATACTAAATACTAACAACAGATTTCGGGTTATGATCTTCTTTTTTTAAAGACTTTCAAACATAGGGAGTGGGATGAACAAAATTAGGGATCTTTGAAACTTTGGTGGAGGTGCCGGGTCCATGAAAATCCAACAACCAGGTTTACCAAAATATAATTACTGTAAACAACAAATTCAAAAGTGATAAGATATATCCTATTTGCTCCCCAATAGTCAGAAAAAAAATTGACTGCCTATTGGGGGGGGGGGGGGGGAATAACAACATTTTTTTTAAATGTTCCTTACATTCCATACATTAACATATTAAATTGAATAAATTTAACAAAAAGAACATGAAATTGAAAATATCTCCTCCCAACACAGTCACACACTATTGTTTATAATAAATAAACGGATGTTTTGTCCGAAAGGGCCTGTTTTTCAGCACATCTCGATCAATTAATTCGCAATAATCGACATTCGTCAATAACATCACCAATACAGATTGTACCAAGAGTTGAGAAGAAAGAAGGGAACCTAAACCAAACCGCTCTGCTCCAACATGTAAAGGCTATTTTTCATATTGAACTCATGCTTCTTGACGATTCTAGTTTACCTATCTAAGAAAAAAATGTAATAATAAAAATGTAAAATCTCGGAACAACGAGAAGTCCCAAGAAACGAACTAATTCTAGTCTTTATTGCATGCAGGTGCAGTATAAAGTACGAAATGAATTGAATTCGACGGTAACGAATTGCATAAGAGCTCGTTTTCTTTGTAATGGAAAATTTTGATAAAAGTTCGCTAAAAAAGGAACTCTGAGCTCGTTCTCTGGATCGCGCTATGATGTCTGAAGTTAAAATATGTGTGCTGTATTCCTGTCCCCTTCTGTCTTCTGTCCCCAGTCCAGGCAACATCTCGATAAACCTCGTGCATCCCAGCACGTCGCAAAAGCACATCGGCGTCGACTGGACTGATGAAGTTGGCCTTGCTAACCGGCTATTTCATTGTTGCGCCATGAAACAGCAGTTCGTGGTTTGGCCGTGAGCTGCCCCTATAAGTCTCCTCCATTGACATTGAAATATTAGCATTCACAATTATCAGCTGACATGCAGCCCACCTCTGGGCCTTGCAGCCTTGGACGCTTACTTTGCCAATAAGCGTGCTGATTTCAAGGACCCGAGGGCAGCAGCTTCCTGACAGGATAGCATGGACAAGGTTCTACGGAGCGGAAGTATTTCGGACGGGAAGTAGAGTAAATAAGCAACTGGCTTAACCTAGAAGATCCAGGAACAAGGAAGGAGGATTCACCTCGAAGACTTGGACAGTGATATAGAATAGAACACGTACGTCTCCGTGGAGTGGATGATGGACGTGGATATAGAAGGACGGCACTGGCAGGATTTAGGAATCAGGACATCACCTATGTGACAATCTGTCCTGCGGGAGACCCCTGAACTAGGATCCATGCGAAGACGAATCAAAATTAATGTGTTTGAAGGAAAATTAATTATAACTAAATTTTATTCTACGGTTTCCACCTCGTATTTAGAAGAGCTAGATCCTGAACAAGTAACATTATCCAAGACAAAGACAACCATGTATATTTACTAAACCCGCTTTAGAAGAGTCATCAGCCCCGCAGCTGAAGATCTTTGACTTTGACATATCCCTCTGAAATATATTCCTGGATACGCCACAACTCCACCTCCATCATTCAGTCAAGTAACATTATTCACACTTTTATTTGCAAATACAAGTGTAACTCTATGACAGAGTACTTGCTTGTACGCGCCAACCTCACGCATACACGAAACCAAGAACTAAAGATTAATAATATTTCAAGGTTAAAGTTAATAAATCATTAAATGTGCTGCTTGCCTGCAATGTACTGAACAAATAATGGTATTTTTTAAGTTGTTTTTAAAATGTAAAAAAACTGTTAATTATTGGATAAAAAATCAAGCAGTTTTACAAAAGTGATTTGATATTCACGACGATGAGCGGTGATATGACGTTGAAGGACGATTACAAAAAACATTCGTACCCACGTCCTCGTAGAGTCATACGCTTCGGACCAGCCTAATATAGTGGACGGCTATGACAAAGGTTTCATTATTTGTATTAATATTATTGTTTTACTATAATGACTTCCGTGAACGGCAGTAAGTTTATTAATTAAGAGTGCACTGACTGACCAAGTGAATAACTTTTTGTGTACCGACTCGAAGAACACGCTTTTATTATGTATTTACAGTGCATAATGTTTTACCTACCATTATCGTATTCCAAGTCTATGATAACAATAAAATAAAAATAGTTCACAAATAACGTTTTTCCATATTGTCGGAGGTAGACAACTCTATAGTATGCAGTAAAATTGACAGCTTTAACACTCATAAAACCAACACCAAAAACGTATTCCAGTACAAATGAAACAGAATTTAGTTTCAAGTCAACAGTATTGATAATTGCCATAATTTCAACATTAAAGTTACAAGTTTTCCATGTCTGGTAGCTGGTGAACTGCCGTTACCAAGTGGTGCTACGCTCATTAATGGTGATCTTATCTACATATTATTCTACACAACATGTGCGTACTGAAAGTGGGTGAATGGTGAATAACTATAAATAGTGCCGTCTTTATATAGTGTAAGAGTAGGTTGGTACGAAAAGGAAGTAGCCAATCCCAAGGTCTTTGTACACTTCTCTGATATTTGAATGAATCCTTGTATTAGGAAACAGATGTTTCTTTCTGTGCATTTGAATTTCATTATCCGAAGACGAAGTTCCTAATTCGAATTCGCCCTAGTTTGCATTTTAAGCCACCGGTTCTCGGTACTCCTAAGCCCGTATCCATTGCAGCCTATTTAAAATAACTACATTATCATGATATACAGGAAGTTCATGAGGAAGGTTATTTCTATGCTTTTATCTCTTCTGACCTTCAATATTGTTGATTTGCTAAGCAAACATTCTCATCAAACGTAGAACAACTAGAAACATTATTTTTTTAGGGAGTGGAGCCCCTACGTGTGCGTGTGTCACGTCTCAAGCACGACGAAAACCCAATGATACTTCTGGGTTACGATTAACATGCGTTATTTTGTTGACATTTATTTTCAAGAAGGATTGTTTTCAAGAATTCAATATACAAGATCAATATTCAAGAATTATTGTTCAAGACGGATTGTAATTGTTCGTAGAATGTTTTTGGTAACCCGTAGGGCCAGGGGGCGGAGCTATCACCATCCAACAGGAAAAATTCTTTGAACCCGGCACCGACACCAAGAGACTTGTCAATGCCAGAGGGGCTCATGTTTGTTTCATTCTTCGACAAAATCTGTTGATTAATTAGCTTCGCGTGTTAATTATAAATTGTGCGAATGTTCTGTAGGCCTACATACAGTCATATCCAGCCTTCGCTACAACTGTTTTGGACACATTACTTTGTTCAGCCGATGAACAATATTAGCTCATTCGGACCATAATTAATTCCACAAAATTTAAAATCATTTCATGATAGATTATACACTCGCATAGGACCAAATATATATATAAAAATAAAATAAAATTGTAAATATTTAAGGAATTTTGGGGAAAATTTTTGGGTTTTGAATAAATGCAACTTTTATGTTCAAATGTATATTATAAGTGCATTTTTTAAACTAGATTGTTTACGAATTCTTTAGCATATTTTGGATTTTCTATATCTATCTCATTTCTCATATACCAGCAACACTAGAAATATATTAAATTTCTAGTGAAAAAAACTCTTTTACCATTTTTACAGATTTCTATTTTCAATCTTCTCTAAAAAAAGGTACTATTCGTTCTATCAAAATGAGATAAAAAACGTGTGAATTTGAATTTCACATTTTTTTCCGAATTAAAAAACTGTAATTCAAATTGAAAAAAAATGTTATGTCCATTACAATGGACGCGATGTTCTGAATGAGTTAAGTTTCCATGTTAGTATCTTCAATAAAGCGATTACTGATCTCTACGGAAATAGTTGGATGAGCGTAGCGAGCGAAGCGAAGATTCCATTTCACTACACTGGAGAAAAAAATCCGGAATGTTTTTCTTTCCTTTTTTTTGTGTGTGTCTGTTAACACGATTCCGGCTAAACCGATACTCCGATTGCGATGAAATTTTATGGAGGCCTTCCAAATCTCTGAACTTGCCACGTTTTGGAGCGCAATCGGGAATTTTTTTCTCATAAAAACGCAATTTTACGATTTTTTCGATTTTAAAAAAATTTCTTCGACTTATAACACCTACATGCTTTATTCGATTGTAATGATTTTTTCTCAGAACCTTAATTTTATGAATAAAGATATTCGTGTGAAATTTGAGCGCAATCGAAAAATTATTTCTCATGAAAATCGAAATTTTACGTTTTTTTTCTTTTAAAAAACAATTCTTTGACTTATAACACCTACATGCTTTATCCTAATGTAATGATTTTTTCACAGAACCTTAATTTCATGAATTAATATATTCGTGTTAAATTTGAGCGCAATCGAATAATTATTTCTTATGAAAATTGAAATTTTACGATTTTTTTCTTTTTTAAGAAAAAAAATTAAGTTAATTTTTTATTTTATTTAATTTAATTTAAAAAAAAATCTTCGACTTAGTAATGATTTTTTCACAGAACAACAGAAAATCCGCGTAACACATGGCAGCTCAATGCACCAATTACGCTCATCCTAGTATAGAAATAGACTAGTCACTGACTACGCGCATCTGACACATTTTTGACAGCAAGTTTGAATAGTAAATAATTACCAACAGCTAGCCGACTCCGTATAATCTGGAATGTAATAAGTCTACAAGGTTATTCTTCCGTGTTTTGTATTTTTTTCGACGCTACGAATGGCAAAACTTAATTACATAATTGTGCAGGCCTTGTGGGCATGAAGCCAACTGACTGAACTAAAAAAAGAATGCCTTTATTGTGGGTCCATTATTTTTAAAACACCATCATTTCTATCAGCTGTAATTACAAACTTTATATTAGATTGCCGGTTACGAGCGGACGTAAGAAAGAACCAGTGCCTTCATGACTGACGGTCACGGAAATGTGGCTCTTGTATAGAATACATACGATTGTAAAATTATGTAAACGAAATAATATCTTATAAAGAGTTGACAAAGTGTTGTCCGTATGCTTTGTCTCGCCGTATGTTGCATTTGCCACTTAACACCTGTACTCTGTAGTTAGTACAACCATCAACAGCAACACTCGATCTTCAACACAAACGAACGCTTTGATTCTGAATCCCGAAATAAGAGAACATTTGTGAAACTGCGACACTGAAATGTTTTACTTTACTACGCAGTTAGTGTAATATATTATCAAAATAGGTGTTTCAGCGATAAAAAGTTAAAAATTCATAGCCAACGCCATTTTAATTTTAGTTGTAAGTTTTGTAACAATAATACATTAATTCAATATATACCAATAAACGTCAGAGGTTTTCTTTCACATTTTGGACATTCCCTTCCCAATTCACCCCGTTATCTCCCCCCCCCCCCCCCCCAATATCCTAGAGTCACCTGAAGAGAAGAGGCACATCTAGGGTACAACCCTACAGCGGACATCCTTACGAATAACGTATTTTATTTACTGCCATAATAATGCCATATTATATTTCCCATAATATTAATTTTCATAATAAATAATATAATAAAGACCTTACAGTGGGCATACGCTGACAGAATGCTACTTTCTAGTTTTCAAACATTTATTGTCTGAACTCTGACACCCATCCCATGTCAGACCTCGAGACACTTAGTATTAATCAAGTATGTGTATTGTGAAACAGTCCATGGATTGTGCCTACGTTTGTGCCCGCACGATACACTGAACTTTGGTAAAAAAGGTTTCGATTGCATATATGTTTTGACGACCTGGGTTATCTGTTTTGTTATCACTTTCATGACCCTTGTTATCGATCGTTCATTATTATGTGACCCATTACGATAATGTATCCAGTATCCACCGTCATTATATTCACATAATATTATACTGAAACTCGAGTTCTGTCAGTCTATCGTTGTTCATGATGTATGACATAATGTAGCTCGCCGAGCAGAATAATTTTAAAATTTATTTTATTTTATTTGCACTTCTCGCGCCTTGTTGGCGAGAAGACGATGCAGGTGGCACGATATTTGTCTAGCCTTGCAAATTATGCATTGCAGTTTGCAGTAATAATTACACAGAAAAATACAAAGCAGTCCTTCATTCTGTTGAGAGAATACGAAGAACCTAACAGTAATGGGGGAACAGAGAGAGAGAGAGAGAGAGAGAGAGAGAGAGAGAGAGAGGGGGGTAGGATAGAGTGAGAATGATCGATTAGTATACGGTCATATTATTTATAGTAAGAATCCCTTTCATTCGGATGGCTAATGAGAAAAGCATGAATTATATTTTATAGCTAAACAGTAGTTAGTAATGCACATACTATGATGTAGTTACGACTATGACGAGTATTTTACGATTATTTACTACAATTCAAAATTCAAAAAGTCCGCCCCGACCGAAATTCGAACCCGGGTCTCCCGCACTCTAATTTTTTTTTAACTTGTCTTAATTTAATTTTTTACATTGTAGTAAATAATAACAATTACACCTTACCAAATCGGGGGGGGGGGGGGGGGAATAGGAGTAGATAGGAGGAAAAGGAATAGGGGAATAGAAGGAGAAAAAGAGTATTTTTTGGTTAAATTTTTCATAGATTAAGATTACGTTTGTCATTGCATATCTTCAACAATTGAAATTATAAAGTAAGACTGTGAGGTTTGGATTGGATGTGACCCCAAGATCATGTTGCAACTACTATGTAGCTTCATACATTCTCATTCACAAATCATGTTATTTATGGGTACAGGGTAGAATGGTAGATAACCCTTTTCTAAGAATGTAATATACTCTTCAGAAAATAATTAACTATTTACTTGATTTAATTTCTATTTGCAAAGATTATCAGTTCATTCTTATCCACTAAAAATAAAGCAATGGTTTGAAATGAAATATGTATTATAAACAGTTCAGATATTGTACTGCAGTGTTCGATTTGTTTACGTTATATATTGCGTAGCTTAGAAAACATGTTGCACAACAGAGATTTGTGACGAATCGAAGATGATCCTGATGCCAACTGTTTGTTCTAAGAATTGATTGTTATTGTGACTTCCTAATAGAGTAGGAGAACTGGGGAAAAAATAGCCCTGACCTTGAACAATTGCAACAGAAATGGTTCTTTTTGCACTGGGTTCAGAAAAAAATACTGTTTAACATACTCAAAATCGCGGAAAATCTTAGGTGTCGAAATGATCAAATTTGCATATTAAGATAAATAATTGATATCATAAAAAACATTTTTTCACCTATTTCGCTCCAAGTTAGCATGACAGTAGACAGTTGAGGTGAAATATCACTACTTCTGTTTTTTAATTTATTATTTTGATTAATTACATAGGCTAATTACGATGACAAATGATAAATATCAATGGAAATAAATTGGAATAATCCTATCAACTACGAACAATATATCGCACAGAATATATAAACATCCGATACCAGGTTACTTTCAAGTAAACTGGCATTCATGTAACTTTTTTGTGTTGATTAGTTTTGAATTAATTAATAATTAGTTATAAAAAAATTAAAAAATTAAAACAAACAGATGACTTTCAATTTTCGGTAACAGCAACAACTTGAGATTGAGTTCTGTTTTCGTGTACATGTATTCACATTCAGAAGATATAAACTTTTAATTAAATTCCTAGATAATATAAATTCTTTTGACATCGATGGAAGTTCTGATCTTCACAGTATTTTCAGTGGTATGACAGCTGCAATTAATAATGTCAATGCTGACACAGCCAAGAATGTTAGCCATAAAATCTTGTACAAAATGACTGATATTGACGTACTAACATACACCTTTTAATGGAAAAATCAAGTGACTACTTTATCTTCTAAAATGATTAAAGTCGGAAAGCCCATGTTTATTTTTACTACAATCCATGTATTCACGTAATTCCTAATCCATGGATTGTATGTAGATTTATTCTATTACACTTACAAAATTAACACCCATTGGCTTGCTCATAAAACTCGTACTAGGTATAGAATATGCGCACATGTTTTTTTTTTATTTTACTATGGGTTCTGAATTTTAACTTTTCAAAATAGTTTTTGAAACAAATCCACTGGCTACTAAAAACATAATTTTAGGATATGTATATTTATTGCTCCATGTTCTTGGATCACCACCCAATGGATAGGCGTAATTTTTATAAACCAAGGGTTGATAATTTTAACCATTCATTACACATCAAAAGCTATATCCGCTGGACCATTGAAATCATTGACCCTGGGTGCTCATAAACGTGGGTTTGAATTAAATTAAATTATCCTTGGGATATACTCATTTATTATTATATTTCTTGTCAGTTTTGACTATTCAAAATAGTATTTAAAACAATTCACTGGGCTACTTAACATATTAACTCGAGATGTTTATATTTAGTTTATAGCTCCATGTACTTTGGATCACCCCCAATAGATAGGCGTATTATATCAATCAAGGGTTTGATAATTTTAACCATCCATTACACATAAAAAAAAGCTATATCCGCTGAAGCGTTGAAATCATTGACACTTAGTGCTCATAAGCCCTCGAGGACTGGTTTGCATTAAATTGTGAAAAAATAAAATGTTTAGTAACAATCAAGGTGTAACAATGGCCTCTAAGGCTGGTTTGCATTTAGATCTGGAGAATATGGTTTAATATCAATCAAGTGAAACAAATGGTGAAAGTTTTAAAATGGTAACAGTTCTCTCCTCTAAGGCTGGTTTGCATTAGATCTGGAAAAATATGGTTCAATATCAATCAAGGTGTAGGTGAGTAATCGTTTCGAATAGCCTTAGTGCATTAATATGAGACGTTAAGCAATATCCAATCAATCAATCAATCAATCAATCAATGGTAACAGCTCTCTCCTAAGACTGGTTTGCATTAGATCAAGATGTAACAAATACAAATTCAAACAAACAAACACACACACAAATTCTCTCCTCTGAAGCTGGTTTGCATTAGATCTAGAAAATATGGTTTACTATCAATCAATACTAACAGCTCTCTCCTCTAAGGCTGGTTTGCATTAGATCTGTACAAATTATGGTTTAATATCAATCAACACCAAGTCAGTGGAGGCAGAATATACATTTTGTTATGTGCTCTTGATGTTGATAAGTAGATATTTCACTTGTCATTTTATTTGTCATAATATGACAATTTGTCATAAAAGCCATTTTAATATTATTAAATGCCTAGGACTAGGATAATATCATTAAGTACAAGCAATGCATCTATTTAAAATTTTAAGATTGTGTTCTTGCTAGTTTAACTTACATTTTGTGGGTTTCAACAAAAATATCCTTATCACATTTTTAAGTTCAATTATTAAGCAACTTTTTAATTGCACAATGATTATACATAATTATGTATTTAGGCCATATACGCCGTATAAAGTTTTTTATTTTATTATTCAAATACTATACATTCATTCGCAAAGTCTGAAAAACAGCATAGGTAACTTTTCTTTGAGTATATCTTCAATTCATGACTTAGTGCTATTAACGCAATGAATGATAATTAATTGCATTTAAAGTTGCAATTTTGTTGTTTTTCACAAGGATAATAATGTGCACTAAATCGTTTCGTAGCAAGATTTGCAAGATTTATTGAAAATTTAGTTATGAAATTAATTAATACAATTAACATGTTTTATTAATTTAATTAATTAATGGATTCCATAAATCACAAGTCATAATTAAAATAATAGTTACACGTTCATTGATCCTTACTGTGCAGTTTTATTTGTAAATTGTCTGGAAACACGCGTTATATTAATATTTTAATTATTGTCTATTGTTTAACTTTATATGCAAATTTGATCAATTTCGACACCTAAGATTTTCCGCGATTTTGAGTATGTTAAATGGGATTTTTTTCTGAATCCAATGCAAAAAGAACCATTTCTGTTGCAATTTGTTCAAGGTCAAATTTATATCTACTACTCTATAACGACAGGTGCAATTTGAGTCCCAAACAATAACAAATACCCTCCTCATGAAGACGCCTATGTGCTAAATGAGAATAGTAATTTGTGAAGAAATCTCATGTCCCAAAGGTATAGTGGCGTCTGTAGGCTGTCATTCACAGAGAGACAAGACGAGAGAGACATGACTACTATTGTCTTGTTGTTGGGTCTGTTCTGTTGGCTCAGCTAAGGTGATCGAAATCCAAGGCGCCAGCAAAACAAACGTCCAGCTTGCATCCTGATGTAGAGTTTGTGTTTCTTGGAAGTCTTCGCTAAGCACACTCGATCTACTCGACTGAACATGATGCGACGCGACGAGAGAGGCTGGACATGGGTCCAAGATTGACACCACAGATACCTAAACATTACACAGTTATTTTGCTAGCTAGAACCTAGAATTTTGAGAAATGTAAAAAAAAGTCCAGAACGTTGTTACGAATTTGGGGGGGGGGGGGAGTATAGGAGAACTGGCCAACAGTTTTTATCCAATCAAAATTGCTTGAGCGACAAATCCAGCTAATGTAATAGACTACTCCACACTCTACTACAAAAATTTACTCTTTTCAAACATTAGTACGAAGATGACTGACTACACAACCTGTACTAGCGCACGCTAGCGCAGAAGCGATTTTTTTTTATTGTTTAGAACTTTTTTTTGTAATTAAATTTTTTTATGGTCTACTTACGGTACAATCTTTGTACAAGGCTCTTTCAGGCGACCTTCGGCCGTTTTCGACCTCTAATTTTCTCCCCAAAAATTGACTCTTTGGGACGGTATTCGCGATAAGAGAACATTTCAAAAGTCAAATAATTTTGTCTCCGCACTAACTTTGGAAGTAACTACAAATATATTTTTATAAGCATTTTTTTTTTAATGCTGTGATGGAGACATACATGTGCGCCTGAACGCCTACACTACAGTGTAAATTATTTCCTTGTATCTACAAGTGTTTATCGTGCACTAGCTTATGTTTCATGTAGGCTTTAAATTAAATGTTTATATTTCATGGATATACCATTAAACAAATATTTATAATATTAGCCGAGGCCCAAACGCTGCAGGTAGCCGGTAGGAAGGGTAATGCTCGGGGTAATGTAACAACACTTGATAATGTAATGTCATATTATGTATGTGTGCTGTGTGTCTGGTTTTCATATTTTGCATTCCATCAGCATAATAATAATATATTAGCCTATCAATGGATAATGAGACCAAATATATAAAATAACCTGCCTTGCCAAATGCTAATGTCACTTTGAAAACACTTCGATATTTTTAAAGTGCTCTATAGTTAATTAAATAGATATAGTTTGGGTCAAAGATGAGACCACGGTTAGTAGTCACGTCCTCGACTCCTCTGTTGCGTAATAATAATTTTAGCCTTCACTTCTTCTAACTGAACCTATCCAGCCGACAGCAGCAATATAATATATCCGTCATATGCAGGCGCAATGCTTCCTTCTTTAATTACCAAGAACCCCCTGTTTTGCGTTCGTAGCAGCTGTTTCGCCATCTTGCTTTCCGACCCTCTTTTGTTTTCGACCTGTTGCTTTAAATACGCAACACAAGTGTTCCCACGCCTCGGCCGCCCCCCCCCCCCCCACACAACTCGCACATGTGCAACAGGCTTCAGGTTTCATCCCCCTCGCCCCGCCTGCGTGGCACCATAAGACGTCACATAAAACAAAGTTTTTCTGCTGAGTATACCACTCCCCAACAAGGCAATAAAACTGTGAAACCAAAGCGTTTGCAAGTCAAGCCTTTTGGCTTACGAGTAATTTCTTTGAAAACTATGCCGCAATAACATTCTGATGATGGACGCCGACGCGTTCGTTTTTCTTGCAGAGGAAATGTGGGCGGGACATTATTTCTAATAATAATGAAGAGGAGACCTACTTACGGACGTTAGCTAAATAATTCACATTTTAACTTTCACAGGTGCGAACTGCTAACATATACGGACATCAAGACAATTATTTCCATGTACACCTTATGTATGTGTGTATGTATTACTACTAGCTATCAATAATAATTTGCTACATCAGGAAAAGCCGTCCGCGAAGGCTCGTAAGTCCGTAAGATTGAGGCGAAGGCTCGAAGCGTATTGCACTTAGGAGGACGTGGGTTCGAATCCCGCATGGTATGGGATGGGTTGTATTGTCTTTCACCATCATCAATCACCACTCATCGTCTCGAATAGCAGTATTGCAATAATAAAGACGCAATAGAAGATAACTAAATCGCAGCAGTGAGCTAAAAATAGCAGTTTTGAAGGCTAAATTTATATTGTGGTTCATGATGATGAATTCATTTATTTGTTATTGGGATGGTATAATTTCATACACAAGGAAGAGATCTCAAACCCTGGGTTACTTGTCCCAGTACCTGAGCAAGACCCTTCTTTTAATTACTTCCGCTCCGGCTGGCGGTCAATGGATAATTCCTAGGAAATACTGGTGATTCAATAGTGAAGCAGTCAATAAAATCACACTTTTTATAACCTATATTTTGAAAAAAAATTACTTGAAAATTGAAGTTGTGTTTAGCTGACAGATAATACATTTATAAATATACCACTTTTTTGTTTTTCTTGTAGCTCAATTTTGAGCCATTTATTTTTGCAACGTGGATTGAATAAAACTGGCTACAATTGAGCTAAACGAAAAACAAAAAAAGTGGTAGATCCGTCATATCTGTCAGCTAAACTCTATTTCAAGTAAGAATTTTATAAGGTGTGATTTTATTGACTATGGTACCACTATTTGAATTGCCAGTATTTTCTAGGGATTATACATTGACCGCAAGCCGGAGCGGAAGTAATAAGAAGGGTCCCGTGTTGAGACGAGATGTAGACACTGATTATAGATTGGCATTGCCAAACTCAGCTCAGATTTTAGGTTGCGCTTTTGAGAACAAATAAACAACAACATGAAAAATACTCTAGATTGTCATCAGGTTATGGGAAGTGGGAACGCTCGTACTCCGATGCGAATGTCATGTATAGATGATGGAGAGATGTCGATGAGTCGATGAGGACCTCTCCGCATATTTGTGCGTGTATAAAGTGCACACGCACTATCTTGTCGCCATCATCATGCACGCCACGAGAAAACACGTTTTCACTCTTATTCTGCACGCTTTGGAGCTAGGGCCACGTGTTCGAGAAGTCACGTGACCTTCGTGTCAATTACCCGCTCCAAGAGCATACATCACATCACAATGGAGCGAGCGAAGGAAAGTGCTGCATGACCTAGAATACGTGGGAAATACGTATAAGTGCATGCATGCTCAATTAACAACTTGCTAAACAATTACTAAAACAATATTTTTAGCTTTAATGTTTTTAAGAGATAACTGATAGGAGAAGTTTACACACAAACACTTTTGAAGAAACCTTCAAGCATGGATGGCACGGGATGATTCACATAAAAAAATGTGAAACACAACCTGGGTTCATTATATTGGCAGGACGTACTGCAGGACGGCACGGAGGACTTGGAAACGCGCATAATCGTGATATTCCAATTAGCGGGTGAGGTAGATTGTGATCTTTCTTTTCTTTTCTTGCTTCTGCATGCTTGGCACAAGCACACCCTAGGCCCAGTATACTGACGGCAAACTAGTTTTTAAGTTGTTGTGATGATGCAACGTCAAATGAATTCAGTG
This sequence comes from Sweltsa coloradensis, assembly GCA_024449915.1. Classification (NCBI taxonomy): domain Eukaryota; kingdom Metazoa; phylum Arthropoda; class Insecta; order Plecoptera; family Chloroperlidae; genus Sweltsa; species Sweltsa coloradensis. The sequence goes on along the minus strand of JAMZAV010001043.1, from coordinate 91,883 downwards.
AAAATTCGCCTACCCCCCCCCCCCCCCCAGCCTTACCAACACGGAAAAAAGGTACGTTCGAGGACGACGTAAATTGCTATATCGATCAAGAAAGTTACTTTTGTTATGATTTTTTTTTTCAATTTGTAGTATCGTTTGCCATTTGGTCACACGACAATTCATGACATATTATGGAAACATTGATCAAAAATAAACATTTATTTTATAGGTGGACTTTGTGCTGTCTCATACCCTTTCTTTGTGTGTTTTTCCTTTGTGATCTAGTTTCTGTATTTCGTATTCACCCTGTCGTTCTGAACCTAACCTAACGTCACACTGTTTCGGTAATTTATTTCTTCATGGTTTTTATGTCGTCTCCGAACCACCCCTGCGAGGATGGACATGTGTGGACCTTCCCTACTTCCCGCCAGCACTCAGGGCTGGGTAATACCAACTTAATTCTTTTTTATTCTTTTGGTCACTATTGTGTGGTAACGCTACGATTCACATTGTTTTGTAATTAGTAGTAGTAGTAATGTTGAATTTAAGTTGTCTTTATTGATTTGTGTTCTTTAAGTCAGTGAATTGTGTGAATCGACATGTCTAATTAGTATTTTAGTTTATTTTGTCATAATTATATTCTTAGGTTGGTGACCATGTGGGAGGGGGAGGCGGCCCAAATTTGGCTTGGCTTCGAGGGGAAGCGCTATTTTTACAACTGGAAACGTAGGGGAACTTTGCACTAGCCATCTATAGTGTGACAATTTAAAGGGAGCATTTATTTTCCCGCGAAAATTGGTAGGTAACCTAAAAATGAAGTTTGGGTGGCCTCAGCAGACCTAGATGAGGCTGAAACTTTAGAACTGTGGTAAGTAAATAAACTAGGAAAACGCTAAAGTCCCCGCCGCGTTGATGGATGAGCTTTTTAAAGGTTTTAGTTTGCGTGGGATAACTTTACTTTTGCAAGTGCTTTGTTTTGCTGCCTACGCATTGTAGGTGAATGTTGTCAAGTTTCTTTTGTTTCTTGTCAATTGGTATTATTTACCGTAAAAAACTTATGTTAAAAGCTTTATTTCTATGGATTCTGGCTAACTTTTTCAACTTTTTCTTTCAAAAGGTACTACATCACCATAACCTTAATGTCCGTGTATAATATGAACGTTGTAGCCCCACCCGTTTTGGTCAGAATTGGCCCAAATGGCACGAAAATATCGCCCAAAAAGTCAAAAAAAACTTATATTAAAAGCTTTATTTCTATAGATTCTGGCAAACTTTTTCATTTTTTTCTTTCAGAAAGCAATACATCACCATTACCTTAATGTCCATGTGAAATATGAACGTTGTAGCCCCACCCGTTTGGTCAGAATCGGCCAAAATGTGACGAAAATATCGCACAAAAAATCGAAAAAAATCGTAAAAGTACGATATTCATGAGAAATATTTTCTTCGATTGTACCCAAAAACGTAGCAAGTCTAAGTTCAGAGATTTCGAAGGTCCTGTGAAATTTTCATCAAGATCGCATATGCCGTTTGCCCGGTAGAGAGCGAACAAACAGACAAAAATAACAAACAAAAAACAAAAAAAAAAAAAAAAAAAAAAAAAAAAACACCCGAGCTAAATTTTTTGGGGGTCAGTGAAATTGAAGTCTTCGCTTCACTCGCTTCGCTCGCTACGCTCATCCAATTATGGCAACTAGCATGGAATTCTGAATATTATATTAGACTAGAAGATGTGTACTTTACTTTATACTTGCGAATTGCATGTTGACAGGAAAATGATGACACTCCCAGAACTAATGGAAAAATATGGGTTGTCCCAATCACTTGGACAGCAATACCATGGTTCCCTGGATGGGGAGGATAATTTTAAACGTTTTATGGATGACCTGAAGGTGTTACTTTTGTTAAAATGTAGTTACTATCTACACTACTTGACCGATTTAGCTGAAAATTTGTAAAATAGGAGAGACTGTTGTACTCATTGACCCTGCAAAATTTCATAACGATCGGAACATTTTAATTTTTTTATTATTTTATTTTATTTTTATAACCAACGATCGGATTTTATTCAAAAACTATACAGCAACCCGCATAGGTGGTATGTACATGTGTGCAAAATTTCAGGTCGATCAGAGAAACGGTGCGACCTGTACCGAAGCAGTAACAGGAAAAAAAACAGACATTCGAGCCATAAGAGTCAAGTGGAGACGCTCGCTTCGCTCGCTCAATTAATTTGTATTTTTTTCCTCACATATGGTATTTTATGCTTATGACAATACTGACAGTAAAATTAATGTCCATTGCGTTGGGGCCTGCAGGGTTGGCTTGGTCGCTTTGATTTAAAGTCCCCCACTGAAAATCAGTTATACTATAACTGAGTGGGTAGACTCTAAATAAAATTTATTTATTTATTATTATTTATTAGAGCCTAATGTTCTCTGATAAATTTTTTTTAAAGTTAATTTACCTTTAAAAAATCGGTTCCTCTTATTTTCATCCATTCCTTATTAATATTTTGAGTAGAACATCTAAACACGGAATGACAAATTAAACAACATTATTTTGCAGAAAAATAAACGTGAGTATAGCGCACGGCCGCCCATCCACCATCAAATTATTCAAAGTCAAATTTACAAACCTACTTAAAACTACATTCTGTAATTACAAACTCAATCCTTTTTTACACTGCTGCAACATTTTAGCTCTATCCAAATTTACTCAACTTGGACTAAAAATTTGTGTTTTTATATTTTTCTATGCACTATCTTTTATATTAGTAGTGTGTTTTACATTTATTTGAATAAGCCAAGTGCACAATTGATCATGAGGCATGCAGTGGTGCGTGTAGCCGAAGAGGAAGAGGGGTTAGTTGCTCCTCCCCCCTGCAAAATCAAAGGGGGCAAGACTATCGCTTACAAGAGCATCATTGAATTTTGAGGTGGCAAAATTTTGTTAACTACCAAGATGTGTATTTTCAGTTTTATATATTATTGCCAAAAGCACACTAAAATCTATTAAAATGCCACCATTTGCAATGTTAAAAATAAAATAAAAACCTGGGCCTATCTATGCACCCCAGACCTGCAACTAGCTGGGTGCATCCTGCCAGACCCCCCATAATGGCAAGATACACAATTTTCCCAAAACAATTTGTTTCATAGACCTTTATAGAAATTTTAATATTGCTCCCGCCCCCCCCGCCACTGCCCTTCACCCTTCTAGAATGCACTTCCGGCGCCACTAGGCACAAGATAAACTACATCATAGTAGGCCTAGCCTGTGCTTTCAGCATTTTAATTTTAATTTAAAAAATTAATTTGTTAAAAATTAACAAGGGATTTATTTATTACCTCCTTTTTATAATTGCATTTGTATGTATATAGGCCAAACTATGGGAAAATATTTATATGCACACCTGTAATCGTATATAATTGTATAATATGCCAAAATATGATTATGTTAATATTTTATTATGTGCAAATCCACTGTGTGAATAAATATTCTGAAGTACAAACTTGTAAAGCATCAATTTTCTCTCATTTCTACATGTATTATATTTCCCTACCTTGTCCAAGAATGTTTATAATCTGTATTAATGACTAGGGGCCTAGAGCGCTATTGCTATGTTTAGCTTCGTGCCATTTCATTCAAATGGGATTTCAAAGAAACTAGAAATATCATATGGTTTGTGGATATCTTCGTCATAGAGATCTTTGGAGAAAATAGGCTGCCTACGTTTCCAATTGGCTTGTTCACGCAAAGCTCCGCGCAGATCGCGCCACTGCTCTAACCCCAAAACCAGGGTCCACTAGACACTTATTCCGAGCTGCTTGTTAGGTATCTAGTGGACCCTGCCCTGAGACCGTGGCGGCGTTTGAAATAAACTATGTATAGCAGGCTCTGCATTGTCAAATCTGTATGCTTCCTCGATTGTTTGTTTACTTATTGTTTTACCTAGGCCTACTTGGAATAAGGCTACTAAGGACTAGGGCCTAGGCTTTTCTTCTTAGGCATATCAATATCATGGTATTATAAATTATCAAGTATAGGCCTAGGCCCTACTTGCATACGGCGGATCTTTGGCCTAGGCATAGGCCTAGCCAGTGTTGATTTGTTGACATGAGAGAGGTTACGTAGGCAGGAGGCCGAATAAAGACACATGTCAGTATATTATGTGATTGTATTTATTTGTAGTAATAAACACGACAGTATGCCCTCCTTTCTCCTTACACGAATACACACAGCAATTTGGGCATTTTGCTTCAAAAAAAAAACTATGCAAACTGACAGCAGTAACAGTAGGCTGCTAACAGCTATGAGCAGCCATGACACCCGAAAGTTGGGCTATCACCGCCGTCTACATCCGCCTTTACAAAGTTTACATGCATTCAGACGGCGGTGGGGGGTTAGTACAATAGCGCAGCGTGGTGAGTAAAAGTCGCAGTGAACAAGCCAATTGTAGAGATAGAGCTTCCCGGCTTCGAGGGTGTGGAAAAGTTAGTTGGTCTACGGATCCCAGAGAGTACGAACTACGGTTCTGTGCTTCTCATAATTGTGGAATTTTACATTAAATAAACAGTATCTTAAATTAACTTTACATACGTGTATTCATTTAGCACCTCTTCCTTAATTAGCCGGGTGGAGAGTGTAGCAACTTTGATCTAAAAAAATTCGTTGTATATCCGAGGAAGAAAAAATACCAAAATAATATGTTGATATGCCTGCATGTAAGAAAAGTTTTAAAGGAGTAGACTACGTGCCGGTACCGGGTTTCCCCTCCTCCCGTCTAATCATACTTCATCCTCATCTATCACCACTCATCGTCTCGAATAGCCTTAGTCGTAAAGCAATATCAAATCAATCAAACGTATAAAGTGAATCGTAAACAAATTAAAATCAAGGTTGTCTGGCGATCGAACATTTTGCCCGTGTAAAATCGCATTAGCAAAACCCATAACAATCTTTAATGCGGTTATTTATTACTCATTTTTCATTTATCGCATTCCACCCAGCATGGCAGGTGTTTGACTCAAGTCTCAAGCATATACGCACTTCCAGCTAAAGCCCTCCCTATATATCTGGCTTTATAGCTTATGACACGTCGAGAACATGAACGTGAAAATTATGATGCATAATACCTTTATGGCTTATGCCCTTGAATGTTGTATTTTAATTTGTTTGTAAATTGTAAATTTATGTTTGTATAAAGTAAATAGATGTATTTACCTCTCGATTATCAAGCGAATAATTACAGAAAAGTGAATAACATCAACATATAAGTGTAGCCTTCGTCTACCGTCACTAATGTGACAATGTAATGTATTATTACATTCAATGTGCCATGACTGAGAGTTGCAACTTGCATACAATACAACAGGGAAGTGTTGAGTAAATCTAATCAATATGCATACTCGAGGTGATGGTTTATACTTTATACCATCAACAAGAAATGCTATGAAAACAGGAATGCTGGAAAACTCGTTTTTTTCAACAATGAATATGAATAATATAACAATAACAATATATATGGTTGGCTGAATTATAGAATATTTTAATTGCTATATTTTCCCATTTAAAAAAGTCGATATTTGGTTGGTTATCGCTCACTCGTCGATTGCGTCGGGGCCTACAGGGTTGGCTTGGTCGCTTTGGTTTAATGTCCCCACTGAAAATCAGTTATATGACTTAGTGAGACTCTAAAATACGAATTTATTTATTTATTTGATTAATTTTGCTACAAAGTACAAACGGCCTCTAATAGTATTTAATTATTTTAGCCAAATATCAGCGATCTTTTCAAGATATTATAAAGTATTAAAATTAAAATTCTTATTTTATGTAGGTATCGTTTTAAATAATATATTGGTAAATTTTTAAAACCACTACCTTGGCATTCTGAAATGGGTTATGTATTTTATTTTGCGATCTTGAAATATGATTGCAATTCATTGCACTGCTTTTTTATACTATTCATGGTAATTTGAGCATAATTATTTCGTTTTTGATTTATGTTGATTGCTAAATTTTTTTCTTTGTATGCAAAAGTAAAAAATCTTATCTAAAGACGATTTGAAATGTTCTAGTGGATTTTAAGAATTTGGTTATGTTAATTTGGTCAAGTTGGTTATGGAATGGGATGTTAATTTGTTAAGTTCAAGTACAAAATAAGTGTGTCTATGTATGGGCAATTGAAAGCTAATTCGAGGTAATAAACACAATAGGGAATGCTCATTAACTTCTTTTTATCACTCCATTCTGAATATGTGAATATGTGATAAATTTTATTATTTAAATAAGATTTATATTTGGAAAAACGAGTCTCTAGGCACGATTAGCCATTATTATTTTATTGACCAAAAGACATAGAAATTCAAATATTTACTTTGCGGTTTAAATTGCAGTTTATCCATTTCTTACACCCACGTCAATATTTAGAGTCTCAGTGAGCATTCCCAACTTTTCAATAAATTTTAGATCAAAAATACAAATTTTTAATCGATAATGCTATTTGAAAAAAACACTCATAATGACCACCACCAACCTATTATACACACACATTGGGCTGGTGTTCGCAGCGAAAGCCTGCTTGGAGCCTAGGCCCACCTGACCTGCATTGGTGTATGCATGGTTCCTAGACTATTTGCGTGGGGCTTCTAAAAGTCGGCCTTCAGCCTTGCTTAGTCGATAGCTTATCACAAGCACAAGGAAACAGGAAGACGGGTCCCGGACCAACCTCTGGGGCTATCAATATCATGCACAGTTCCGTTCTGCCCCCCCGGGACGTGGGCCGTCCAGCAGTCCTAGTTTCATTGTCCTTCCACAGACGCATAGGGCGCATTAGGGCTGGGCAAATATATCGATACGATATCTATATGTGGAAATATTTTCGATATCGATATTTGGACTCCATATCAAAATTTCGAAAGCAAAAACAAAAAACAAAAAAAGTAAAAAATAATTTTTTTCATGTGAAAAATAGAAATGAGGATACGAGTTTTTGAACATGTAAATGCGTAATTAAGCCCTTTATGCTGTGTAAATACATCAGAAAAATGAATGTATTTCTTATAAATTTCGGTTCGGTCACGTTGGAAGTAGTGTGTTTTCGATTTTTATTAAAAAAATCAAATATCATTATTTATTTTATTTAAATAACTTTTCAGTTTTAATCAGATTTTTAGCGGATCAAATACTTTCACAAGCTTTTCAGAAAATAAAATTACATTTTGAAAAGGGAAAGCGTTTTGCTAAAACTGAAAATTCTTTTGATTAAAATCAAACAAATGTTTTTTTTTAAAAAATTAAAAAAAAAAAAAACACCCAAATTTTAGGTCCCGGGAAATATTATCTCCGATTTTTAGTTAGGTGGAGGTCCCGGAAAAATTATCACTGACTTTTTAGGTGGAGGTGCCGGGAAATTATCACTGACTTTGTAGGTGGGGGTCCCAAAAAAATTATCATGACTTTTAGTTTTGGTGGGGTCCCAAAAGAAATTTAACTGATTTTAGTTATGGTGGAGGTCCCGGGAAAATTACATGACTTTTAGTTAGGTGGAGGTGCCAAAAAAAAATTTATCACTGATTTTATTTTATGGGGGAGGTGCCGGGAAATATCACTGCTTTTATTTATGGTGGGGGGCCCGGAAATTACACTGCTTTTAGTTATGTGGGGTCCCGGGGAAATTTCACTGATTTGTTATGGTGGAGGTGGGGGGAAATTATCACTGACTTTTAGTAGGGTGGGGTGCGGGAAATTATCCTGCTTTTAGTTAGGGTGGAGGGCCAGGAAATTTTATCACGACTTTTAGTTAGGGGAGGGCCAAAAATTTTTCCTGACTTTTTTTATGGGGGAGGTCCCAGGAAATTATCCTGACTTTTAGTTATGGGAGGTGCCCAGGAAATTATCCTAATTTTATTTATGGTGGAGTGCCAGAAAATTATTTGCTTATAGTTATGGTGGGGGTCCCGGGAAATTATACGATTTAAATTATGGTGGAGTGCCGGGAAAATTATCACTGACTTTTAGTTTTATGGTGGGGAGGTGCCGGGAAATTCCCCCTGACTTTTATTTGGTGGGGGTTTTTTTTTTCCGGTTTTTTCCACTGTTTTTTTTTGTTATGGTGGGGGCCAGAAAAAATTCCTGACTTATATTTATGGTGGGGTCCCGGGGGTCATTAAACGCGAGTGTGATAACGAAAAATCTGTATGTATTTTTGACGATGCCTATCAACCCTATTTAGCCCCACATTTTAATAGCAGGCCAATGCCTATACTCTTTTGATCCAATTCGTATAGCTACTTTTTGTTTTAAAATTTAGATTTATTTTGGCACACATTATAAAATTTCGATATAGAAGCATATCATATTGTCCTCCTTGGTGAGCTATTTTTTGTAACTGAATGGATAGCAGATAGACGTTGTATAAGTAATGCTAAACTATATAGAGGCTAGAAGACCAAGTCGCCACTGTTTTTCTTTATAATAATTTTAGCTCCAGACATTGATGACCCTCTTACATTCTTCCCATGCTGAGCAAGGGAAGTAAGTAAGGGGAATCAATCGCGTTTTCTATTTTCTCAAATATGCAACTAAGTCAAAATATAGTGAAGGGCTTTGAAACCTGGCTTTACAACTATTTTTTTCTGATCGGGCTCACGGCAAATATCGTATTTTCGCCTTAGCATACCATTTTCAACTCAGGTAGTTAAGTTTTTGTGACATTAATTTTCAACTGGTTTTCTAGAAGGTGTCTGAGAGAAAAGTTTTATTTTTTTTGTCTTATTTGTCTTTCCTGCGAATTTTTCAGTTTACCCGTATTTTGTACCGATTAGTACCGCCTAACGACAAAATCGCAGGGAAGACAATTTTAAAAAAAATCTTTTACTCCCAGGGACTTCTAGAAAACCTTGAAAATTAATGTCACAAAACACAACTACTACGTTGAATGGTGTGCTAGGGCGATCTGTAGGTGGAAATTATTTTGAAGAGGCGTGTGCCCGATCAGAAACATTTGAAAAAAAAAATGATTTAATAAGCCCGTTTTTTAAAACCATTTTATATCTTTACTTAGTTGTATATTTTAGAAAATGAAAACGCATTTATTCGAAACGAAACGATGCAAAACATGTCAGACATCAACTTTCAACACCGCTGGCGCTAACCTTGGAGGGATCAGCCTCGACATCATGGCGTATCCAAGGGGGGGGAGAGGGGGATAAAACCCCCCCCTTTTGAAAAAAAAAGTGTAATGAAAAATAAAATAACTCAAATTCCCTGACTAAAAGAGGATTTTTGTAGATACAATTGGTTATTTTTTTATGCTTTAAAACGCCAGATTTTCCCAAAATGACCTTGTAAGAAAAACTTTTTAGATTCAAAACAGGATTTTGTAGAAAAAAAGTTGGGGATGCTTTAAAAAACCACAGATTTTTCATTAAAATGACCATGATAGAGAAAACTTTTAATTAAAAACAGGGTTTTGATAAATGTTGGTGCGTGCTTTAAAAAAACCCCAGTTTTCACAAAATTTTCCCTTTAAATAGAAAACTTTTAGATCAAAAAAGGTTTTAATAGACCTATATAAAAAAGTTGGTGATGCTTCAAAAAAAGAACAGATTTTCACCAAAATTTTTTTGAAATGGAAAAATTTTGGGAAAAAAAAGGGTTTCAGTAGATAAAAAATTTTTGGGGCTTCAAAATGCATAGATTTTCACCAAAATTACCTTGAAATAGAAAACTTTTGGATAAAAAACAGGATTTTAGAAGATAAAAAATTGGTCATTGAAATGCTTTAAAACGCACAGATTTTAAACAAAATAATCTTGAAGAAGAAATTTTTCCGGGGGGCAAGCCCTCAGGACCCCCCACTTAGCCTTCGGCACATCTATGAAAAATTGATAAAACCCCCCCTTTATGAATTCCTGGATACGCCACTGCTCGACATGGTGTAGTGCTGCAGCCAGTGGGATTTGTAATAATATGCAGGACCATCTGGAGTTGACATTTTGTGAAGTTGAAATTGATGAAGTTTGTTATCGTTGTTACTATATACATTATACATAAATACATACATTTGAAATCCTAATACCTCTGGACTACTGGACTGGACTGGTAGCGAGAGCAATGACAGATTTCACCGTTTCACTTTTGATGATGATGCAGATCTTCACAGAACAATGTTTCTAGAATGGACTATACTGTTGCACTCAGACAATTGGCCGAAATTCGTATTAATTTACAGAAGCCCGTCTGGTTAAATCATTGGCCATACCGGGTTTTTAAAAGTAGGTCTCCGTGGAACATTATGCGGATAGCAGTGGCTGGTTGTGCAACGTTACATTTGCCAACAATAAACCCTGTCTGTCTACACACATAGGTCTTGCTAATTTATTGTCAACATCCCAAAAGTATGTCACGCAAATAACTTAACATACGTGAACTATGTCTTAAGATATTATTACCAACGTGTTAAAGCGCATTTCGATGTTTCGCTTTCGTGTTTGTTTATTTTTAATACAAGTCCATGTCCATCCATCGTTTTTGGAAAGCTGTTTTGACGTTTGAGTGCTTCGAACAAAGCATGATCTGATTTTTGTCATCTGTTTATGATGAATCCAAATGAGCGGTTCGTCCCAGTCGTTTAACGCCATGTGCTCCATGGGTCCAGATTTAAATTCTACCATGCAATGCACATGGCTATTATTTCTGTATAAATTATGTTAATTAATCTGCCAAGACTATAATTGTTTCTAACGAAGTAAATATTGCAAAATGGAACAATGGCACTGTCACAACACCAACTGGTAAAATGATAAACTTGAACTACTCATTGTTCCGATTATGAATAGTTTTCTTCGCATGCTTACAAGAAAGGGCAAAGTAATTATCCAGTGACAAATGGTAATCAACGTTTCCATTCCATTCCATTCCACACACCACACACTGTTACTCGGAACAGAATCAAATTATTTGATCTGGAGATAACTAAACGTTGATTGGCAAATGTTCCTCCCTCTCTTGTTAACCACATGTGAATGAACTGTAATGTATGTATACAAGTGCGTAAACACATGTGCGGCTTAGTTTAGGATGCGTCACCGCTCTGGTGCGAGTCATCACGTCACGGCTCGGCGCTCCAGGGGAAAGGACGTGAGGCTGATGAGTGAGGCTGAAGCAGCGAAAGTTTTACTCACCAGGTATATTTTAATTTACTTGGAAAATAAAGGGGGAAATGTATTTACTCTTAATGTGTGAGAAATACTCGGGACGAAGTCGAAGTCGGAGTGAAGGTTTATGCAATTATTTCTTCTTATTATCAGAGTTTCTCTCAGAAAACTGGAAAAGCTATTGCGTTGAAATAACTATAATGATGATGATGGATAATGCAGAGTTCCATCTTATCAACATGGCAACTAGCAAGAACTCCCGGTTCTCAAAACATCACTGCTGATTTCAGACATACTTTGGGAAGGACGGCCCCCCCCCCCCCCCCCCCTTCCACCCGTACTTGTTTCAATAATCATCACCATTATAATTTTAATAACAACCTATTCTTCAATACATTTCTATTTCTGTTTTAATGGCATACTGAAGATTCTAGAGCAAACGGGGTGTCAACAATGTGTTTTAAATTTGAACGCAATGTTAAAAATCCCCTCCAAGAGTCAAATCGCCCTCCCCGGGGCCTTGGAGCCAATGTCACACATTACTGTTTTAGAGCGGAAATAAGTCTACTATAAAAATATCGACGCTAGTTTGGTATCGTTTCTTGTAGTGTAGCTGTAGGCCTATATTGCTAATTGGAAGTTGTCTTATCAACTTCACACAACTTATAACCAAACCCGCGCAGTAATTGCAGCAAACCACCAAACCTCAACCTCAATAGTCGACACCTCAGTCCACAACAACCAACTCGTAACCACACACACAACAAATACACAATTAGCATAATTATATTTTGTAATTGAAGGGACTAGCATAGTGCTATAATTCACAATGTTTTGATTTGATGTTATGTAGTAGTGACAGTGACTCACAAAAAAAATACAAATCAAATTTCCATACAAATTACATGCATAGAAAACCTGGATACTGTCGCCCCTCAGACTTGACGGGCCAAAACACACGAAACATTTGTTTTCCGAAATATGTATTATGTTTGTAGGAAGTGTTTTGAATTTCAATAACTTAAAAAAATATATGTATTTATATTTGACGTTGAATTCTTTTAACTCACTCCTCACATGTCTTATTTCTTTTCCTTTTTCGCGATGGTGTATGTACCGTCATAAGTACAATATTAAAACACATCTTTCAAAAGCAGATAATTTCGTAGTCGAAGATAAAGTGATGATAAAACATTCATCGATCAAAATCGTGTACCCGTTCAGCTAAAAAGAGTCAAAACTAGTTTTCTACTTTTTGTTTTGAACTCAAGACAAACACGAATGGATTTTGGGGGTAGTGGTAGATTATACTGTCATGTTCCATGACTATCTTGAAGAGGGTCAGGGGCTGATCAGGATGATGGTAATGGGCAACAAAGGTCCCCTGATAAGTAAAGAGTTCGGGTAGAGTGTAGATAATTGGCACCACCACCACGAATCAAACAGATGAAAAGTAAAAGTGGAATCCACACATATTTTTAAATACTAACCCGCCACTTTGCCTAGGTGTGTGTACTCTAGCGTATTTAATTTTAAGAATTACGTTACCGTGATAATACGGTAATTAGTATACTATCATCAAGTTTATATCATTTGTGCCGGTTTGAGATTTTCAACGGCATAACATCACCTAACACAAAGTAATTGTGCTGGGGATCGTTGTTTATTATAATTACTAACAGCCTTTCGCTTGGTCGTCTCGGTAGGTTGTTCAGGTTTCTGCTACGCATCCCACTGAAAGTGAAGCCACTCTCTCGCGTCCAGAGGCACTGGGTCAGCATGGCTTGGACATGCAGTCACCCAGTGGCGTAACTATAGCCCTTGTTTTATGGGGTGGGGGCGAACATTGCCCATGAAACAACTGTTTTTTCAATAAAAGTATGTTCCTGGTACAATGTGGGGCCTGGAGGATTCTACCAGTAGTGCGGGTCTGGCGGGGGCGTAAAGCCCCAGAAAACTTTGATTTATAACATTGCAAATGATGGTATTTTACTAGGTTTTCGCGTGACTACGGGGAGGGGCCGTAGTTACGCCACTGCTGTCAGCTGATGTTTCGGCCGTAGAAGCTTCTACAATATATTTTAACCTTGTATAGAGCAAGAGACTGGGACCCGAAATTTTGCTTTCTTCTTGGACAATTTGAAATTCGTGATTTTTTAAAAGAATTTTAGATTCTTTAATGATTTTTTTCCTTGGTATTTTAGAAATAAACCGCTGATTTAAAAATAAAATAAATCCCAAATTCGATATGATTTTCAAAAATTAGATTTGTTTTAACAAATTTTCATTTTTTCCACATGTTCAAATTGAATTTATTACAGGCAAACAAAATATCCGGGAATCCCGGAAATTTGTGTTTTTATACACAATTTGATTTCTGAACCAATACAAAAATTCCTTCTGTTATCACAAAACACGAACAAAAAAGCAGCTTTTTAACCGGGTTAAAAGTATTAAAAACTGGCAGATTTAATTGTGTAGATTTTAAAAAGTGGTGGCAAACTATACCTATACCCTAAAGGGTTAAAACTTATTACTAAAGTGTGTTTGTAAATTATTTAATTTGTTTCTATAGCCTATTGTGTTATTATAAATGTAAAATCTAGTTATATTTATGCTTTCCAATTCCATTTTTCATTCCAAAACAGCGAAATTTATGCACAAATTAGTGAAATTCCATCTTCATTTAAAAACTTGACATTTACACATAACTAAGTCATTACTGTTTATATCTTTCAGATATGCCAACTACTGAGTGCGCCTGCAGCCGTCTGGTAAACAGAGGGGGAAATATATATAAAAATAAAAGGAAGAAATGTAGCCTTATTTTCATTTGCTGTTTTGTTTTAGCATATATTTCACAAGTATCATGTGCTAGTTAGGAGTTATTTGTTTTCAAACCAAGTTCTGCTTGTTTCATAAAGGTCACAGAAAAATAATTACATTCTCATTTACTTGATTTGTTGTTTTTACCTCAGTCATGAAGAGGGGTATATTGCACCAGGTTTCACTCGGTGGAATCCTTTTAATAAAACAAGTATAATAATTATATTGTGATATGCTGCAATATAGTCCACAATATTAACGAGTTACTTCTACACTTGACGTTACGCATTACGCGTACTAATAGTAACTGTTGTCCTACGTTACGCATCATGGCTGTTGAAGGGCTCTCGACTTTCATTGTTATTAAAAACACGTGGCGCATCGGGCGTGTAACAAGCTGACATTTTACCATCAATTTAGGAGGAGTATTTTGATTTGCTGTGAGCATCAGTTGCTACTTACTTGGCATCACCACGTTATAGCGATGGTAAACAAAATTTTAGTAATGCTTTGGCTGGAGAAAAACAGGAATGTGAGTAAAATTATGTAACGTTTGATCAATGAATCAATGATAGTCTGGTTGCTGGAGATTTATTTTCTCTGATGTTACTGTAAAATGCCTTGTACATAAAAACTAATATTGAATAATGTATGCTAATCGAGGTATCCTTCCATACAAATTCACAAATAAAAATGCTAACCAAACAAAGAACCCCCAATGCAAACCTGTCACAATAGATTTTCAATAATTGAATTTATTAATTCAGTTCTTCCACTTCCATTGACATTTGTACCCTGTAGCTCAGAAAAAAGGTCTAGCTTTAGATTTCAGTTCCAAACTTCACTTTGTAGAATCTCCCTGCACCAAGTATTTGCTTCCATGGTACGTGTGAACTGACGGTCACTAGGCGTCGCGACAATAGGTCATTAAAACAAGTAATCTTTGAGAACAGAATCGTGTAAAGATCACCATTGTTCGTAACGAAGGACAATGTAATTTTTGAGTTCCTGGTGTCGGCTGCAGAACTATACTGAATTAGTTCCACCATATATATATATATATATATATATATATATTTAGGGGCATATTGAGGGTTAAAATTCAAATTTTCTTGCGTGTACTCACCTGGGTGTTTTTGATAATAAGATTTAAATCAAATGACTTACTTTATGCAAAGTTGAATCGCTGACCAACTTATCTTAAAGTTGGTTAAAATCAAATAAATTCGATTCAAATAAGATAAATCATGACATTAGATTTTTTATAAATAAAAAAATTCAAACACACTGGTACCCACAAACATGAATTCAGTACAACTGAATTCCTTGGTTCCACCATGGTTCCACAAAATGAAAATAACTTGACCTTGTATGGGGGTTGCGGGGTTAAAATTCTCATTTTCTTGTGAGTACCCACAAATATGATCCATGGATTGACATTTGAAAACGTATTATCAAAACCTTGATCCCATACGACCGACTGTAGTACTGTATAGATGGAGTTTAACTGTAATGTCTCCTCGGTAATGTGACAGACGAAAGATAATTTCGGAAGGTCGCGTCGATGTCGTCTATCACGAGCGGAGGCGCTTCCTGTCCGTGTGAACCCACCGCGCCGGGTCGAAGATAGTGAAAGCACTCACTGCAGGAGAGAAAGTTATCAAACCTCTTATATCCGGCCTTAAAATGTGTAAATCAGTGTAAACGAACTTTGGTTCGGTGTGCGTGCGTGTTGCAAGCCTCTAACCGTGACTAAGCTACACTTCACGGGGGTCGAACCTGCATTTTCACTCTCATCGCCCACCCGCCCACTCTTACACAATTTACAAATTATAGTAATAGTAAAAAATTTGATTAACTATACTAATTATGAATCCCATTATTATTATTATTCGTCTGTTATTGTTTTAAGGAATCATTTTGAGGAACTATTTTCACCTAATCATTAGAGAGCTAAAACCACATAATTTTGGAACGTTTTAGAAATATTCTTATACTTTTACATACGTTAATGTTTATATTATTTTTAAAGTAACTAATTTAATACTGTATTGTATTGTATTGTTGCGTTATGTATTGTATTGTTATGGTTTGGTAAATTGCACTTTGATGGGAGATGTGTAAGTGTAATGTTGTAGGCCTAATGTGGCCACAAATAAATAAATA
Organism: Sweltsa coloradensis; assembly: GCA_024449915.1. Classification (NCBI taxonomy): domain Eukaryota; kingdom Metazoa; phylum Arthropoda; class Insecta; order Plecoptera; family Chloroperlidae; genus Sweltsa; species Sweltsa coloradensis. The sequence goes on along the minus strand of JAMZAV010001043.1, from coordinate 75,747 downwards.
TTTGTAATTTTTGAATTGTAGTCCTTGTAAATGTATTACCTTTTTGAATGCCGTATTCTCACCTATAAGAGTTCACACTGCGTTAGTACGTGTAGCACTCTGGCAGACGCACGAGACTATGATTTGAGAGGTTTCGAGTTCGATACTAGCCACCGCAGCAAGCAACGCTTGCCTGGAATTATTTACAAGGAGTTTCAAAGTCGAATGCAGGGTAAGGTAAGTGAGTCCTCTTACACCGAGTTTGGGAATTTTCTTTCATTTACCATAGCTCCCAAATGCATGGTTAGACACGAGAGGGTACAATAATGGTATTTTACCACGATAAATTCAAATGTCACAGCAAGTGAAGCTTGACACCGTTCTGCAAAATAATTTGTATTAAAATTAGGAGTTATGATTAACAATTTTTAAAAGTTCAGTGTAAAATACAGATGAATGTTCTTATTTTTTCTATTAATATTTTTTCTATATATTTGTGGTGTGTGTTTGTGTAATGTTAATTTCTCTTCATAAGTTTTATTTATGTTTGCTATTCTCTTTATTTGTTCATTATATTAATGCTTTGATTATGATATAATCAATGTATTTTCAATGATATTTTTCTGTCTAGATTGTCTGGTTACCGCCCACTGGCAGAGCTTGCAGCTTGAGTTGGATGTGCTGTATCATTGCTGTGATCAGTTTTTGACTTGAACAATTTCAAATAATATGTCTGATATTGTATATTATTAGAGTCACGATCTTTTGTACTAAATTGTTATCAAGATTTGAACACAAGAATGAAGATTCGCGTTCGGTGGTTTCTTCCGCGAAAGTTTGATTACTCCCTGATTTGCTGTTCCTGATTTTTGGCGACCTCATGTTCGTTTGAGTGGGATCGTCTAATAAATCAGTTTTTTTCTTTCCGTTTTTCTTTTTTGGTGATTTTTCCCCTTTTCTTTTCTTTCTTTTTTTCCCACCGCTTTTTTAATATTTGATTGATAATTAATTGCATTTAATATCCTTTTTGAATTTGTTACCACAATTATTGATGTGTTTTATTTTAATGCATTGTTGTTGTAATATTTCTATTTCAAATATTTACTAAACTGTAGTTCATTGTTGTGTCTGCTTTTATGTAATTAGATTTATTTAATTGTCCTCCTTTGTAAATCAGTTTTTTAAACTGAATAGGATAGACGTTAAATTTTAAAAAAGTAATAAATAAATAAAATAAATAAATAAATAAATAAATAACATTTTACATTGAGTTGAGTGGAATCAAAAGTCAGGTCAGGTGAGAGCCAACTTACTGAGCACATTTTTTATAATATTTGTCTTCTTCTTCTTAGAAGAGGGTTTCCTGATCCTGCCAAAGCATAATATACAAGATTTTACAATGACTCGTTAACATTTCACAACTTGTATTCACTGAAGATAAGATGTATTGATGTTGGAGTTGTGCAAGTCTGCCCGGTGTGAAGTTGTTGTTGGGCGTGGACGAGTAGATAGATACTCAATTAGGTGATAACAGTGATTTTTGAAGGAGATTTTCTTGTAGCCAATAAGAACATGAGGATTGTTATGAAATTTTGCAGAGGTGTAATAGATAAATAATTTACCACGTATTACAGTTACAGCTGAATAAAATATAATGAATTTTTATAGGAGTTGGGATTTACTAAATAATTTAAAACGTGTTAATTTTGATATTTATTTCTGACGAATAAAAAATACCGTTTGATATTCGACAAAAATAAAATAACGTATAAATACTTGCTTGAAACTCACGCTAAATTACATAGCATTCAAATGCGAAATAGCTGCAGGAATAACACCGAAACAATGTATACTTTTTCTTTTTTCGATTCAAAATTTAATACCCACGACTACGAGTACAAAACTCAACTTTGAACGCAAAACTTTTCGTAAATAAAATCCTTAGGTGTATGAAATTTAACACATTATTATAAATTAGAAATACAATATTATTATAAAGAAAAATATACAAAGAAGACCCCAAGACCGCTCAAGTCCCGTTCAGAGGCAATTTACATTACCTAGTACCACATACAAGTTTGTAAGGGCTTTAGTTACCAAGTAATACCGATGAAAGAAACCCAGATAGCTGACCCGGTAGCGGAACGATACGCTACTCTGGACAAGGGTTTTAAAATACAATCCCATTCGAAAACATAATTTAAAAACAAGACCATAACGAGTCGTAAAACACCCAAGCTCATAATTATTTTTCATTTTTAGTATCGTATTCCTCACGAGCAGAGCTCAAAACGTAATAAAAATATTTAGGGCAGGGTTTTAGTACGTCGTTTTGGCCGGTTTAATGTTCGTCTCACCGTGGTGATTGTCGGGTCCTTCCGGGCCTGCCCTGGATGGTTCACTGGCAAGGAGTTGGTTTGGTGGGTGGAGTGGAGGAATCGCACGCATGGCCACTTATTGTTCCGACTCTCAAACAAAGTTTTGTTCCCATATTGGCTGCGTTCCGTAAGTTGTTCAATATGCTATTTGCGTGCTTGACCCATTCCGAAAGCTGTTGAATATGCTATGCTTGGCGTTCCGTAACATGGTTTGTGAGCATATTCAGCATACTCAATATGCTCGAGGTTTTAACTTGAGCATTCCCAGCATATGGGAGAATTGGCGGTATTTTAAAATCAAAAATGGCGGATCACCTAGTTAAATTGTTATGTATCGTTCTTTGACGTGACAAAACCCCAAAAAAACTTGCGTAATAGTTGTTTTACCTGAGAACCGCTTGAATAAACAATGGTAAGTCACTTACACTTACTTAATAACTTAAATTCCTTATATGACGGACTTACCTAAAAATTGCGTAAAATATATTTGCAGCACCTGTGGCAACGCGCATGCGCGCCTCCCCGAAACAGCCATACTCATGCTCGACGTGTTCCGAAAGTATATCGTGCTTACAGATGCTGGAGAATGCCAGCACCAAAGCATATTCAACAGCTTTCGGAATGTACCCATAGAAAACAATCGGTAGTATTTTATTTTACGCGGTTTCTCGAAGGTATATTTAAACTTTTCTCAATCGCGTATTTTTCTCCCGATGACTTTGATTTGATACAACGAGGGAAGAATAAAATTCCTTGAAACCGTGAATGATTGAATGCTTATGAATGGTTATGTTTGCATATTTTAGAATACGTTTACAACCTAGATTAACTTATCTTATTTTGATAATCACATCATAGGTACATTTTTTTGTTATTACGTTCAAACTATGAGTATATGAAGTATTGCTGTATTTGGGTACAGCAGGCGCCAACGTTTGTTTGGAGTCGATTTCTGCTACGGACAACCAGATGCTGTGAGTGACGTCGTCAGCGTCACCATTAATAGATAGCCACAAACCGATGATAATTGTCTGCATTTCCTGCGCGAATCAATTTCATAATGTTTTTCATAATTGTTAATAATGTGATATTTTTATCGAGCGCCGCAAATGAAAAGGATTCGAGCGGGTACTGTCGATAACTTAGAATCGGTTTGACCGTTAGTATATTAGCCTGTGGCCAAGTCAAGCACAAGGCTGAATAGGGCAAATAAGTTATACAGTAGCTTCACAAATCGTAATAAGATTTAGTAAAATAATAAATAAATCATCACAACCACCACCACCACCACCATTAGACCCTACAGATAAGTGAAAAATAAAATAACGTTTTGTGTGTTGATTACACGCTGTAGCAATAATTATAGTCATGGCAATATTTTAAACGACAACTACAAGTTATGCTTTTTGCCAGCGAACCAAGACTTGTCTATTTTCGATATTGTCTATCATATTATTTATACTCTTCTTACCAAAATTTCCATTCTGTTAGTTTTAATTGCCAGTCCAAATATGACAGAAAACATGTCCTTCAAAATAAATAAATACAATGTTTACAAAATAATATTCGATTTATCTAGCCTTTTTCTCGTGTCGATTTTTTCAATCCTGTCTCCTTATACTAAATTAAACAATTTTCCAAAATTATCCAAAGACTTGTCAAGTAAGTTGTTTGCTAGAGCAGAGAATTGAATGTTTAAAAAGGTTCTTTTTGTAACAAGTAACCAAGACATTAAGTATTACAAATTACTATGCGAACACAATTCTAGCAAATGTAATTTTATTTTTTGTGTTTATTAGTCACCTTGAATACAAATTTATCTCGTTTTAAAGAAAGAACAAAAGTGTAGATATTTCAACAAAATTAAATCCCAACCTTAGTCACCATAATTGAACAACCTTCAATGGTAAATTATCAATGAATAAACGACGTAAAATAAGTTCATATGTCTATAAACTATACTATCACCTAAAATTCTTTTAGCCTTCAAGTGTTCGCTATCAAATTGGCTAAATGTACACAGTCACGAGTGAGTAGACTATGTCAAACAATCTTTAGCCCGAAGAATTAGGATGTTTGCGAGATACGGGAACGCTATCAGCTACGGAAAACACTTGGCTCTATTTGAAATGGGATTAGATTCATGTCGAGGTGAACAACCTCTACAGTGAAAAACACATTAAAAACTTGGTTTACATTATACATAGTGACGTCGCACTCGCATGGAACTTGTAACCGTAGCCTATTTCATTTTAATGACATATTTTTCACTCGTCAGTATCAACAATTGAAAACGGATATCCGAAAAAAGACGAAAATAAACAATATAATCACGTTGTAGGTAATTATCGTTGTTTATAGCTCATTACGTAATTCTATGGGATTGGAGCCAGGGAAATGGGAATGTCCATGAGGATTGTTGTAATAGCTACTTTAAGTGCCGAGTATACGAACAATTTAATACCATACGTAAATGTGTGTCAAATTATCGTACCACAGATGACACCAATTGGCAAACAAAACAGCGGGCATAACATCAGTTATTTATCTCATGCGACTGTGGATGGTTATGTAAAAATAGCAAATTGTCGAGACGCAATTAGATACCATATATTAATTGATAATTCTGCTTTGGAAATCCATACCGATTCTTTCTGTTACTATTTGAGATATAAAGTTCATCTACACCCACTCAGTTGTTACTTTTTTCCGAGAAAAGGGCATAATTGGATGAGCGTAGCGAGCGTAGCGAGCGAAGCGAAGATTCCATTTCACTACACTGGAGAAAAAAATCCGGAATGTTTTTTTTTTTTTTTTTTTCTGTATTTTTGTCTGTCTGTTAACACGATTCCGGCTAAACCGATACTCCGATTGCGATGAAATTTTATGGAGGCCTTCGAAATCTCTGAAGTAAGAACTGCCACGTTTTTGAGCGCAATCAAAAATTATTTCTCATAAAAATCGCAATTTTACGATTTTTTTTCGATTATTTAAAATTTCTTCGACTTATAACACCTACATGCTTCATCCGATTGTAATGATTTTTTCACAGAACCTTAATTTTATGAATTTATATATTCATGTGAAATTTGAGCGTAATCGAAAAATTATTTCTCATGAAAATCGCAATTTTACGAATTTTTTAATTTCTTGGCTTATAACACCTACATGCTTTATCCGATTATAATGATTTTTTCACAGAATCTTAATTTTATGAATTAATATATTCGTGTAAAATTTGTGCGCAATCGAATAATTATTTCTTATGAAAATTTCAATTTACGTTTTTTCCTGTTTTAAAATTACATTAATTAAAAAAAAAAAATTATTTTTTTTTTTAATTTAATTAAAAAACAATCAACTTAGTAATGATTTTTTCACAGAACAACAGAAAATCCGCATAACACATGGCAGCTCAATGCACCAATTACGCTCATCCAACAACGCGGCGAGACTTAAGCGTTTTCCTAGTTTAGAAAGATACCTATCCCTCTTTTTCTCATTTTTTTTTCCATTTTACTACCATACATTTGTATTTGAATATTATATGAATTATATATTTGATACCCTTCTTTTTCCTCTATATTTGGTTATTTTACTGCATTAATTTAATTATTTTTCATTTGTGTATTTATTTATTGTTTAGTTAGAAAACAGAAAGAAATGGGTGCGTGTTTTTTTTGTCTAAGAAACAATTAACCCAAAGTTACAACGTTAAATTATTTAAGTAAAGTATACACCAAAGTGGACATTGGACACCAAAACAAAAGAATACAAATATGGGCGCCACCAGGGTATTTTCCAAGGGGGGCAACATTCTGGAGTAATTGGATCTCAGGGGCGATAGCCCCCCAATGAGCCCCACATGGCGTTTCAAAAATATTTTCAATACTTAAAAACTCAATTTGTGTTGGATGAAAAACTTAAATTCAAATACATTTATCCTGGTGTAAGGAAGGTCCGTGAACTAATAGAATACCCCAAAATAGACCCGAAAGGTGTTTTAAAAAAATATTTTCACCACTTTTAATCAGATTTTGGGTTGTTAGTATATAATAAATTAAAATGAAACATATTTATCCTAGTGCTAAATTTATGATTTTCCCTGAAATCCCTCCCAGCGCCCATGAATACAAACTAAAAATATTATAATCTTGTAGTCAGGGTTCGATCTATTCTTGTCAAATTTTAGCCTCTGAGTACTGAAATATAAAATAAGTTTTGTACAGGAACGAATCCAAAATAATGATTTACTTTTTATTACTTGACTTTTCTACCCTAACCATCCAACTCACGTCCTTACAACATAACTCTTCAACTAAGACACTCCCTGTAACCTGACTACACTGTTAAGTAAAAACATACGACGGGTGTTGCCTATTCATTCAGAAATGGTAATGCATGTGACGAAACCTAATGGCATACGAAGTGTTGTTTCTCAATAATAGCATTTAAATAATTCTTGAAATAACCACCTCAATTTACATCACCTAATGGGAGGTCTTCGTTGAATGACTCATGCAAATCAACTGATTATAAGACTCTTTGAGTTGTTGATCTTAGAAATATATGCGAGTATTAACCCTATGTAAAATACCAGCCAAGACAATATTGTGATATTGCAGAATGGAACAAAAAACAAAACACGCTATGTAAATTTGAGTTATGAAAAATGTGTCTTCTTGTTGAAGCAAGACCCTTGTGAGAGACCAAGGCCGCAGTACAGACGTGCGCACACACGTGAAACAGTCATGCTAATGTGGTGAAACTGAAAGTGATGTATGCCAAGTGTGTTAATATGCAGCAGGGACCCCAGAGCCCAGACACAGGTGTGCCCTGTCTAGCTCAACACTACGCATCTTCCCTTCCAGTTCTAGCTGGTGTTGAATTGAAACAATCAATGCAACAAGCAATGCACAAGACGGAAGAATCTCTAGGGCCTATACTGCCCAAATTCTCAACCGATCAAAGTTTCAAACAACCAAAAATTCAACTGCCGAATCTCAAACAACCGTAGTTTTAACTGCCAAAGTCTCAAACAACCGTGGTTTCACCTGTCAAAGTCTCAAACAACCGTAGTTTCAACTGCCAAACTATCAAACAACCGTAGTTTCAACTGCAAAAGTCTCAAACAACCATACTTTCTACTACCGAAACCAAACCGACTTGTCAACTGCCAATGGTTCTATGTTGTATAGAGCGAGAATCCCAGGCTTTGCCTTGCCCTTGTGGCAGAGGAAACCCTCAGTCAAGTATAGCGGACCGGGTAGAAGAATCAAACACAATTCCATTGAGTTTATAAGTATGGTTACGCCATGGCCGGTTATCCACCGCGCTTTATTTACCACCGAATATACTCAGTCAGAAGTCTGGTAGTACATTACATTCTAGTCTCAAACAACCGTAGTTTCAACTGCCAAAGTCTCAAACAACCGTAGTTTCAACTGCAAAAGTCTCAAACAACCATACTTTCTACTACCGAAACCGAACCGACTTGTCAACTGCCAATGGTTCTATGTTGTATAGAGCGAGAATCCCAGGCTTTGCCTTGCCCTTGTGGCAGAGGAAACCCTCAGTCAAGTATAGCGGACCGGGTAGAAGAATCAAACACAATTCCATTGAGTTTATAAGCATGGTTACGCCATGGCCGGTTATCCACCGCGCTTTATTTACCACCGAACATACTCAGTCAGAAGTCTGGTAGCAGCTGGTAGTACATTACATTCTACACACAGCTCTAGCTAGAACCAAGAGGATAATTGGATGAGCGTAGCGAGCGGAGCGAGCGTAGCGAAGATTCCATTTCACTACACTGGACAAAAAATCCGGAATGTTTTTTTTTTTTTTTTTTCTTTCTTTTTTTTTTGTATTTTTGTGTGTCTGTGAACACGATTCCGGCTAAACCAATACTCCAATTGCGATGAAATTTTATGGAGGTCTATGAAATCTCTGGACGAAGTACTGCACGGAGGGGAAAATCGATCAGAAACTTATTTCTTATGAAAATCGCAATTTTACGATTTTTTTCGATTTTTAAAAAAATTCTTCGACTTATAACATCTACATGCTTTATCCGATTGTAACGATTTTTCACAGAACCTTAATTTTATGAATTAATATATTCGTGTGAAATTTGAGCGCAATCGAAAAATCATTTCTCATGATAATCGCAATTTTACGATTTTTTTCAATTTTTAACATTTCTTCGACGAATAAAACCTACATGCTTTATCCGATTGTAATGATTTTTTCACAGAACTTTAATTTTATGAATGAATATATTCGTGTGAAATTTGAGCGTTATCGAAAAATTATCTATTAAAAAAATCGCAATTTTACGCTTTTTTCGTTAAAAAAAAATTACGCTCATCCATCAACGCGGCGGGACTTAAGCGTTTTCCTAGTAATAGGACATTAGTTTGTAGAAAATTTCTGTTCGTTCGGCTGATTGTCATCAGGATTGGTTGAAATTTTGCACAAATGTCGAGGAAGTAGAACTGTAGGGGTAGGGCTCTACAGTGGCACTCTACAAAAATAAATTGATTTTTACAATTTTGGATTTTCTTAAAAATACCGAAATAGACTATTGTCGTGGATTGTATCTGGCTGACAAACATACAAAACGACTGTAGAGCTGTCCTTGAATGCTTTCTTGACAACTTTGTAAAGTTTCATAAACATCGCATTCTTTGTGGGCGAGCGAACAGCTATTTGCTGTGTCAAAATATGTGTAGTATTGTGTACTATTCCCTCTTAAATTGCTCCTGAAAATAAAAATAGATTATAAAAAATTGTGTACAAAAAGTGCGTCAAATTTCGGAAACGTATTATCTCCCAAACACTGGCATCGAGGTTGGCAGCAATTGTGGGGGTAATTGAAACAAACTATACAAAAAGAGAATTAAAATCAACCCTTCCAAACAAATTTTTTAAGCATTGACCTTTTGGTAACTTTCATTCCGTGATGGGAAAAACTTATATCGCGACCATAGAGAGCCGATTGAGTATTTTTAATTGTTCTCTTCGTCTTACACAGGGTTGATCTAGAAACTGTAAAATACCACAGTGTGATAGTGAGGGGGTATAGTGTGTTATGCTATGCTATATTGTCATAGTTGGCATGCCTTCTCTACACTTTCCGCTTCCGTCCGTTGCACACCACAGTCACGAGTTATTTGTACGAATGTGTTGCATATTATATCTGTATTGAACGAATGAATGAATGGCGCAGTTCTCTAGTACAGAAGTGTACTATATTATATGCGTTGCGTCGAGTCGAGTCGTGTTAGCTAACAGATGAACCCACCAAGAGTCTAGTGTCATTAGCATGGGTATGTTAATTCCACCACTAACACGTATTTAAAGTTATTGTTGGGTAGGAGAAAAACAGCGAGCAATGAAATGAAACAGAGGAGGCCTTTGAATATCGTTATATATTGAGAAAATCACTTTGTGTCCGCAGCGACAGAAACTGAAAGACTGAAAGAAAGCCAATGTGACGTATGTTAGTTTCCCAGTAGGTATAAGCTATAATATTATAGCTTTGTCAGCCACAATTGAAAAAAAGTTTACTCATGCTGATAGTTGACACTTCTTTTTACTTGTTACTGAAACCCAAAGTATTTCAACATGAGTTGTTTGCTACTTTCCCAAATTTGGGTTTTGAAGACGAACCTCATCCCTCATATAATATATTATGCCGAGGTAGTGTATCAATACGTCTATTATTTCCTTTCTGTAACTTAAAAGTAAATACCAAGATAGATTAATCAATAATTTGTAAATTTAACCAATCAGTGCAGAGATTTTCGAGGTTGCTGTTGCTTCTTGATCAAATTTTTACCGGATGAAAAGAAACCATACTTATTCATTTGATGACATACATATGTTTATTTCATTTCACTTGCAATTATTTTTGGGACAACTTCTAGTTTCATACAATCTTACAGGTATTATTTTTAATATTTCATTCATTCACTGTCGTTGTGGTTCACTGTACAGGTACTGTTGATAAAATATCAAACAACAAGCAAACACGGTAGTCAGTAGGGTCATTGTATTCATATTTCACAGTTGGCTATGTGTTTCAGTATTTCTCGTCTCTCAATGGTCAAAACAGGTTTTTTATGTATGTTGCAAAAGTACTATCGAAATTTATGGCTGTACAGCTAAATAACCATAACTCGCGTTTGCAGTATAAAAAAGAAAAGTATATTATGCGTTTCGAAATGATTATTACAAATACTGTGTGCGATGACATAAAATGTTTTCATAGGAGTCAATCTTTCATGCGCAGGGATAACTTCAGGAGACAATAATTGGGTATGTGAGTATATTATAGTATTTGTTAGGGCTGGGCATGAGGATATCGATATTTCGGTACGATATCGATGTGGGAATATTTACGATATCGAAATATCGAAATTTTCAAATCATCAAAGTGGAGGTGCTGTGTAGCCTATATTGATTCAATCTGACTTTTGCACATGGTGGAGGTGCCGGGTCACAAACAAGAGTGTGAGAACGTAAAAATCGTTACGAAATTTTAGCGATACCATTTCAAACTTTTTTCGACACACATTTAATAGCAGGTCTACTCTTTTCAGACATTTTTTTTTTACGATTTTGCACAAATATTAAAATTTTGATACATTATGGATATCGATATTTTCGAGTGATATCGATATTTTATTTGAATGATATGTCATAGTCATAGCCCAGATCTAGTTTTTGGGTCCAAGGACTGTTTTGTAGGGCTCAATCCCAGCATTTGCCATAGGCAAATTTCAACCACAATTATTGCTGAACTCTTCTGTGGCCAGAGCCACGTACCAACTGAACAAAGCTCGAGCACTCTTTTGTTATCATAATTATATCTTTAATCTCGCCGAGACGAGATGTCAAATTAACAGACTTTTTCATTTCAACAAATCGAATTTATGATTATTGGATGAGCGAAGCGAAGACTTCAATTTCACCGACCCCCCAAAAAATTTAGCTCCGTTGTTTTTTTGTTTTTTTTTGTTTTGTTTTTTTTTGTTTTTCCGTCTGTTTGTTCGCTCTCTACCGGGCAAACGGCATATGCGATCTTGATGAAAATTTGACACGACCTTCGTTTTCTCTGAACTTAGACTTGCCACTTTTTTTGGGTACAATCGAAGAAATATTTCTCATGAATATCGTACTTTTACGATTTTTTTTTCGATTTTTAGTGCGATATTTTCGTGACATTTGGGCCGATTCTGACCAAACGGGTGGGGCTACAACGTTCATATTTCACATGGACATTAAGGTAATGGTGATGTATTGCTTTCTGAAAGAAAAAGTTGAAAAAGTTAACCAGAATCGAGAGAAATAAAGCTTTTAATATACGTTTTTTGACTTTTTGTGCGATATTTTCGTGCCATTTGGGCCAATTCTGACCAAACGGGTGGGGCTACAACGTTCATATTATACATGGACATTAAGGTTATGGTTATGTAGTACCTTTTAAAAAAGAAAAAGTGGAAAAATTTAGCCAGAATCCATAGAAATAAAGCTTTTAATACAAGTTTTTTACGGTAAATAATACCAATTGACAAGAAACAAAAGAAACTTGACAACATTCACCTACAATGCGTAGGCAGCAACACAAAGCACTTGCAAAAGTAAAGATATCCCACGCAAACTAAAACCTTTAAGAAGCTCATCCATCAACGCGGCGGGACTTTAGCGTTTTCCTAGTGTACAACGTGTAGGTTTTTCGTTCAAATTTTGCTTTGTGTACGACTACGAGTGTAATACATCAATCTTCAATTCCCTTCATTAGCTTTATTTTCAAAAAACTTATGGAACGGTTGAAACAGAATTTAAAAAATAATTATTCTTGAAATGAAAAACCTAATAAAGGATTCCCTCTTTTACATTTGTTTTGGTGAGTTTACCAATCAGACAGCTTGGCGAGATTATCATGTGAACGGAGAGACTGCATGAGCTTTGTTAGTGCCCTTGGTAGAAGACTAAAGGAGGGGGGGGGGGGGGCAATTACATATCTGGGACCACCGACTAGATGATAATAAGCACTTTAGGAGCGAGTGTTTATCGTCATTTCTGTAATCAATCAATGGTATCTAACCTGCAACGCTTACTGTTCTATGCATGCATGTGGATCACTGTTGATGTCAGCGTAACGAGTGATAATGAAATGGTGGGTGTTAGGAGATCTGGATATAAAATTGTGTCTGTCATGAAAATATTTAGATTTATCGCACACATACACACTCTAGGGCCAAGGAAGAACTAACAAACCATCCACACAAAGCCAAACCATACAGCATCACGGATAAGAAAATGTTCATGTTTTTTTCCACGCCCATAAAGAAAAATATTATGTTTTGTTATTCTTGGTTTTTGGCTCTGAGCCAGATCGTGTTGTATTCGAAATGCGCCAAGTAAAGATTAATAATTCCATGACCCAATGGTGGTACTGGTGGCGATAAGGCAAGTGATAGCTGGCCAGATGGGATGGGATGGTGTTCAGAGCCCTATGAATGCTTGGTCTTTGTTCTTGTGACACACCCTACCGGATGTCAAACCCAATTGATCGAGTTGTTAGTTATCTTCAAGTGCCATAGAAGAAGGTTTAGTGAATACTGAATAGTCATTATTTCGTTTCTGCCTTCCGTAGCCGAGTACGATTTTTGCTTAGATCTTAAAATTAAAAAATGAGGAAATGCACAAAATAAAATGTTGCAATCATGACTAAATTAGTTATTATAGTGATTGATGATAATTTTGAAAGTTATTTGGCATAGAATAGGCGTCCATGCTATCGGCGACAGAAGCAGCTCATGCGTAACGCGCGAGACTATAGTATTGTGGGATCAGCGGAACTAATCCTGCCACCGGCAATCATGACTGAAAGTTTTTTCGAAGGTTTACTTCAGACGTTATTCGTAACTATAAATCAGTAGTTTATGAGTAATAACAACATAAATTGATAAGACCAAAACTATTTTTGAACATTATTTTCGTCCATGTCTATTTTTCACTTACCCGTGACTAAGACATGTGATATTTTGAAATGTGTATCTTTAATGTCTTGCTTACATTGATTTGTTACGTTTTCCAGTACGCTGAGGGGGTATTTTTACCGGAAAATACAAAAATTCAATGCAAGATATTTAATTAATATATACATTTCAAAATATCACATATCCTAGTCACGGGTTAGTAAAAATTATAGTAAAAATATCAGCCATCCAACTCGTATACTTTTTTTATACAACGATCCAAAACAATGCGTTAAAAAAGCCTCAATATTGGGAGTATGCATGACGAAAACATGTTCAAAAAAACTTTTGGTCTTCTCAAAAGACTATTTATGATGTTCTTACTCCAGGACTTATGTTTCATAGGTATTTTGAAAAACATATTTTTGAGCCCGCACAGCCAGCATAGCATTCTCTTCAGAGTAACCTAAAGTTATTGTCACATTGAACAGTGTCACACCGGGTAAAACTAATGTGCAGTAAACAGCGGTTGTCCGTTACATTAGGTGACTTGCTGAAGATAATTTTGGTTAGTATATTTGGGATGGAAAGTTCGAAGGCTGAGTATGGCACAATCAGAGTCTCAGCATTCACCTGTCACTGAGATTGAGAAAAACCTTAGATAGTCGTAGGTCAAGATAAACTGTATAGTGTATAGGGTCGACGACCCCCTGAATTAAGAGCTTTGAGAATTATACACTACTTCCTTCCATAATCTTGAACCCATAGAAGAACTTCAAGGCCTGTTTTTGTTAGTGGATGATTTCGGTTCTGTGTTTACTCTTTACATTTACAATCTGTAAACGGCCTAAAGCTAATTCAATATTTCTAAAATAAAATGTACTTACTCGATTCCTTCCTCCCTGACCCACAATTGAACCGGATAAGTATGATGGCAATTCATGATGTGGCGACTGTCATGACACCGTCAGCACTACACGTCGTGTGCGTCCACACTGCACACTCAGCCGTCCCCCAAACGACGCCACCATGCAGCAGGGTTGCCAGACGTCCCGATGAAATCGGGAACGAACCGATTTTAGGTGTTGTGTCCCGCGTCGCGTCCCGATTGGTTTTGTGAAGGGACATATACCGTCCCGATTTTATATTTAATATCATAACTTATGATAATTTGCAAGACGAATTTACCTTTTAACAAATAATTTGCAACTTTTTTTAACAATATCCGTTTATTTATTTATTTGTTTATTTACTAACAAGTGAACTAGTCTGAGTGTTCTCAATTAGAAAGTCTACGTTCATCAAAGCTATACACGCTGCGAGTCTGAATCGCCTAATCAGGGTAGAAATAGTGAAAATAAACCATTTAAGAAGCAAAATTAAGCCCCCCCCCCTGTCTCGATTTTTTTTAGAATTTACATCTGCCTTCCCACCCCCACACCTCCACCACCACCACCACCACCATTACAAATGTGGTGTTTATATTTTTTTCTAGGATAACGCTTAAGTCCGCCGCGTTGTTGGATGAGCGTAATTGGTGCATTGAGCTGCCATGTGTTATGCGGATTTTCTGTTGTTCGGTGGAAAAATTATTACTAAGGTGAAGATTTTTTTTAAAATTAAATTAAATAAAAAATAAACAAATTTTAAATTTTTTTAAATTAAAAGTACAAATAAATAATTATTCGATTGCGCTCAAATTTCACACGAATATATAAATTCATAAAATTAAGGTTCTGTGAAAAACTTATTACAATCGGATAAAGCATGTAGGTGTTATAAGTTGTTTTTTTAGTTTATTTGGATTAAGGACGCGTCAACCGTTAGGTCATAATGCACCACTCTAGCCTAAGGGGGGGGGGAGGGGGGGCCCATGCGGTCAGAACCAGCCACGGGTAAAGGGGGGGAGGGGGGGTTTAAAAAAAATTGTTTTAAAAAAAAAAAACCCACAAAATTTCTATTTTCACGAAAAATAATTTTTCGATTGCGCTCAAATTTACACGGAAATCTTAATTCATAAAATTAAGGTTCTGTGAAAAAATCATTAAAATCGGATAAAGCATGTAGGTGTTATAAGTAAAATAAATTTTCAAAAAATCGAAAAAATCGTAAAATTGCGATTTTCATGAGAAATAATTTTTTGATTGCGCTCAAAAACGTGGCAGTTCTAAGTTCAGAGATTTCGAAGGCCTCCATAAAATTTCATCGCAAATGGAGTATCGGTTTAACCGGAATCGTGCTGACAAACACACAAAAATACAGAAAAAAAAGAAAAAAAACATTCCGTTTTTTTTTTCTCCAGTGTAGTGAAATGGAATCTTGGCTTCGCTCGCTACGCTCATCCAATGATCAGTCTCGACTTGTCTTGTACAATCCATTAGTTACGAATAAACGGTTCACTTCTGTACGTCAGTACATGGTAGCACGAATCTGAACATTGTACACAAAAATAAATTAATCGTTTTCGAAGTTAGTGACTCGTGAGGTCATTTCGCGTGACCTTTAGTAGGTGTTATCAAGCGAGTAATTTACATAACGTGTCTCTAACAGTTTTTCCACAGCTTTGTCCACGCTGTTATGTTCGACGAACATGATGCTCAGGATGTAAAGAAATAAAACATGCGGTAGTATTACTTCTTCGTCGAGTCGAGTCGAGTCAAAGGTTACTCAACCAAACAACTATGGTGACTGTGGCGTCACCCAAGACATCCACGCCGAGCCAAGTGATACACGTCACTGAAGAACTAGGTGGCTCCTACTCATTCTCCTTGGCTCATTCTCAAAGACAATGTGTTTACACACACGTTGCGTTTTGTGGACTGGACGAAGACGCTGGCTGGCCTCACCACTTCTCTGGTGCAACATGTACAACTTGAATGTCAACTTTATTACCATAAACCACGTTGCTAATCGAAGATTAGTGATTGCGAAGTTCTTTCACGCCTTGTTGGCATAATATGTCACTATGTCACACTGTCACGACGAGACAAATTGGAATATTATTATGTATTAAATATTTTAGAAGTTGTACAAGAAGATGCCCTAGTAACAAAGTGTGTTCATGACCACCACGACGTGAGAACCCACTTTCCTCCCCTTGACGAAGCTGGTGCTGACTAGCATAAGGGCATTTCCCTGCTCTATAGCAGCCTGCTATAGTCACATAGTGGCGCATTATGAGTGACCTAGCTGTTGACGCGCCCTTTGGCTTTAACTAAATAAACCGATATCACAGACCACGGCTAATAAACGACTTACACCACGAATGTGTGTCAGTCAAGTGGATGACTGGAAATGATATCGGAACACCGAAAATTACAAATATTATTTCGTTCAAACTCCAAAGTAACAGGCCTGCGTAGTGACAGTGGTCGATTGGTTTCTGGCCAGTGCTGTGTATACTGTATATGCCTACATACATGGATGGCTAGACTCATTTTCACGTCACCCATTCATCGTCTGATACTCGATTAGCATCGTTACAGACATGTGATGTGAAACAATATCATGTTTAGGCCTTCAGCCCAAACATCAACGCTTTATAAATAGTTACAACTTTCACGTTAAGTATAGGATTGCATGTTGTGTTATATAGAGGTGATCTTTTATCTGATAGTAAAGTAACCGTGCATAGGGCACAGAAGTGATATGAACATAATCCTCTGAGCTCTGCGGCTGCCATGGTGTACATTTGATGTGTGGGCGTAGCTGCATTGAGGATACACCATTATGACGGCGATTAAAACACAAGTTGCATGAGAATAATTAGAATCATTCGATACAAACTACAAAGATTGCTTTTAATCATCTATTGTTGTGGCGTATCAGAATCTAGATAAGAATGATTTTATATAGTGTGTGGGTGACATTATTTTATGGTGCGATGATTAGATAATAAGTTAACATCAATCAAGTGAAACAAGAACGAAAGAGTTTTGCAATACTGATTGTGAACCGGAATAAAGCTGTTTATCTTTTTAATACTATTCATGAAATACCCTGTGCTTTTCTATAATAAGCTGGGGCATGCATATACAAAGATACACAGCTAAAAATTAAATTGAAAATAATTATTGTTACCAACCATAACAATTTCACTGTTTTTATTAAAACAAAATACAATACTGCAATTCACTATCACCTCAAAAATCTGTATGTTCATGTGTGTATTGTAAACCATGAAGTCTGTGGGAAGATATTAGTTCTAAAAATTCCAAAAATATACATTCTGAATAATTTTCTCCGCGATGTCACCGCTTTTGGTCAAAATATGTACATGCATGTCATTTTTTACTGCAAATATCTGCATCTGGTATCTGAATGCTCGTAATTACATAGTTTATTGTACTATAGCAAGACTTTGACTTTATCCCACATACTCATAGTCCCAAAAAGCAAATGAATAAAGAGAAAAATACACCGCTAAAAACCCAAATTTAAACTATTTTCAGTACCAATTCACCGCTTTTTGGCATAAAAAAACTAAAATTAAAATTTTTCTTCTATACCAATGAATGCATCCACTGAAATCAGTTATGTGACTGAGTGAGTCGATTATAAATATGAATGTATTAAATTTATTTTATCTCTGAATATGAGATATAGTGCGGGTTCGACTCTCGCGCGGATAAAATACAAGCAGACGCAACTTCGCGCCAGCATGCTGAGAGGAGACTACGACTGCCCTTATCTTGTCTTGCTCTATAATAATATGCTGTCAGAAGTTTGCATTTGTCTTTATTTATTGTTTATATGGCAGCACATCAAACTTTGACTTATTTTTAAATTAAGTCAATACAATATATTGGACTGGCAACGTTGCATTGAATAAAGTGATCAATAAAATAAAGATGTCTTTGTAAATTAAAATAGCAAAATAGTCCATAATTCAATTCTCTAAGAATTCGTCATTAGGCAAAGCCTAAGCCTATTTCAATGTAACAACACGAACCAACTTTAGGAGGCTGACTTTGAGTTCAGACACAAGCAGAAGCAATCTAAGATAAAAGTAATGTAGAGGATTGTACTTTCTTTGCAACCTAAAAAGTGACACGTTTTCCACAGAATCATAAAACCACATTATACAGAAAGAGTAAGTAACTTGTAAGCCATGCAAGCACATAAAAACCATCTGTCTATACGAGTTTAGTGACGTCGACCGTACAATGTACAGCACAGCTATCAGCGATACGTGATCCCCTCCCCCTCCTCCCGCGTTCAACTGATAACGAATTGTTTGCTCTTTTGTGGGGCTTATCTCAGCTCACAGGTTGCTAAACTTTCACCTTTTCACCACTTGAACCGAAGGGCAAGAGATCATTATTCTTTTCTTTTTATGTATAATAATATTCAGTTGGGTTTTCTTCACTCGCTTCAGTCTCAGCTTCATGGGGTCATGAGTGTTTTACTCATGTTGTTGTTTTACTGAGTTATTCCAGACGATGAGTTGGGTGGCATGACAACCTGCACGCACCCTCACGTTATCCACCAGTCAAACTTAATTAGCTAAAAATAATATGGGAAAAATAGACGCCATTGTATACGCATTATTCACACAAGTGCACGCGCACCTACAGATGCCAGCCATGAATGCTGTGAATTGTAAGCTCGAGATGACGACAAAACAAATTGACGCACACAAACTATACATTGTTTCGGTATTGCTTTCAGTTTAGCCCACCACTTTTTTCTAAAACGCACCAAATGCACTCTAAAAACCTGTTTTTCAAAAAGAGGGCTCCGCCCTCTATGATTATGTACGAAATTCGCCACTGTAATAGGGCCCTAAAAGGCTGCGCGCACTGGCCACAATAAGTGTAAATCCGCCTCTGCGGCACACAGTGAATTTCTCGAGTATTGAGTAAATACAAATTGACGCCCGGCATGAGCCTAATAAAATTGTAAAATGATTAGAACTTTTCAATAGTATTGCATTGTTATATAGCAATTTGTATTTTTCAGAAGCTTTTTATACGGTTTGAAATAATTCTTTCTAACAGCTTTTCTATTTGTTGCTTGTTGCAAATAATTTTAGAGCTAGCAGATGTTTATAAAAAAATTGTTTTCGTTATTTCCGTTTTAGTTCCCTACAGTTTAACATTTCACATTTCTTTTCCTTTCATTTTACACTACAGTTACCCTCAATTAAAACGTCAGAGAATAAAAATTATTACAACTCGTGATACTTGACCCTTTTTAAAAACGTTTTCGCAATGTTAAACTAGGGTATGTATTATTTTATGGCTATAGTTTTATACGTTGTGAAACAAACAAACAAATAAATCAGTTTTTATATCAATATTAAAATAAATTCTCACAAGAACAGGAAGTCACAAAAAACACTTATTTTAGTTTTATGTTTCAGGCAGTAAAATATTGTAAAAAGTAGTATAATTTTAATCTAAACTTATGAGTTTGACGGAATTACGACCGTTTTAAGAATTTGTAAAGCATCGTTAAAATCTGACGAAATAGTGTTAGAAAGGAACTCGTTCACATAAAAGTTCCCTTAAAAAAAGTAACGCGGTCCTCTCCTACGCAACCCAACACAAGAAGTGAGTATTATATTCATTTTATATTTATTTATTTTCGTGTGCCATATTTAATTTACTGATAGGCCAAATTTTGTTAATAACATTACATGTATAAAAAACGCAGAAATTTAACATTTTTTTTTCATTTACCATAATCTAAACCATACCCTTGGATACAATGAGGCAACAACCACACATGTCATGTACTTGTGAGTACTTTTAATACCAACTGTTACAAGTATAATGTACACAACTACAAGTAAGTATGCAACTTATCAGTAGCCTGTAATCTTGCATAGCTACTGCATAAATGCTAATGCAATTAGAAACACGGAGGCCGGTGTGTTTTAATCGTACAATTCTCGAGTGTTATTTGAAATATGAACGCAGAGAACAAACTGCAGGCTACTTAGGCCTATGCTCAATCAAACAACCGTAATGAATGAACTCTTGATAAATATCATGTTATCGATTGTGCACTAAACTGATTATGGCTGGCTATACTTAGAATATAATGAAGTTTCAGAAGACAATGAGTTTTACAGATAATTGTAACTTAGAATGTGAATTAAAGAACTCGAAGCCAATCTTCCATCGGGCTACAAATTCCTAAGTGCAGGAAACAAATCTTTTATTGGCTAGTAACAATTATCGGTATCATATATCAATATCAATTATCGATGACACGAAAATTTCGACATCGATTATGATAAGACATTAAATTTTTTACCAACAATTTTCTTTTTTAAAAATCTGAAATTAAAATTGTAGGCCTATCTAAATAGAAGGCTTACTATTCATTATTAATGTATGGCTAAAAGTGTAGATAAGGTAGAGCCAAAAATGAATAATAATGTTTACGTACTCACACTCGAGTTGAATGACCCGGCACCTCTACCATTCATAAAAGTTACGACGAATTTACTTTATGCTACCCGGCACCCGAACCGAAATGTGAAGAAATAGATACATTTTTTCTTAGATATTTACAACATTTTGGGCTTACACATTTACATCCCCCAAAATTCCTATCCTCGTCCTAGTTTTTGTCTTTTTTTAAATAGAATGTTATTTTTTAAACTTTTGTCATTTTTATATTTCACTATGGCGTCCAAAAATCGACATTGACAATATTTCCACATATCGATATTGTATCGAAATATCGATTTCTTTGTCTTTGTCTATGTATAGTCTACCAGCTCACCTCCAACGAGAAAATAATGGCCAACAATAAAATTGTTTTTGAAGTAGGAAGTTACCCGCGACCACTGCTAGAATCAACAATGGCTTCGTTGCTAGAACAGACGTTTACACATATTGTTATTGTTGTATTTCAAATTTACTGGTGTATTTACAAACTCTAACGTATTATACCAACAAATAAAATATTGTTATAGAATATTGGTCATTATCGTTCGAATAGTATTTTAAAAACACCAAATTGAAAACACAGTACATGAATAAACAATATTTATTGAAATTATACCTTGTTGAAACAGGAAATAATGTAAGGTACAATATTTGGCGTGATAACTTAAAAACAAAAACAACAAACAAGTGTCGTACCTTTGCATGAAGTTTCAACTTTCAACACCAGTCCAAATAGTACAGTACAACAATTGCTTTTTAAAACGCACAAATAAAATATTCACTGTTATATCGTCCGATACCGTGATATGTTTTGAATTTGGAAATAAATGAAAGGTAATTCATTGTTTCTAAATTACTAATTACTTAACACATTTCATTCACTTTCAGTTATAACTTGTTAGTGTGCTGTCTGTGGTTCAACAGCCCAGTTGGAATGTAATTGGTCTTATCCAAGCACGTAGGAACTCTTTTTCCATTAGAAGGGGAGGGGAGGGGGGGGGGGGATAAAAATAATTTAGTTAAAACACTGTCTACCTAGTCCAGGTACGATATTTAGTCTTAGTTGTTGTTAGCCGTGGGGCTGGACATGCTCATCTAATACTCACCGACAGTGTTGGCTCGAGCGCCAAGCGCTCGACTCTGATTCGGGAGGTCCCGGGTTCGAATCCCGTCGAGACCGGCAATCCTGACTGAAGTTTTTTTCCGAGGTTTTCTTCAGTCGTTGAGGCGAACGCAAATAGCCCTCGGACATCCCTTCACAATTATTGTCATATCCGCAATGGTCACATCGGTTAAATCTGATGTGTATATACCCTACAGTGGGCATCCTACAAAAAATTATTATTTATCTTAAACTCTGAAGTAGCGGGAGGGGGGGGGGGGGTCACAGAGTAAAAAGTGAGGGGGTGAACTGAGATCCCCCCTTCTTACACTCATGGTATCCGTGACGCAATGATGATCCAGATAGCGCTTTTTACCAGCAGCACTGTAGCTATCATTAGGGGCGCGGTATTTTCTATAGCTACAGTGCTGCCGGTGTTTGCGCTGGTAACTAAAACAAACGCAAATGAGAATCTGCCCCTTTGACCGCTAGATCGCATCAGTGGCGGCGCCATACAAAAACCAATGGAGGCCAAATGGGGGTGGGGGGTAGGTTTTTTCACCGAGGGGGAAGTAGTTGTGGGTAGCCGCCGGAGGCCCTTTCGCCGAAGTCGATTTTTTTTACCATACCTGATATTTCGTCATGTTTTAACTGAAAAATGGCAACGCAACTCAAGGGACTACGCTTTACCTACATATAGACTAAAGTTTAGTAATATTACGCGTGGGCAGTCATTTGACACCGGGGGGGGGGGGGGGGGCAAGTGCCCACTGCCCCCCAGGCCCCCCCGTAGCGCCGCCACTGGATCGCATTGATGTTCCTGCGTCGCAGATTATCTGCTCCGATTGGGGGACGATGTAGCTCTTGGCAATACTGCATTCGGAATCGGGTCCACGAAGAAAATCTTTATTATTATTATTCGTATTTGGCCACAACGTGACTACATGATCTTTGGGCATTGTACACGTGAAATAAAAGTAAAAAGCAAAAACACATTGTTAGAGGAGGTACGAATCCTAGTTTTGCATGCACGTTAGGACTTGTGAGTTGTGACCAACTCAACAAGCTGTGGCACTGCGCATATTGACGTGCGATAAGTGTACACTACCTGCAATGCAAGCTAACGCGTCTCTATCTTCTAGGGCCTATGTAAATATTACCGTTGACATTCTCTCTTACATGTACGATTGGCTTTCAAGATTCAAGGTTAACTAGTAGTCTCATATTTCTCCTGACGAGCCTGGTTTTCCTTGAATCTACCCAACCTTTGAGACGCTGGTAGCTTCACACTGCTCCGAGCCAGCCGCATGGGACATTGGGACATGGACATGGGGTTGGTCATCCTGTAAGTCTCATATGGATGGTTGGTTTGATTCGTTTTATTTACAATTTTAATTGGATGAGCGTAGCGAGCGAAGCGAAGATTCCATTTCACTACACTGGAGAAAAAAATCCGGAATGTTTTTTTTTTTTTTTTTCTTTTTTTTTTTTTTTTGTATTTTTGTCTGTTTGTTAGCACGATTCCGGCTAAACCGATACTCCGATTGCGATGAAATTTTATGGAGGTCTTCGAAATCTCTGAACTTAGAACTGCCACGTTTTTGAGCACAATCGAAAAAAAATTCTCATGAAAATCGCAATTTTACGATTTTTTTCGATTTTTTAAAAATTTCTTCGACTTACAACACCTACATGCTTTGTCCGATTGTAATGATTTTTTCACAGAACCTTAATTTTATGAATTGATATATTCGTGTAAAATTTGAGCTTTATCAAAAAAATATTTTTTACGAAAATCGCAATTTTACGACTTTTTTCAATTTTTAAAATTTCTCCAGCTTATAACACCTACATGCTTTATCCGATTGTAATGATTTTTTTACAGAACCTTAATATTATGAATTAAAAAATTAAATTTAAGTTAATTTTTTATTAAATTTAATTTAATTTTTTTATTAAATTTAATTTAATTTTAAAAATATCTTCAACTTAGTAATGATTTTTTCACAGCACAACAGTAAATCCGCATAACACATGGCAGCTCAATGCACCAATTACGCTCATCCAACAACGCGGCGGGACTTAAGCGTTTTCCTAGTGTTACACATTTAGCATTGTACATTGTTTTCGCATTGAGTTAGAAGTGTTCATATAAAGTTGGTAGATACAACTCTGTATTATTGGATGAGCGAAGCGAGCGAAGCGAAGATTCCATTTCACTACACTGAAGAAAAAAATCCGGAATGTTTTTTATTCTTTCTTTCTTTCTTTTTTTTTTTGTATTTTTGTCTGTTCGTTAGCACGATTCCGGCTAAACGACACTCCAATTGCGATGAAATTTTCTGAAGGCCTTCGAAATCTCTGAACTTAGAATTGCACGATTCGAAAAATCGATCAAAAAATTATTTCTCGTGAAAATCGTAATTTTACGATTTATTTCGATTTTTTTTTTTTTTTTTTTGACTTATAACACCTACATGCTTTATCCGATTGTTCTGATTTTTTAACAGAACCTTAATTTTTAATATATTCGTGTGAAATTTGAGCGAAATCGAAAAATTATTTCTCATGAAAATTGCAATTTTAGGATTTTTTAAATTTTTAAAACATTCTTCGACTTATAACACCTACATGCTTTATCCGATTGTAATGATTTTTTCACAGAACCTTAATTTTATGATTATTATTATCGTATGAAATTTGAGCGCAATCAAACAATTTATTTCTCTTAATAATTGCAATTTTACAATTTTGCTATGGTGCTGGGATAATGCTAAGGCTTTTATAATTTTCATTTTTTTAAAAAGTGAAAGGTGTTTAAGATTAAAAACAATACATCTAAACATTTACCAGACGATTTTATAATTTTTGTTTTGTTTGATAAATATGATTTTTCCCCTTTGCATTGTTTGAAAATGTATGTTTTTTTGTGAAAAACCTATATTTCCCATATTTTAAATAAAAACCTATAAATGTCATCAATAAGGTGTCCAGTGAATTTGTCAGAATAAGACTTGTGGGCACATTAAAAAAGAAATTATCCTTTCATCTTAAAAACTGTAAAAGAAGTAGGAACAATTGTTAGCAAATGTGCTAGAATAAAAGTTTTGAGGTAATAACATTTAAAGTTTATGAATGTTGTTTTTTTGGTAAAACAACAGAAAATCCGCATAACACATGGCAACTCAATGCACCAATTACGCTCATCCAACAACGCGGCGGGACTTAAGCGTTTTCCTAGTAAATATAAAAAGTATGTTGCGCCTTCAAAGCAAACAGAAGATCGACCGAGACTCGAACCCTTGTAGTGGGGAGACAATGTGACTGTCATATGATTTTCTAGAATCACTAATTCTTTTACTACAAGAAAGAGAAATAATGAAGATGAAGAAATAATGTTGGATAATTATCTCGGTGATGAATGTGGAAGAAATACAATGTAATGATCCTCCTGTTGGATGGAGTATGTGGGTAGTAAGTGAATGGTCACTCGTTAGTGATTCCGCGATGTGTTGTGTTTCAAAGGATTTCACCTTGTCGTGAATATAAAAATATTATAATATCCAACTCGTAGATGTGATGTTGGTTTTCTTCGTCACTCGTTTCATTCGATTTCGAAATTCCGATTAGGCCTAATTTACTGTGTGATTAAAGGGATCGTTCACCTCTTATGTAAAGGTGTACCCAGACGTCTATTTACCTAAGTAGACTCCATGTACAACAAATTCTTTCTCGAAAACAATCATAATCACCATATATTAATTGTTAAATATGTAATGAAATTGACTATGTTTTCGTCACTTCGCTGTACTGGCAACAACGCACGACACGGCCTTGGCTTCGGAGTCGAGTAGCCAGTGTCGCGGCGAACTGAGTTATCGTATTGGATGCTTGGCGAGGGGGGATATGACATGTAGTCAAGTATGGCATACTCGCTTCAAATTAGGTTGAAATAAAAACGCATGCCATGTGTTATTCGGCTCAAGTGTCAAGTGTAAAGGTGTTTACGAAGTGATGTCGTTTTGACAATCGACTTGATAAGCGCACAGCGCACTTGCTGTATACACATTCAAAACACCGTACACCTAGCCGAAATATATATTTACTGCTGATGCCTGTACGTCATTTGTTCATCCTTTTGTAGAATATGCTGTTGATGTGGATTTTTAAATCTTTGTTTGTGTTTGGAATGGTTCTTCTAATTAATCTATATACCATAAGATATATTATGAGTGGGGTGTGCCTGCATACTCGAACGATATAAACAAAAAGCGATAAGCTAATGCTAATGGGACTAAGAAGGAAGAGAATAAACATTAAACACTGCCCAGAAACCTTACGCAGACCTCTTCACATCAGTTGGACACGTGCACTCGTTTCGATCAATCGTTCATGATGACATTGAGGAGTGGTGTAATAGGTGCAAAAAAATAAGAATGTTTATTATACGTTACAGGGCAAGCGAATTCAATTCAGTAGTGTTCGTGTAGAGTTTGTAGGCCTACACAAAGTGTCAAAATGTCAACCGACAAAGAGTCAAATTGTTGCGACGAGAGTGACTTTATTAGTGAATTGCTTGAACGTGAGTCGGCGCAGTGTATAATAACTAAACATATAGTAGTTTTGGGCAGATGATAGTTTTCAAAGATGTTCTTAATATTTTACGCCACGAAAAGCTTTGGAAAAAAACATCCATCAGTACAATATAGAGAAACATTGATGTCTGGCGTAATAAAGTAAGCATACCTCCTCATTGTTTACGTCTACAATTACGAACAGAAACTGATCTAACAGGCAACATAGATTTGTTATTCATTCTGTATACACAAGGTGGTCATAAGGCGGCTTTAAATAATAAATATACAGAGTATTCCATGAGAAAATAAAATAAAATGCCGCTTGGGATAATGATACATTGTTAATCGGTTTTCGGATAGATGTAGTACATGCATAACGCGCGAGAGTTATTCGGGAGGTCCGCGGTCGATCCTCACCCCTGGTAATCCTGACATTTACATGATTACGGAAACTGCTGTTAGCCCATAGCGTTTGGAATTACTTTATTCGTGTAATTTCACTTATTGTGGAATTATGATTGTGCTATAACCAATAAACCAAATCGCTTTTATTTTTTTAAAGTGCAAGTAATTCTGTATCATGTGTGTGTGTGTGTGTGTTTGTGTGTGTGTGAGAATCGCTATCGCGTGTATTATGTTGTTGTATAGGCAATACTTATTCAACTCCACTATTAGGCCTACCTCTCATAATTTACAACATATAACTTTATAAGAACGTGCCAATATAATATTTATTCCATTAAAATGACAACAACGTATGTGTTTAAAAAACAGGTGTTGGTTTAACTGTAACGTATTGTTAATCAGATGA
Source organism: Sweltsa coloradensis (assembly GCA_024449915.1). Classification (NCBI taxonomy): domain Eukaryota; kingdom Metazoa; phylum Arthropoda; class Insecta; order Plecoptera; family Chloroperlidae; genus Sweltsa; species Sweltsa coloradensis. The sequence goes on along the minus strand of JAMZAV010001043.1, from coordinate 48,506 downwards.
TCGCAGGCCTTCCGCTTTGTTTTCAGTAGAACAGACTATCTCGATAGATAGACCGGGACCTGCCTCACGCGTTACTCGCCGCTAGTAGCTGTGCTGTGTTGCAACACCTCGCCAGCTTCGGGTCAGTGACGTCACTGACCCGAAGCGCGCCGATGAATTTAAAGACCCCTATTGACGTAGGTCTGGAAATATACACAATGAACTTAATTTTTATGTTTGTACTTGGTTTTAAGAATAACATGTTAAAGAGGTGAACGGGCCCTTTAAGATAAGATTTCACTCTTCATAATTTATGCCTTGTGATTATTTTTAAATAATGGTTTTCCTATATTCACTAGCATATAACTAAGGAAGCGGGGTCACATATCTATACCTCATTGACCTTGAACGGAAGATTCAACTATTGTAAAACCAAGATTTACCGTCTGTAGATATCATAAATCCAACAACGCAAAGATACACAGTCCTTGACTCCTTGATGAAACTGAGTTAGGAAATCAGCTTGAATTTTCTAAAATTTTCAGTGACCCACTCACTGCAATTATAGCCAGTTGTCGTTCCAGGAAATCAAGGACAACCCCGTGTATTGTGTGTGGGGGGGGGGCAAACCAAGATAAAATTATTATTGATCAAAAAGTCAAACATGCAATCAATTATTTACCTCTCTCATAATTCATGCGCTCACAAGATTGCAAGGTTATGTACATCACCACATCCCCTAGGCCAGAGGGTGCATTTTGACCTAACGGTTAATGAGCCCTTTATCCAATCCAAATAAACAAACGAAAAACAACTAATCTTTATGTTTTTGCATTTGAGGAATAATTAAATTAAATCTGTCAATGTATTATCGTCAATAAACAAGCAGTCAAGAAAAACAGTAAATCGTGTTTACTGTTTTATCTTCTCATAATAACAGACCCATTCCTTTTTTGGCGCAATGTGGCAATGTCTGTCTGCATGGAAATATCGCCTGTAGAAGAAACCTTCCTTGTTGCATTCTGCATTAGCTGCAATACGTCATGCGTTGGTTTTCTTGAGGGAAAGTCGATACAAACTTTATATTTACCCTAGCTTACATTTGCACTTTATACTATGCATTGTTGGTTACTTATATAGGTTCTCAAAGCTTCTCAAAGCTAGAGCTCGCCGTTTGTACAAATGACACGCTACGGCTACCGCTCCACGGAATCAGCACAAAATCACACCCAACTCTATAACAAAATTAAATGTGTCCCAACTAGAAAAAGAAAAACATAAATTTAATAAATTTGAATAAGTGTTTTAATTAGTCTAATTTTATTTTTTACTACGGGTAGCTGCAGTTTTGCAAATCCAACTATGACTGCTTGAGAATGTATAGTCATTTTTAATTTTATTCCAGTGTAACATCTATCGTGGACTCGGACAACTTGCAAGCTGGTCCAGTTTGTTTGCTATTTGCTGCTCATTGAAATGTGGTCGCTCCATACTTTTCCCATTGTTGTCATGGTTTTAACTGTTAATATATTAAACTAGGAAAACGCTTAAGTCCAGCCGCGTTGTTGGATGAGCGTAATTGGTGCATTGAGCTGCCATGTGTTATGCGGATTTTCTGTTGTTCTGTAAAAAAATTATTACTAAGTTCAAGATTTTTTTAAAATAAAATAAAATAAAATAAAAAATAAACTATTTTTTTTAAAATTAATCATAATTTTTAAAAAATAAAAAATAAAAAAATCGCGATTTTTATAAGAAATAATTATTTGATTGCGCTCAAATTTTACTCGAATATATAAATTTATAAAATTAAGGTTCTGTGAAAAAATAATTGAAATCGGATAAAGCATTTAGGTGTTATAAGTCGAGAAATTAAAAAAATCGTAAAATTGCCATTTTCATGAGAAATAATTTTCCGATTGCGCTCAAAAACGTGGCAGTTCTAAGTTCAGAGATTTCGAAGGCCTCCATAAAATTTCATGGCAATTGGAGTATTGGTTTAGCCGGAATCGTGTTAACAAACACACAAAAATACAGAAAAAAAAAATATATATTCCGGATTTTTTTCTCCAGTGTAGTGAAATGGAATCTTCGCTTCGCTCGCTACGCTCATCCAATAAACACAGTCACATAACTGATTTTCACTGGGGGACATTCAATTTAAGGCGCACCAAGCCAACTCTGTAGGCGCCCGCGCCGACACCACCGACGAGAGAACGGTGACTAACTATAGGGACCGGCATATTTAAGTAGGAAACACCAATTAATCAAGCTGGACACGATTCCACCTTGCAATTTATTATATTAGGAAACGCTTAAGTCCCGCCGCGTTGTTGGATGAGCGTAATTGGTGCATTGAGCTGCATTGTGTTACGCGGATTTTCTGTTGTTCTGTGAAAAAATCATTACTTAGTCGAAGATTTTTTAAAATTAAATTAAATTAAATTCAAAATTAACTTAATTTTTTTAATAAATCGTAATTTTTACGTAATTTTAAAAAAAGAAAAAAATCCTAAAATTGCAATTTTCATAAGAAATAATTATTTGATTGCGCTCAAATTTTACACGAGTATATTAATTCATGAAATTAAGGTTCTATAAAAAAATCATTACAATAGGATAAAGCATGTAGGTGTTATATGTCAAAGAATTGTTTTAAAAAAGAAAAAAACCCGTAAAATTTCGATTTTCATGAGAAATAATTTTTCGATTACGCTTAAATTTCACACGAATATCTTAATTCATAAAATTAAGTTTCTGTTAAAAAATCATTACAATCGGATAAAGCATGTAGGTGTTATAAGTTGAAGAATTTTTTTTAAAAATCGAAAAAAATCGTAAAATTGCGTTTTTTAAAAGAAAAATTTTCCCGATTGCGCTCAAAAACGTGGCAGTTCTAAGTTCAGAGATTTCGAAGGCCTCCATAAAATTTCATCGCAATCGGAGTATCGGTTTAGCCGGAATCGTGTTAACAAACACACAAAAATACAAAAAAAAAAAAGAAAAAGAAAAAAAAAAAAAACATTCCGGATTTTTTTCTCCAGTGTAGTGAAATGGAATCTTCGCTTCGCTCGCTACGCTCATCCAATTATGCGTCGTTGCTAGAACGGTTCCAAACTCCAAAGTCGCCGTTTACGGTTACACATTCCTAAGCCGGGAACTGATGGACTTGAGTCCACATCAAAAGTTAACAAACTTCTAACCTAATATGGGAATCGAACCCTGGATTTTCTGCAATGGAAGCAGAACCTTTAACTACAAGACCAACGAGTCACAAATTATGATAAAGTACCGTTTATTTTTAAAGGTTATTTCATAAAACACGGTTTTTCTTCCTTTGAGGAAAATGCTTCAAAGACATTTCATTTGATCATGGTGCAACCAATATGATTCGACATGTCTTCATTCCCCGATCATTACTGTTACATTATGATTACACATTAGTTCATAATAAACAGAAACAAATTCTGTATTTTTGTTTTCTAGCCCAGTTGGGTCACCACCAGTGGCGTACGCAGGAATATATTTTGTGGTGGGGGCTTGAACCAACGACTCGATGAAGGGGGTGAGAGGTTTTCCCCCCCACAATAGCTTCTTAGGCAACTTTTTTATTATACGTATTTTCGAAGTGGTTTTTATGTTTTAGAAGATGTCAAGGAGCGTGCTGAACGAAAACAAAGATAAATTAATAATTGATGAATTTAATTTTTTGCGTAAACCTTGATGATTGGTGGCCCAAGTCCCCCCCCCCCCCCAGGATACACCACCGGTCACAGCACCGAACTTGATTCAAATAACAACAAGAAATTCAGTTAAATTTTCAAGGTACACTAAAATCGTTACATTTTTAATTCTGACCCATGGGAATAATTTTTATGTCCAAACTCCAACTGCCCAACCCTTTCTCATGGGCTCCACTCGCATTTGTGACGCATCCTTGTATCATAAAAATAATTCGTTATGTTCTGCATAATAGTATTGCTTCTTTTAGACGAGTAAAATGCCACAAGGTAATAACGCTCAACCCTTGGTAATAAACGATGTCTATAGGTACAGACAGATATTAGGGTAAGTACCAAGTAGCCTTCAGTCCAGTTCGATATGAAACCGGTCCATCGGAACGACGCAAACCAGTTTCCCTGGCCACTTAACGCCTCTGTTTCTTTATTACTATAGTTTACTGAACCAGATTATTATAATTTGGTGCAATGTCATAAAATACATCCCCAGTGATTATTTTGAAAGGGTATTCTCGAAATTTGTCTTGAGTTGTGAGCATGCCTGGCTAGCGTTATTAATAGTCCAGTCCAGCCAAACCGGAATAATGATTGCGATGTGCCTGTGCCCCGTGGTATTTCATCTTTGCAATGATGCTCTTGCATCCAATTCAATTTGTTATAAGTTTACTTTTTAACGTTTTATACTTACTTAACTTAGCATAAGTAGCATGCTTCTGTTAGGTTTCAGTTTGAAGTAGGGCCTAAATGTAAAGTACAAAATATGAAGTTAATATATTATAAGGTAATTAAAATATATTTTTATGAAGATAAATAATACGAGGCATAACATTAAACTTTAATTTAATTGCTTTAAGAGATCACCATTACGTTCGCATACAGTGTAATACACTACACTAATAAAGAAAATGCAATTTGTCTGTCACTTTGCCAACGCACGTCCTTGAATATTATATCCAGTATTATAAGGTTGTGCACGGAAAAACCATTTACTATGGAACAAAACCAATTTGGCAAATTTCGTCAAGATTGTAATAACAGTTTTATTCATCGTTCCTCGAACACAAAATTTGATTCATAACACGATAATGACAATTTCAATTTAAAAGTCACCCTTCATGCCTATTTTCTGATTACGACGAAGGATATGTTTCGGTCTATGCTCAATTGTGGTATTACAAACATTGTATTTGTACTATTTTGTATGCCTCGTGGTTTTCTTTTGTAGTCGCGCACCCTGCCTTAAACCTAATTGTTGTGACGTGTACGACATGGTCTTCTGACAGCATGCATTGCATTTGCATGTTTATAATCTACATCCCTATTGAAGTATCAAGTCATTTGTTGTCAAATGTCAAGTTGCCAGCAATGGCGAGGGTCGATTCACAATAGTTTGTCTTCGCCCTGATTTGATGTACTTTATAAGGTAATGACACGGAATGACAAATAAATATATAAACACCCTTAAAACGATTTTACCCTGAGAGGCAAACACACAATTGCGTAACTATGCAGGATGTACCAACGATTCTGACTAAAGGTCCTCAATCAAAACTAAAAAGGTAAACTGATATTAAATCCGGCCCTTTAAAATGGCTCTCAAACATTCAATCAATCAACCATATCATCAATGACGAAATCATTACCATTTAATTAAAAGAAACAATAAAAAATAAGTCTGAATAGAAAGCTTTATCTTATATATTAACAATATGACCGAATTGGAAGACGTGAGGAAACAGTATCATACATCAGCATAATGGGGACGAATCCCGAAGAGGCCATGGCTTTTTTGGTAAAACATTAAATATTCTATAATTGCAAGCTGAAGCAGGTTTGATTTATGACAGTGTTTCTTGTTTTTGAAGGATCGATTTGAAGTTTTAGAAACCACACAAAATGCAAAGCATAAGTCAACTGACACTTACTCTTATTTCGACTCAAATTACTAACAATGTGTTTTTGTCATATGTGTTTCTGTGTCAAAGCCGTCCGCGATGGCATTGTGGCGCATACACGGCTGGTTCGAAGCGTACGGCTCTACGTGGACGTATGTTCGAATCCCGCATAAGGCTTGGCTTTTTTGCAATCGTCCTTCATATTCATATATCACCCACCACTCATCGTCTCGAATAGCCTTAGTGCATTTCTATGAGAAGCATTGTTATTCTCTGTGTGTGTCAAACAAAGGCAGACTGAACTTTGTATTGAAAATAAATTAAGTAATCTATTTGGAATAATTTATCCCACTAACCTGAAATCAATAATCTTAATTGATTATATATTTTGTTTCAAGTGAATAATTTCGTCGCGCGGTTCTGCAAGTCGTCATGCACTCACTCGGCCAAAGAGCATGACGAGAAGTATTCAGAGCGCATTGAATGCAAGTCTGTTGCACTCATCAAAAGAGCGCCCAATTGTTACACTACACTTACACCCATGACCAGAGACGATCATAGGTGCGCAAAACGCATTTTCATGAAAAATATAATAATATCAACATTGATTGATATGTTTAATTCTGAGCAATTAATAAAGAATCAACTATTAGACTGTATTACCATACTTACAACTTTCCGTCAGCAAACCTGCATTTCTAAGAGACTGGTGTCATAGCTAATACATTAAATCATGTAATAATTTTAATTTACAAGGAAAAGCATTTTCACCGATAAACACATCAAATAATTAGTCAACCGCATTGATTGAAGGTTTTTCCGGCAATAAGTATCTAATAGTACTGCAATATATGTCACACACATCTTCCAGGTTCAAACCCCTAAGTCAAACGCTAATGAGGATGAGTCAAGGTAATCACATTCAAATTCTAGAGGTGAATTTAATAGATTTACAATACAAAACATTTACATTATTACCGACAGCCCGAGCGAGTTCCGCTGAGAGAAAAAGGCAAATTCCTGTTTGAAGTTATCCGAGGGAATCAATCCAAAGCCGCCCAACTCCAGTTATCCATGCAGCTAAAGACGTCACACATCACGATTTCACGGTATCATAACAATAAACAATCGGAACCCAAGTTCCAATTGCCATGGCCATGGCTAAACTTATCAAATTGATAAAAAATAATTAAAATGTTGCGACAGGAAGTTTAGGCCTGTACAAACAAAACGTTTTGATCACAAATACCGCTTTCAAATGACCGCCTTATTCAGTGAAAAGTATGGCCGGGCCCGTCTTCACCCGAGCCCAGCCCGCGGGCTAGGCCCGGGCCCTTTGCAGACCTCTACTTTGAGGTACCTCATAGGACCTTGGGAGGTTACGAACTTCCTCTGAATTTGCTCGGCCTATCAGTCCATCACCCGGAATAAGAAGGTGAAAGTTGGAGAATATAAATATCTAACTGAAGCACATTATGTCTAGATCGCTGTGAAAGTGAAATTATTATTTAACGAATATCATAGTTATTAAACATTTCGAGTTTATTGACCAAGTATAAAATTTCCACTGTTTGTGGGTTCAGTTCCGGGACTTGGCACCACATTTTGTAGAGGTATCTGCAAGTAACTACTGTTGTCTTAAAATCGCCTTGACTTTAAGTTAGCACATAAATTCTTATGCAAAGGGGTATTCACCCGCTAAACTAAAAAAATATTTCATTCGGGCTTCAGTTTAGAGAACAGAAAAATTATCGGTTCCACCATGACACTGAATTTTTTCCAAACTTAGTTATTTTCGGGCTAGGTTCCATCAGCAAAAATCTCCCATAAGAAATAACATGGGGACGATCTATATGCCCAGTGCCCGTGACCTTGGAGGGTTTTGATCCAAAAAATATTGGCCTTTATAGATACTTTGCAACCTTTTCTTTAAATCCGTTGTTTTGTTTTGTAATTTGGGCAAGTGGTTCAGTCAAAATATGCAAATTACCAAGGAGTGTGATTTCGGAATGCATATTTTTGCGTGTTTCGGATGTTGTAATGGCCATTTTAGATTGATACGATGTTCTACTATCTACGCGGAACCAAAAAAGGTCGCTTAAAGCAGATTTAAGAAATTTCCCAAAACGCAAATTTTCGTAAATTTCAAGATTTTTTTTTTTACAAAATTCGTATAAATTTGAAAGTAACAAGATACACTTTTAAAATTCTATTTTAGTCAAGTTATTATGTTCTAGATTTTTGGTGAAGAATATTTTTGGAGGGTAAAATGATCTTGCTATACCACGTGCTGTCACCTAACGTGGTTTGAACTCTGCGAAAGGAGAGGCGTCGGATAAATGCATACAGTTCTTTTATTTATTTATTATTTATTTAACGTCTATCCTATTCAGTTATAAAAAAACTGATTTACAAAGGAGGACAACTAAATAAATCTAATTACATAGATGCAGAAACTACAATTAACTACATTTAAAGTACATATTTTTGAAATATTAGCATTTTAGCAGCACCAATTTTGTTAACAAATGAAAATAATATAAACTGTATTCAATTAATGAATCAAATATAAAAAGGGTGGGGAATGAAAAGAAAAGGAAAAAAAGAAAAAAGAAAAAGGGAAGAAAAAAAGAAAAAAAAGAAAAGAAAAAAACATTAAAAAAGAAAAACGAAAAAAAAATTTAAATTATTAATTTCTTCATCGCACCATTGCATAGTCATCACTCATCACTCACCACTCGTCGTCACCTCGAGCATTGAAAGCTCGAACAACATAAATCTCCACAACTGAGGCCATCGTGAATGAGAATTGGTCATAAGTAGCATAGAAAATATTTCACACCATCTCAACATAACATTTTAAAACATGTTATCACGAATTACTCTTGCGCCGCCTTACTTTGCAAGCAAGCCTATTCAAGCCGAAGTTTCAGAAGTCAACGGGACGGGCTCGGGCATACAGCAGTTTCCTCTTCATGTTTGCCTTGAACTTGAACCTTAAATTCCTTCAGCCCCAGTGTTCACGTTTGTAGTATAAGAATAAACTTTAGGCAAATGCGACTTGAACCAGTGTACAATTACGTCATAATGCTTCTTAAAATACAAAGCAAAATTTTTGAGTTTTAATTAAAAAATCTTTCATTAATGTGCAAGATCACCAGACAACCCAACACATGAAAGGTGGATATTGGGTATGCCACATAATATAATATACCCACAAATAATACAAAATTGTATTAAATAATCCAAGTCTGTAAAGAGACCGGTGCACTTCCCAACGTAATTAGCTATAAAATAAATTATACGAAGATATTTTGAACGGTTTGGCCGGGGAATCTTGCACACAACCAAACGATATCTGGTATGAAGGTTAGGGTGCTTTACGACTAGCCCCCCCCCCCCTTGTTCAGGTTGAATTCATGAAATGTATCTACTATTTATGTTTACATACATACGGTACTCACTTCATCAAAGCTCTCCTCCTCATTCTTCTTGTGCATGCCCAAAATGAGCCTTTGCACACAATCGAAAAATATGGTTTAATTTAATGCATATTTTGTTAATTTTTTAACCAATTAGCATATGATAAATATGAAACTTTGATGGTTGTCAAGGAAGAATATGTCAATTGCTATTGTCAATATATATAGTCATATAGAATAGTCAATATATATTGACTATTCAAAGTTATAGCGGTTAATTAACCAGAAAAAATACAGAAATATACCATTTTCACACAGTCAAAATCACACCTATCACTTTTATTTTTGTGACGATTTATCTTTCCTGAAAGTTTGCAATTTGTCATTCGGTTTCCTGATTTGTACAAAGTTTCATACAAGATGTCTATTAGTCAAAAGATGGGAATAAAAAAGATAACATGCAAGCCTACCACCTTGGCAAGGCTTAATATTTTAAATAGGCCTTACACCCCAAGTTTTATCAAATTTAAACAATTGCGGATGTTTTGTTATTGTTATTTCATTCAACATGGCAATTTACAGATCCACAATCAAATACTGATCTTTTAAACAGCAGACCACATTCGACCATATATTTATGTTGGGGTTTGGGGACAAGGGTTGAGGAAGAATAGGAATGGACGTTCTTAATATTTAAAAATAACAACACATCGTGTTTAATGAAAATTTCTAGAAAATTATATTTTTCAATAGTTTCTTTCATTTTGAAATTACAATGAACGTACATATCATTCTTGATCATCATAAACGCAGTATTCATCTAATACAAAATGATAATACCATACAATCATATAATCGGTTGCATTGGAACACATATTGATAAGTTACTCGCGGAAGAATTGAGAATACACGAGGGTCCGGGTGCGTTGTTCCCTACAGAGTTGACCCTTGTTCAGTCGCAATGGAACACAGAGTAGGAAATAGTGCATTGGACTGCATGGAATAATGTTCAGTACCTTAGTAGGAAACAACGGTGCATCCGGACCTAGTCTACCAAGTTCACAAAGTCAGAAATGCACTATGAAGAAAAACAAATTTTGTTGTTGTAAAGATTTACAATAAATAGACGTAAGTTGGTCAATGGAATGTTAATGATGAGAAAATACAAATTAAAAATGTTGAACTGAATCTATATCGATAATTTACCAAAACGAATGTAATTGGAATCCGAGTGCATGGGACTATGCAAACTAAGCAGGACTAGTGACAATATCAACTTATTATTATGTTGTTTATTAATACCAACGCCAATGGGCCATAGAAAGGATGTACAGAAATCAAAGGTAAATTTACAGAACTGATAAATATGGTTATGATGAAAAAATATAAATAATAAGTTATATAAATACAAAATATAACATGCAGTTACTCAGCACACTCAACAGTTGCTCAGTTCGTATGTGGAGGTATAAACAAACTAGCCTAGTAAAACCAAGTCAATATTAAAGTAAAATAAATTATATATTTTTTGTTGTGCGGTGTTTTGTAATGTGGAGATTGCACCACACATTAAATAATCATACTTTTAAAATATCCAGTGAACAAATTTAACGATAGTCTCCTCTTTCATACACTCTCCAGATAAATAATAATAAAATAAACAATCACTATTCATGAAAAATAATCTAAGAAATATAAAAATCATTACAGACACAATAAACTGAACTTGTATCATACACAACATAGTCATAATTAAATAGAGTGATAATAATGTAAACCTGACAATGACTACCGGAAATATGGAATAATACACATTCCCTGTGATAAATGTTACATATCATATTGAGGATCGACAATCATAAAAACAATCATTTAGCCACTAATTACGGCAAATGACTTTTTGAGATGGATAATCTACAAACTGCAATGGATATGGTGCATATCATATTGATTATCGACAGTCGTGTGTGCAATAATTATTGAGCTGCTACAAGAGCCATGATCAACTTACTGCAATGGAAATGATACATCATTTAAGATGATGCGGATGGACAATCATTGGGCCCCAAATTAGAGTTATGATTCTGAGATGCATAATCATGAAAAGGAACGGGCACAATTATAAACCAAACGTTCAAACATTTTTAAAACTCGCAAATAAACGTTCCATCCCTCAACGGTGCAATGGAATTATGTACATATATCTTGGTACTGGTGTTGAGGACTCTTGACAGTCGTACCATCACTGAGCAGCTAACAAGGGCTACATTCTGATAATTTTTATGTACCACCATCTGCAATGGAAATGATTCTAATACCAATTCTATTCACCGTTCGCAATAATAAAGAAAACACAAGAAAGCACTAAGCGCTAGTTGCATTAAAAACTACTACATTACAGGATACTAACGAAACATCACATTTTTGCGAAAGTAAAAAATTAAACAAACATCTTTCAATTATTGCCACTTCACGTTCTCCAGTTCTACATGTGAATAACTAAAATCACAATTGCTTGTTTTTACAATAATATACTTTTTTATAATATAATATGTAAGAGATATTGGCCATTTGCTGCCCCTGAATAGACTAAGGCACTCCAGGGTCAAATTGACCCCACAGCCAAAAAAACATCGCCTCTCGGAATGCCTCATAGAGAAATATATAGCATATAGTATAGCCTTATCATAAATAATGTACCAGTCTCTTAGGGTGGCGCATATTTGAATAATTATAAGCAATATAAAATCGTTATTAAAGGGTCTAAAGAAATAACTAATGTAGTAATATATACAGAGTAGGTCATCTGTTTCTCGCGAACCTACACACACTACCACCCTACTGTTGTCGACACAATGCTAAAAGACATGACACACTGACTAAAGTGGTATGGTCCACGCAAGAGGTCATGGCTTTGAGCATCGCGTTGGCAAGAGACAGAAAGCAACACAACTCGCATACAATCGTCCTCAAAGCTTCCAATAAAAAAGCATTTAATAATAAACAAGTTATATATCAAAAATACGTTAGACTTACTTAATCGATTCGCATCGCACACACTTGAAATTATTCTCTTTACAATAGGCGCCAGTGTTCTAAGTTTAAATAAAATATTACAAGGATTTTTTTGTTGATTGAAGGAAAATAAATAATGGTGCCTGTTGGGATTATAAAACAAGTTCTGCAGGTAGAATGAATGTGGGGCACTTAGTTACCGGCTTGCAGCCCAGGGAACATGTGTAGCTTGTTGAAGACGGGCAGTCTTGCCTCTGGAGAGTTGGGTGGCGGGGAGCCCGAGGGGGGGCTCGGAGACAAGCCCGGGGGGGACTGAGGGGGGCTCTTCCTGCCGAGCACAAGGGGCCTGAAGCCCTCACCGAAGCTGAACGCAGTGTTGGCGGGCGGGGAGCCGGGCTGCGGGAAGATGTCGGTCTCCGACGAGAAGAACGAGCCCACCGAGTTGGTCGGCGACTGACTCAGGCTGGAGGTCGGCGAGGGGGACTCCGCCGTCGAGCCCAGGTAGAGCGGCTTCAGATGGGGAGGGTTGCGCGAGGACTCGCCCTGCATCATGGGGCACTTGGTGCGAGCCTCCTCCGCGTTGTGGATGAAGTGGCATCGCGGTCCGTACGGGCAGAAGCCGATCGTGTGGAAGGTGCGACACAACTCCGTCTTGTACTTCGGGTGGCGCACCAGGTTTCGAAGCTCGTGACCGCCATGGGCGAACTGACACTTGTCGCCGTACTTGCACGAGCCGGACTCCTCGAAGGGACGGCACAGCTCCGTCTTGTAGCGTGAGGTGTTGATGTTGGCAGCCTTGGCATTGGCAGCCAGCAGCGCCGAGGGACAGGGCTCGCTCTGTGACCTGTCGAGCTTCCTGTGCAGCTGAGGTTGTTGCTGCTGTTCCCGGATGTTGTCGAGGATGATGTTCTGCACCGAGTTGACCAGAGAGGTGACGGCCAGCTGAGCAGGGGTCGGCGCCGGCGTCGAGTTGCGCCTGGAGAGCGTCGCGTGGGGCGGAGATGCCGAGCCGGGGGCGGGGGGCGCCCCGACGGCTCGCTGAGACGTGTCCGCGCCCCACCTCAACACCTTAGCGTGGTGCGTCTGCAGGTTGATGTTATTCTGCTGCTGCTGCTGGCGATTGTTGTTGTTATTTTGTTGGTGGTGCTGCAAAGAGAAGAAAAAAACTAGTATTAGACAAGTGAACTAAACGTCCATCCAACCAACCCATGCTGTTTCAGCACGACCAGGGTATATCGATAACAACAATGTCAAGGGCAAACCGAGAACTTGTGGCGAAGAATGTGCACGAAAGCAGAACGTAATCGAGGGATTGCAAACACCAAACTGCTGACTGGCGCTGTTCCGCAAATCATCATAATAAAGGCGGCGGGGTCACGACCGACCTCGCGTGACCCCGCGCCTGCATTAGACACTACAACATTACCACACCGGTTATCGTTGACATAAGACGAGAAACACAAACAACTGATTAGAAAACATGCGAGGAGGATTTGATTTGGGGGGGGGGGGGGTGCTTCCCCTGTTCTATTATCGGTTTGTTTTATGTTTGAATTTATACTTCTAGGTCTATTCTTGCTCGGTATTCCAATGTAGACGAAAAATATCTCCCCCTCCCCAAACCCCCAGGAAAACAAACAAATAAGTCAAGAATCCGACTGTCCTTCCGAGTTCTCAGCATATACGACACCACCACGTGTATCAAATGATCATAATTATGAAGGTGTTGTGTTTCAGCCGCACCAAATGAAAGCACAATGACAGAAGTAACAAAGTGGAGTGGTTGATATAGCCAAAACATCCGACATATAATATACTGGGAATACGACACCTGTAATTGCTGGCACACTAAACTATTCCAGAAAGCCGAGAGCCGACCTGCGTCGCATTTTAGGGCGGTATTATAGTTAGAATGCCGATACAGCCACAAACAAACGAAGCTTGCATTTTAAGAAAACCGTTGCGTAATTGATTTCTTGGTTTTACTTGTTTGGTAAAAAAAGAATACAAATTCACTATTCAAGGCAAAATACTAAAATAAATAGGCCTACCACACATTTTATGCTCAAGCCCAGTAGTCCTAACGTCAACGACGTGAGTCTTGGAATTATTGTCTTATTTCAGTAATACAAACAATGAGTAAAGAACGTCGTCGTACAAGAAGCGTCCCTGCGTAACCTTCACAGTGGCTAGCCGTCGCCGGAAGTTGTTTACTTCGTTAAAATATCAAGTGAGTGAGTTTCCGGCGGCATGTGAAATTTGACTGGAGTACTGCCACGCCACGCCACGGTCCGCCGCTGTCTTGTGACCTTGACAAGTCCTGTGGCGCATCACACGCGGAGCTGGGTCAAGGACACGCAGCTTACGTAACAAGAAGACAGGTTGGTTGGGTGGACTGGGGCAGCGTGCTACACCCGCCTCGACCGGGCAATCGAGACGACGCGCCTTCAGTTCGTACCGGACGACTAGTATTTCACTAGCTGCAACTTCCATCTCATCCTTTGATATTGACTTACGAGGTCAAACAACACGTACAAATGATACCAGTGGTTCGTTTGTGCCGGTACGCAGTTAGTTATAATACATTTTTAAGAAAAGTCAGCAATAATCTATCTACATACAGTATTCACTACACGAGTTTTTTTGCGTTTTTTTTCCAATTCATAAATTTTATGACTTGGGGTAAATTTTTGAACGAGTTGCGAAGATTTCAATTTCGGGACCCAAAGAAAAAAAAGCCCGCGTGTTCTTGTATTTTTGTCTGATTTGTGGGTGGCGCCCTGCTGGACAAATGGGAACTCCGATCTAGGTGACATATTCAGGGGACCTCCGAAATCTCTAAACTTAGACCTGTCACGTTGTTTGATACAGTCGACTTCATGAATATTATCGTAGGTAGGCCTACTTGTAACTTTTTCGATTTTTAGTTAAAAAAAAAAATCGTCCGAGAAGGAATTTTTGTATGCACTAAATTAATAAGGGAATTAATATGATATGTCAAGTAATTACTCGAGTAATTGTATGAATAAGTATATCTAGAAAAGGTGGAGATACGCCGTATGCACTTTAAAAAAAAAGTAAGAAAGTGATACGGCGTGTATCGCCACAAGGCTATTATTTATTGTAGGCTAGTCGCATTGCCTTCAGCCAGTCGTCTTGATCAAATTAATAATATTGAATTCACATTATGAAATAAGCAAATTGGATCAACACTAAAGTAGTGCTTGTAGATACGTTATTTAACTTCATGCCCTAGATCCGATTAGATAATAATGGCCCTCGGCCAGACGATAACACACCAGGCTTATTTTCGAAGACAATGAGCTGCGTAATGAAATGTATTTGACGGTGGGCGTTATCGCCTGGTGGCACTTTATCAAGGTCATTTGCAGCACACAACAAACTGTCGGAAAACAAGCCGCTGTAGTGCTAACGTGTCAAGTACAGACTTCCGAGCAATCACATCGAGCCCATCAGAAGACAAGACAAAATTATTGCAAAACGCCGCTAAATAGCTATAAACAGCACAATTTAACGACCATGACTAGGTGGGTGTCTTGAGAAGTGTTCAAGGTAGTGGAAAGAACGACAGAACATACGCAACGCAATGTACTCAATTCAGACTGTTGGATGAGATCGAAGCAACTTTTTTACATCGCACATTTAAAAATCGCTTTATCGCCGAATACAGCCTCGGGTCGGGCTCACTTTTGAGTTTTGACTTTTGACCTTCAATATTCACCCGCAATATTGAAACTTTGGGAGGCGCGCGATCCAAGAACATTACAACATCCCAATAATAATTGTAATAATAATTGTCTCCCACTCAAGCTTAGGAAAACTACGAAAGACAATCGCCATAGTATTATAAAAAGTTAGCACAATCTAACAGTAACACAATCTAACACGGCATACTGGTGCTATCGGTAGGCCTAGAGCTTTCTCAGTGATATTTCAGTTGACATTTCTGTCAATATTAGTCCTAACCGAGGTAGGGTACCGGCACAATTTGGAATGGGTGAACTTGGAAGCGTTATCGTTATAAGACCCGCATAAGACTAGAGGAAGGATCAACTTTTGGCTCATCCTTCTTGGCTCACAATGTTTATGTTATCTTTTATTTAATTTTACCCAAATTTTTTCCATATTGTGTACTGAAACGTCGTTCTCTCAAGAAGTACTTTGCAACAATTGATAAGATTTGCATTGGAAAGCCATAATTCACTTCCAACGAATGATAGTCCAGAGTCCCCATGGACATACAGTCACACACACTGACAACGAAGCCCACACCACACAACATACAGAGATATGAATAGGGAAGAGCTTTCTTCTCCCAAGCACCCAATCTTCTGGAGTATCATATCGTCGCCGTAATCAACACTGTAGTCTAATAGTGGGTATAAATTACCAAAATATGACGTCAACCCGAAACATAATCATTAAAATGAGACATTATCAGCTGGCTCGTCATTGCGAAACTAGCTGGCCATTATGGTTCAGTTAATCTGCCAAATATACTCGAACAAAAACCAAGATAAGTCTATAAATATTCGTTTCGTCTGTGATAAAGCTCGTCTCACTTACATGCAGCGCATATTTGAGGAGAGAATGGAAAGTGATGGACGTGACGTGAGCTGCGTGAACAAGCGACGATAGAGACAGATCTACGTGCGTAACTTATCTCGCTCGTCGAGGAGAAATGGAAAACATTGTGAAACGTTGAGAGTAGTTAATGACCTGTACCTAATCAACACGACTTAACTAACGTTGGCTACGTGACAGGCTGGCTGTTCCGTCTGATGTAAGCACGACGACCACATGCATGGGAGTCATACGACGTCTTGTGTAGGGGAGGCAGGCGCAGACGCGCTCACATGAAGCCATCTCATTACATCACGCAATTCTATCACACACACGTACAAATAGGAAAGAAGCCTTCGCCTGCCAATATTGCAATAACTGACACCTACCTAAATAATCGATAGTTTATTCAACTTCTCCCACTGAAAAGATCCGAACCGAAAACTATGATTTTTACGTTAAAAGATAGGAAATTTCGAAGTAGGCTAGTGACGTAATATTATGTAGGTAACAGTCGTAACACAGCTAGGATACAACAGTATCTAAGCGACTTCGTGTTTTCAATAATTGATTATCGAACGATTATCAAAAATATTATCGTAATACAAGTCATGATAGGAAAAATCTACAGCCCGTCCGAAACTGATGAATTTTGACCATTCTAAACAATAATAAAAAACTATTATCACTATTTATTATTCGGTTTGGACGGTTGGGCCCTGTTTGGAAGAATGCTAGGAAGAATGATTATCAAAGTTTGTTTGGGATGCAATTTTAACATCAGGCTATATTTTCATCATTTATGTATAGGGAACAATGATAAATAAACTCTTGCTCATACCTGCGTAAGGTAATGATTATCAATGATATTATAAATTTAAATAGTAAGTCTAACTGATCCCACGTTAACTCTGTGCCAACCTGAAGGTGATATTAAGCACAGGGACAGGACAGGGCGTACTTTTAAGTTTGACACAACAAAATGTATGCGTACATCATAATTTATAACGTTCTCGCTATTCGCTTGGTTTCTTGCACAATCGGTTGTATGAAATTCGTTGGCGAGAAAGCAATCGATACTTGCCGTTTTTTTTCAAGTGTTTGGTATAAAACAATATTTATAAAATTATGCCAATCTCGATTTTTACAGCACTATATTATGTGCATAACAAAGCCGTTTGGTGACAAGTAACACAATGGAAATGGTGGCGGTACTAAAGTGAACAATACTCAATCACGAGTAGGCCTAACATAAACAAACACGCCGAGGGAGCCTGAATATCGGCAATGTAGTGAGTCACGCGTGTGTCTTTACCGCCATTACAACGCAAGGTGTGTGAGTTATTTTTTAATTAACAAATAAATCCCTTAGCCTGATTTAAATAAAGTTTTAGTTAAATTAGATTTTTTCGATTTGCTAAGTTGGTGGGCGATTCAAATAGACTTCCGCAAAAGTTTCAGAAAAAAAAATACAAATTTAAGGAAAACTTTGCAAGTCAGTCACAACTCACAACTCTTGTGTTTGTAGCTCCAAAGTCCAAATGAAGTAAAAATCCACTTGATTCGATGAATGATGAAAAATGATCTGATACAAAGTGTGCAAAGGTGTCTCATTGTGCGAGATAAGTGCTCAACAGAGAATTATAATTATTAACATTTATAGCCTGAATAAAGCAAAGGCATTGGTTTAGTTTACAAATAGGCTGCGGCCTTCTTGATTTGAATCTAAATTTTGATTCTCATCTGGTGTGTGTCCAAATCCTAACTGCCAAATACAAAGTTCAAAATTATTTTCCCACCAATGACGGTTTGTTTCCGCAAATTGTGGGTGTATTCCCTATCGATGCCCGGATCCCACGGTGTAGTACAAACACCTGCCTGCAGTGCATCTTCCCAGTCAGAGCTCAGCAACCTACACAAACCACATGTTACGAGAGTACGCCTACGAACTAGACTAGTAGAGGTGGTTTATTTATATTTTAATGTTGTTGATTACATTTATTCTGAAGGGAGGACAACGTTACAATAATGATTCACCGTACAAAATACTCACAATTTGAATACCTAATAAGCTCCGCTACAGTATACAAAATAGGTGACCAAAAACTATCTCGACCAATGTAAAGAAAAAATATTAACATAATTGAAATGAAAATACAAAATGTGGACAAACCTTTAGTAAAATTACCAAGGCCTTCTCATACATAAATTATTAATTATATGAATATATTTTTCAAAAATACGGAAAAAAAACTTTTTAAAAATGTCCTAGAGCTTCTTGGTAAATGATTTGATTTTTTTACAAACAGGTTAAACCTAACATTAGTGTAGATAGTAGGTCCCATGTTATGTAAATATCCAATTAACTTGACAATATTGTTTCTTGTTAATATTTTTACGGGATTCGAGCAGCATCGACAATTCCAACACCTGTTTGAGTCGGTTCAAGTGTAGTCGTCATAGCACGTGACATGCAGTCTCGCCAGCGATAGCTTCACCGACAACCACAAGCTAAGCTAACCAGCAGGAAACAGCCACGACAGATTAATAATACATGCATTCAACATGACATTCAAGGTTCTGGGGAGACGGTAAGCGTTCGCATCGCTCGCAATAAAGCTTACTATACAGTGAAACGATAAGAATATCAACAGCTTTTACTGCACTATAGTAATGAAAGTTTTTGATCAGGTGGGGATCAATTAATATAGTAATTAATCTGTTGAAATGTACACTGTAAATAACCCACAGTTTAAAAAAATGTCGACGACTCATTAAGTCAGCTTCTACTCGGGGCTGCGCTTGAAAAAGTTCAAACAATAGTTCAGGTTTTGAAGAAAACTGATATCACAGATAACAGACTGCTGATTAATTTCAGCATTATAGTAGGGTCTAGCCTTTACTATGTTCAGTTTAAATTCATATTTTTAAACTAACAGGGGCGAACATAAAAATCCGAGTAACGGGTGTAAGCAATCACTTATCACCTACCCTGATACCATGACATGTCGTGCTCCTTGGTACATAATGTTACGGAAAGAATGAACTGCAAAGTATTATGAAATGCGCATGAAATACACTCGCGCAATAATATGCGAGCAGAGAAGTGAGTGAGTGATATGGGAATTTCAACGTGACATTCCAATCGGACACGCAATATAATTTCCTAGCGTTAGTCACATTACTGAGCTAATAATCCTCGTTTGATATATGAGAGTAATTTGTGCACATGATGGAGGCGAGGAAAATGCAACGTGTCAAGTCATTATAGGACACCACTGGCCAATAACATGCTGTGAGGGCGAATGTCGCTAATAAATAACGCCATTTGAGCCTTCGCGTACAGCGTTTTCCAGACAGTTCTAATGCAGAGTGGGTGTGACAGAAATAAATCTGATCAAGGACCTATAGTTCTATCATTTCTACTATGCTGTACAAACCAGCCTTTATTCGTCAAGAAGATAAAATTCACAGTGTGGAAACTTCTGGTTTATTCCAACCATGAAGTGGTCGACTAATTCATGCTGCGATGAGGTCATTTGGGTTTTGTTTACATAACAAGATAAGTCTTATTAAAACAAAAAAAGGCTGGATAAAAACAATGTTAAAAAACAACGCCCACGCAAACTAGTAAACAATGGGGGGGGGGGGGGCAGACTATCCCTCTTAACATAATTTTGAATTGTTTTCGCCTAGCTCACGTTTTTGCAAAATTAAACAAGAAAATTGCTATTACAAATACCTGCTCTGTATACTATTTCGTTCTGACCCACAGGTGATTGGCAGGCAGCAAAGAAAGGTTGTTGGAAAAAAACACTACGCTTCCTAAACAAACACACGCACCCCACACGTGTGAGTCACCGTGACCGTTAGGGCACGTAGCCTACTCCTATCGGATCGGGTCTCCTCCGCACAGCTGCTGTACACGGTTCGAGCCTCACCACTGGCATTCACTGCAGCAGAAGATGCACAGAAAGCCTAGGTTGCAATCAACTTGGAACAGTCGAATGGAGCGTAGCAATATTTGGGAATTTTCCTAAATGTAAACAAGCCTATTGTACCGTAAGAATAACTTTCGAACAGCAAGCACGTAGCCTACTCCTATCGGATCGGATCTCCTCCCTGCTGCACACGGTTCTGTTCGAGCCTCACCACTGGCATTCACTGCAGCAGTAGATGCACAGAAAGCCTAGG
This sequence comes from Sweltsa coloradensis, assembly GCA_024449915.1. Lineage (NCBI taxonomy): Eukaryota > Metazoa > Arthropoda > Insecta > Plecoptera > Chloroperlidae > Sweltsa > Sweltsa coloradensis. The sequence goes on along the minus strand of JAMZAV010001043.1, from coordinate 27,677 downwards.
TTGCAATCAACTTGAACAGTCGAATGGAGCGTAGCAATATTTGGGAATTTTCCTAAATGTAAACAAGCCTATTGTACCGTAAGAATAACGTTCGAACAGCAAGCACGTAGCCTACTCCTATCGGATCGGGTCTCCTCCCTGCTGCACACGGTTCTGTTCGAGCCTCACCACTGGCATTCACTGCAGCAGTAGACGCACAGGAAGCCTAGGTTGCAATCAACTTGAACAGTCGAATGGAGCGTAGCAATATTTGGGAATTTTCCTAAATGTAAACAAGCCTATTGTACCGTAAGAATAACGTTAACTTGTAGGACAGCCCACAACTTTTCTTTCTGTTCGCTCCATTTCCTCTTTGGATAATTTAACTTTCTCTTCAGATAGCGAAGGCTGTCAGGCTCAGTGTCAAGTCTATAGGCCGGCACAGTAGCCTACTTAACCCTGGCAATGGCACCACACACCATGTGAAAGCGCCACGCCACGCCACATCGATTCCGTCAATTTTATTTACTTCAGTTTAGTCGATTCACAACTTCAACAAATCGTAACTATTTTTAAAACGAGGAAAAAAACTTTCTTTTACGCAACGTTAATAGCCTAAATTGAGTGTTAATGCGTACGACGGGATAGTATTAAGCAACAGGAGGGGGGGGGTTCTGGTGTTAGGCGTGCTAGGGATATACTTTTGAGATTCGTAGGCCTAAACAGTTTTGAAGTTAGTGCGTTTCGATGTAAGCACCAGAGTTGATGAATTGATTTTAAGTAGTATATTGAATTAAAGCATCCATGTCTTACAACTTACTTAGCACCCTGGGCCTCTTCATTATTATCATCTGCGTCAGTGTGTGTGATAGTTATCAAGTTCATGTAAAATGTCAAAGTTGGCATCCGTGCATTTCGGTTTCCACTTCCGCTGGTTGATTTAGCGTAGGGTCTAAGAACAGTAGCCAACCCACGTACTAATCATAGACTTGCGCAGCCTTGACGGCTAACTGAATACTGGTTATAATATATTCATGATTATTTTACCATTTTTCAGCTCTGACAAACCAGGCTTCGACGGAATGTGAGGGTTTATTCTGCAACGCTTTAGACCACTAATTTCTCAAATCTTAGTAGGTTGTTCAGAAAGAATACGTGGGTGTCCTTATCATAGTTTTATATTTTTTCCACTTTTCAGCTCTGACAAACCAGGCTTCGACGCCCGACGGAATGTTTTATTCTGCAACTCTCACAACCACTAATTTTCATCATAAAGATTTCAAATCTTAGTAAGTTGTTTAGAAAGAATATGTGGTTGTCCTTATCACAAGTTTGTTTTAAAATTGCAGTGAAATATTAAATTATAAATGATTGGTCGTAGGCCTAGGTTACAAATGGAAATGTCGCCTGCTAGAGACCAGTGGCGGAACTTCGTTTCATGGACCCACCCGCAAAATTTATATGGCCTACACACATTCATAGGCTCAGTGTTGAATTCTGGCTTTTCAACCCGGGGGGTTTGGGGGGCAAAGCCCCAGAACAATAGCGCCGCAGCCGAAAATTTTGAAAATCTGGTTTTTAGAATGCGTCTTGTGCGTTTTAGACAAAAGTTCTGGGCTGAATGCAATACCAAAATAATGTAGTTTTTGTCAGTTGATGTTGTGTTGTGGACGCTAAAAGTTCCTAAATATCCACTACATTTCACCTCCTCAAACCGCCAGATTCCTAAAACGGTAATTTTACAAACGAAAAAAAATACAGTATTTTCCAAACAGGGTGATATACGCGGTTTGTTTTTTACAATTTTTTTTTTTTAACGGGGCCCCCTAAACTAGCTGAGTCCGCCCACAGTTGCGGGCTCTGCGGGCGCCTAGTTCCGCCACTGCTAAATACATGTGCACTATGAATGATATCGCTATCGTCACCGTCTACAGTACACTATAAAACCCAGTGTCGCGGCCGATTACCCGCTCGTTCGGTCGACTACACCGACTCAAATCCAGGTGAAAGCATGGATGTCATGACACCGGTGCACTTGATAACTATAAATTAGGTACACCAATCGCTTCACTTAGCTTAGTTAATCGTTACACATACCGGTACACAAGCTACGAATACGATATCCAGCCTTTCGTCAAGCTTGATGGTCGAACTCACAATAAGTTGGTAGACTCAAAAATCTTTTTACTATTTATTTATTTCTGCCTCGGTTAAGCCTATACCAGTTAAGCCCGTCAATTCATGAAGACAATCATTGTTGCAGTTATTTGTTGGGCACTCCACAGCCCAGGACGTTATTCGGGGCACTGGGCACAAACAAACGGGAGAGGTTGAAACCCGCACCGGGTAATTAAAACTGCGTTTGCCGGTTGCTCCGACAACTTTTGTCGAATTTCAGCTCGTTTTTTTAAGTCCCGCCGCGTTGTTGGATGAGCGTAATTGGTGCATTGAGCTATGTGTTATGCGGATTTTCTGTTGTTCTGTGAAAAAATCATTACTATGTTGAAGATTTTTTTAAAATTAATTTAAATTAAATAAAAAAATAAACTTTAATCTTTAATTTTTTTAATTAATCGTAATTAAAAAAAAAATCGTAAATTTCCGATTTTCATAAGAAATAATTATTCGATTGTGCTCAAATTTCACACGAATAGGCCTATATTAATTCATAAAATTAAGGTTCTGTGAAAAAATCATTACAATCGGATGAAGCATGTAGGTGTTATAATTCAAAGAATTGTTTAAAAAAAGAAAAACCCCGTAAAATTTTGATTTTCATAAGAAATAATTTTTCGATTGCGCCCAAATTTCACACGAATATCATAATTCATAAAATTATGGTTCTGTGAAAAAATCATTAAAATCAAATAAAGCTTGTAGGTGTTATGAAGAAATTATTAAAAAATCGAAAAAATCGTAAAATTGCGATTTTCATGAGAAATAATTTTCCGATTGTGTTTAAAAACGTGGCAGTTCTAAGTTCAGAGATTTCGAAGGCCTCCATAAAATTTTATCGCAATCGGAGTATCGGTTAAGCCGGAATCGTGCTAACAGACAAAAATACAAAAAAAAAGAAAAAAAAACATTCCGGATTTTTTTCTCCAGTGTAGTGAAATGGAATCTTCGCTTCGCTCGCTACGCTCATCCAATAAGCTTGAGAGTTTCAACGACTTCTATTGTTGGTTGGCATTTCCAATCTTAGGCAAGTTCATAGACAACTAGTAACTTATGCAAGACAATACCATACACACACCAGCTGGTTATTTCTCTATGCACACCAGTAACGTTCATTTACTAGGAAAACGCCCAAGTCCCGCCGCGTTGTTGGATGAGCGTAATTGGTACATTGAGCTGCCATGTGTTATGCGGATTTTCTGTTGTTCTGTAAAAAAATTATTACTAAGTTCGATTTTTTTTTAAATTAAATTAATTACATTAAAAATAAACTTAAATTTAATATTTTTTATCATAATTTTAAAAAAAGAAAAAATCGAAAAATCGCGATTTTTGTATGAAATAATTATTTGATTGCGCTCAAATTTCACACGAATATATAAATTCATAAAATTAAGGTTCTGTGAAAAAATCATTACAATAGGATAAAGCATGTAGGTGTTATAAGTCAAAAAATTGTTTTAAAAAAGAAAAACTCGCCAAATTTCTATTTTCACGAAAAATAATTTTTCGATTGCGCTCAAACTTCACACGAATATCTTAATTCATAAAATTAAGGTTCTGTGAAAAAATAATTGAAATCGGATAGAGCATGTAGGTGTTATAAGTCGAAGAAATTTTTTAAAAATCGAAAAAAATCGTAAAATTGCAATTTTCATGAGAAATAATTTTCCGATTGCGCTAAAAAAACGTGGCAGTTCTAAGTTCAGAGATTTCGAAGGTCATCATAAAATTTCATGGCAATTGGAGTATTGGTTTAGCCGGAATCGTGTTAACAAACACACAAAAATACAAAAAAAGAAAGAAAGAAAGAAAGAAAGAAAGAAAAAAAAAACATTCAGGATTTTTTTCTCCAGTGTAGTAAAATGGAATCTTCGCTACGCTCATCCAATCAACGCTATCAGGCGGGCCTATACAAGTTCAGATATGCAAATGCGAATCAAAATAAGCCAAAAACATCGAGGTTGTGGCTAGTTTGTATAGTGACTAGCTAGAGAGAAAATGAAATTAGTGTACTTTGACGCTATTTTATGCATTTACATGGATTACCTAACAAACATCAGCTGAACGTGCCTCGAACAGTCAAAGGCAGGTGTATAGCAACTGCTAGGGAGTAGGTGTGTGGTGTAACAAGTAACAACAACAAAAACAACAACAACAAGCAAGCAAGGCGAAAACGGCTGATGTACCAGCTCCTATAGGAGCAAGGACGTTCGCAGGAATTTAGTAGGGGGGGGGGGGGGAGTATAAATTTATTAAATTATAATTAATTGTACTTTCGTGTGACATGAGGCTTTGGAAACAGAGCCCAAGATCAGTAATATATATAGGCTGTATATTTTACTGACCTTGGACAGAGCCCCCAGAGCTAGAGACGATTTTTTTATAATCCGAGTTTTTAGAATGCGTTTGGTACGTTTTAGAAAAAAAGTAGTGGCCTTAATGCAATACCAAAATAATGTAGTTTTTAATGCAGTCGATACTCGAACCTAGAAAACCACCAAAAAGAAATTGGCACGCTTCATCCGTCCGTGTTGTCATTGTAGTCGCCATCGAGGGAGTGAAACTCCCCTACTCACGGGCCAAACTACGAGAAGGTTGCGAGTTGGACTTTGATGGCGAGGGGTAATGTATAGGAAAACATATTCTCAGGTAGGGTAGGGCCTATGTGTTATTCTTATTACACTATTATTGATACGCGGTACAATGTCCCGAAAACCGTCGAATACTAGGGCGCTTCGCGCAACGCCTTTTATTCGATAACATTGTTTTATAGAGGATTCCAGCCCCCCCCCCCCCTGCGGACGCCCTTGCCTAGGAGATCTATTTTCGTTTCACGTTGATGGGTAGGGTGTGTCAACAGTTACGTCAAAATGCGCCACTCTAGCCTAGGGGATGTGGGGGGTTGGGGGATGGGAGGACAGAACAGTCAGGGGCGGGGAAAAGTGAACGGAGGGGTAGATAGGTTATCAAGGTCAATCGAAACCCCCCTTCACGGGAAAATGTAACACCCGCGGGGTTTAGGGGGTGTGAAGGAAAAGGGCAGGGTAAACCCGGGGGCCCCACGCCCTTTGATCGACGGGCCTGGGTCGGGCCGGGGTGGTTGACGGGGCCGCGGTATCGGGTTCAGAAAAAAACTGAGGGGCCCCCACGGCGTTTTGGCTCTCAAGCCTCATATAAAAAAATACCTGCACCTGCTTTTGACCCGGGTTTGAGGAGGCTTTACAAAAGGATTTCAAAAGGTCAAAAAGGTGAAGAACAAAACAAACTCCCCTTTTCATTCATACGAGGGGCGACCAGGGGGGTTTTCGGGGGACCGTTTCAACGAGCATGTACGGGCCGGACTACCCCCTGCCTTTTTTATTCCCCTTTTGCGCGTTCTCTTTGACGCGTGCAAAATTTTCCCGCAACGACGGAAGCTACGCCGCGACGCGAAAGCCGGGCCGCCCCGGTCCCACGGGTGTGGGCGCGGGGTTTTACCTTTTTTATACCTGGGGCCCCGTCAAATAAAAAGGCCGTGGGACCCCGGCTTAAATCTGCTAGGGGGGTTAGTGTTACTGCAACTACCAAAAACCCAAAAGGTCCCCCTGTATCTACTCCTACGGGGGGTTTTAGAACCCAAAAGAAAGGTCTCCGACGCGAAATTAGAACCCATTTTGGATAAAAACCCCCCTTTTTTTCGTCTGGCGCCCACTATTGCGTTGTATTTGGTGTTGTGTTTTTTTTTTATATTTGGCATATTCTCTCATTCAAATACGGGGTGTGTAGCCCCAAAATTGTTCGGAAAGCCCCGGGGAAAGGGTTTGACTATTTAGATTTCCTTCTTCCTCCGAGAAGAAGAGCTAAATGGGTCTAAAATTGCAGGCGTGATGGACAGCATTGACAGTCCAGTTTGATAGGATGTAAAAACCAGGGGAATTGCAATTATATTTTTAGTTCTGTATTTTAAGGGTAGGGACTTTGGGCCCCAGCAAGTTTTTAGAGTTTAACATATTTAATTAGGCTGGGGGTGGGCTATCCTTTGGGCGGGCTGGGGGCTGGGGGAGGCCCCCCAAATATAGCCCCCTTTAGGTTGGGCCCAAATTTTTTTATTGCAGGGAAAATTCATAATAGTACTTTAAAAATAAAGGGAAAGGGGCCTAGGCCAGGCCTCCACAAAACCAAGGGAAGGGCCGGGGGCCTAACCCAGGCTTTGGTGATCCCTTCTCCATAACCCTAGCCTGGAAAGGGCCCGGGCCTAGGACCTTGGCCAATTTGTTTTACACACAGCCCTGGTCAAAAGGGGGTTTAGGTAGGCCTACAAACAAAAACCCCAATTCAACATGGGGCTAGCTAGGCTCTACAGATTAGTTAGGCCTACCTCTGAGGTTTAACGGTACCGGTACCTAGCACTGCCTTAATGGGTTTAATTTGAACGTAGGTCGGGACACAAAACAATCCTTACTCCGGCTAAATTAGAGGCCGTCAATCTATCTTGTTGTTGTGTTTTGTCTTCACCCTCAGTTGGTAAGGACCGGTGACATTTTCTAGGGCTGTATTTTGGGGCGTAGATCTAGGGCCTAACCCCTACCCTGCCTGTGTAAATCATTTTGTGGTCTAGGGCCTCCTAGTAAATTATCAACCCTACTGAAAAAATAGAACAAAACGTATTGTCCCTAGGGCAACTTTACCCCGTTTACCGTAGCTAGGGTTTAAAAATAGCAGTCGTAATTTACCGTCACGGGTTAGCCCTAGTTTACGCAAAAAATTATATGAAAATTTTTCCCGTAGCTAACTTTTTGAATAGCCGCAGGGTATTTTGTATGGAAAATTGCATGGGGGAGTGGGCCCTACATAAATACATGTGGTTTGTTTTGCTTTTTAACCCCTCCCCTAACGAACCCTGGACCCAAAAAGGCCTACGGTTTTCTACCCCCTATGTTAAATTTTTATTGTGCCGAACGCATAGGCGTTTGGTAAAAGTTATTTTGAACCGAACATGTCCAATTAAAAGTATGTAGGCCTGGGCCTATTAGCCTCCCAAAATATAATCCCGCACTTTTGGCAATACCGCAAACTCAAACCCTGACCCTTAAAATTTTGCATTTATAAATAATTAAAATAAAAAAATTTGCATTTAGGTCTCCCCACTCAGTTATAACTGATTTTCAGGGGGACAAGTCCTTCCATATGTAGAAGCACGGGATGTCGTATGCGGCAAGTTTGGCACAATCTTTTCTTACCATAATTAACCTAGGCCTACGGCTACGGAAACCTTGGGCCCAATGTAGCCATGAATTTGGACTATTTAGTATTTATCTTGTTAAAAATTTGATACATTGTTTTTCCTTTTCCCCCCGGAAACCCCAAAAAAAGCCCCACTCCAGTGCCACCCGGCAAGAAACCAGCCTCCATGCAAGCACCCCTTCAGTGTAGACCCCCGCCACCAGTGCAAGACAACCACCCCTGTGCGGGCAAACCCGTTTCCAGTGCAAGACAACTAGCCCCCGTGTAGAAACCAGCCTCCAGTTAGACAACCGCCCCCGTGCAAGACAACAGCCCCCAGTGCAAGACAACCACCACCGGGGCGGACAACCAGTTTCCATGAAGACAACCAGCCACCCTGTAACAACCACCACCCCCGTAGACAAAACCAGCCCCCCATGTAGAAACCACACCCAGTGTAGACAACCCCCCTCCCGTGCAAGCAACAGCCCCCAGTGTAGACACCAGCCACTGTGCAAGCAACCCCCACCTGTGCAGCAACCAGCCCCCCCAGTGCAAGACAACCAGTCACCAGTGTAGGGAGCCAGCCCCCTTTGCAAAATACAAAAAGCCCTCTGGGATACCAACCAGCCTTCATGTAGAACAGTTTTCCCCAGTGACAACAACCAGCCTCACTGTGGACAAACCCCATCTGTGCAGGACAAACCACCTCCAGTGCAGACAACCAGCCACCCGTCATACAACCAGCCTACTGTAGGACAACCCCCCCTTCATGTAGGACAAACGGCCACCAGTAAAATGAAAGACGAAAGCGGGTTTTTTTTCTACCTAGGGGTTTTGGAATAAAAAATTTTTATTTGTGGTTTTTTTCTTGGTCATCAAATTATTTTTCGGCATATACTGCTCCCGTAACTGGGGGTTTTCCAAGCAAAGGTTTCCTCTTATTCCAGCCATTTTGGAAAATCGGTTTTTCCCCCCTGTCGGTTTGCTGGTTTTAGATTGATAGGCCCTACTGCGGTGAGGTAGGCCTACACTTCGGTGCAAATTTGGAAAAAAAATTTTAACATAAAATTTCCCCGTGGGGAAGTTTCTTCTTTACTCTGTCATTGCCAATTAGAAAAACTTTTTGAAGACTTCTCCAAAAAATTTTTTCAGGTAGGCCCCCCGGCCTGGCTACTTACCTTCGCTGCACTTCCCTAAAATTTTGGCTAATTTTTCCCCTTTTGGGGAAATATTATTTTTTACTCGTGCCCTGTGCCAATGAGAAAAAATATTTTATTTATATTTTATCCTATTTAAATGATAAAGCTTAGGCTTGGTATCTCTTTGAAAAGGGGTCCTATTAAAAAATTATATAAATTTTCAGCATTTTTTTAAATTTTTAAAAAATTTTGATTTAGGCCAATTAGGCCTAATAATACATTAAATATAAAAACCCCAAACTATAAAAAAATTTTTTCCATTCTCATTGGTAGGTTGGGCCAAATATCCCGCTTTTTAAAAAAAACATGTCAAAAAATGTTTTCAATAATTTTTTTGAAAGTGCCTCCAGGCCCGATGCTTGGGCGTATTATAATTTTACAATCTTTTTTACTGTTTTTACTAGAGTTTTTATTCATATCAATGAAAATCCTGTTGTAAATCCAACCTAATTAGTTTTTCCGGTACCGGAATAGGCCTACCTATGCTTTTTATTTTAGCAACTTAAATTATTTAATGGACTGTTACATTTTTAATAAAAACATGATTTTTTTTTGTTTGAATTAGCCTACTATAATTATTATTCCAACCATTTTATCTAGTTCCATTCCTTAGAAATTTCCCTTCAATTTTGTTTTTTTTTTTCCATTGACAGGTACAAAGTTGTACTAATAGGAATTTTCAAAAAATTTAGCCCAACAAAGCATATTATAAGTTCTAAGGGAGGCCTACAGATAAAATGATGGAGCCACAAATAAATTAAAATTAAAAGCCTGATATTGCATGACATTTTATTGTATTTTTTTTTTACTTGGACCCATTGTAAGTATGCGTTTTGGGGGAGGCCCCCCATATTACATGTCAAAAACCTAAAAAATATTTCCCCGATCACCTCAGGTACTCTTCCTTTTACTGTCCACCCGCTTTTAAAGCACTGCTACACCCAAATATATGTTTTTATTGTTTTCCCTGCCCCCCCCCCCCCTTTTAAAAAACATCAATGATAAGCCTACCTGAAAATTTGGACTAAAATACAGGTTGAAGGGTGCATATTCTCAAATTTTTATTGGGATTTGTTTTATACAATAACCCGGGACCGGCAGTGTGCTTTTTGTTTTGGATAATATCATATTTATTATTAATAAAAGGCCTGGCCCCACTCCCTCGCTCCCTTATTAATAAATTGCAAAACATTGAATACGGAAAGTTTGCGAAGTTTCAAGTTGGGGATTCTAAAGGGGGCCAGGAAACGTTGAGGCCTGCCTTGTTCCCTGATTTGATACAAATAAAATATAGCCCATTATTTTTTTTTGTAATAAAATTCTTATAGGCTTAATATTATCTTGCAAGTAATTTGAAGTTACAAAGTGGCTATTCCGATTATTTGGATTTGGCCTTGGAAACGTTTAGGCCTACCCCTTTTTCCCTGGTCTGAAAAATAAAAATATAGCCCATTATGTTTTGGGAATACAAGGCAATGTAGCTTTTAATTTGGGGTAAATCTTATCATTCAAAATAGGCCTACAGTTTGAAGTTTCAAAATAAGGCCATTCCAGATGATTGGGATTGGATGATTTTGTCTTGGAAACATTACCTTTTTGTTTCCCCTGATACAAATAAAATACAGTATAGCCTATTATTTTATGTAGCAAAACCCTATGTAGCATTTCATTAAGCCTAAACAAGGTCTATATGGGCCCAAAGGCAAAATATATGCCAGCTTTATAATTTATTATCATTTTAATTTGATTTAAATTTTTTCTGCATTATTTTGTTCAGATAATTAAGCCTTTTTACGCGACGCTAATGCTTATACTGATACAATAATTAATGCTGTGTTAATGGTTCAAATGAGTATCTTCCCGTGGACAATGCATTCGGGGGCCCGCGGCCAATTTTAAAATTCGCCGCGAATTTACCCACAGTTGTGATCCATCATGGCGGCCCCATAGTGGAAGTGTATCGGACGACCTTACTTGGCCATCGGCCTGTGCGCGGCAGCGAAGCCTAGCGGAAATCCAGTGGACCTTGCCAACAAGCAAGTGCCAACGGCAGGTGCAACAACTGCTAGGAGGGTTAGGTGTTTTGTGTCAACGGCACGTGTACCAACCAACTGCAATATGGACTTTTGAACGTGTGAACCGGCTAGAGTTGTTTATTACGCAGTTGCCCGGGGCATCGGCAGGTTTGGGTCTGCCTGCTAGCTGCTAAACAGGGAAGGCCGGAAGGCGTGGCGTGCTCTCTTGTCTGTATGACAGTTCTTTCTACATTTTTACCTGTGCTTTACTTGAAAGAGAAAACGTGACTACCTACCTATTGAAAATGTCTGTAAACATATGAAAAAGTTCCTGTCGGGTGGGGGTTATTAACCGGACTGAAAGTACATAATAAATTAATAACACATACTCAATGGATACCGGAAAACTTCTGTAAATATACCAACCACTTCAAGAAATAATAGTTGGCCTTGAGGTTAGAAAAAAGGTCGTTGGCTGACAACACACACATAATGGTGCAAATAACAAAGTAGTAGGAAGTAATTCGCATTTGCATTAGACATAATCTCTCAATAAAATACAATAAACAGGCAGTAAAATCTGTATTTAGATGTAGGCCTACTCACTACAAAACTGTTCAGTGAAGGGCAACAGTCAAATAATGTGCTCCGGACGGACCGACATATCGTGACTAATCGGTAGTTCGGAGACAATATTATGAACTGGACTTTCAAGGGCAGAAGGCAAATCACAAGTTTATTCGCAGGTGGCATTTGGCATGGAGGAAGATTACGATCAGTGTTGGGTAAGTTTCCGCAAAAAAAGGAACTTTAAAAAAAAGATCATGCAGTTCCCTCACATAAAAAAGGTCGAAATAATAAAAGTTCCTTTATCAGATACATTATCATTTGGTAGATAGGCCTGCATAAGATTTAGTTCGCGATTTCCAAGAATCGTCGTCGCGAGCAAATATGACAGGTTCATCAATCGAGGTTACGCCCCCTAAAAATGATATGCTACCGGTACTGTTTTTTATCAAATGATTTTCATATCTGTATCAACTAAATGTGTTTTCAAATGTAGAGGCATGGTGGGTTTTGTCATCTCTAAGAGTAAAAGTAACTTTGGCTTTATTAAAAGTTCCCCCCCAATGTGTAACTTTTGTGTTAAAAGTTCCTCTAACTAAAAATGGAACGAGTTATTTAAAAAGTTTCCAAAAAAGGAACGAGTTCTTTTTTTAAGCTCAGCCCTACTACAGACAGGAGCGTCATATGAGTCTGACGCCCCCCCCCCCCCTTGAGACACCACAACATACAGCCACCGGTAAAATGTAGTTTTCCTCGAGGTAAGAGTTCAAACAGACTGACACGGGACACGCGTATCGTGGGAATAATAATATGGCATAAAACGTGTGTGGGCTTACACTAACAAGAATCGATCCACACAATCCTAATCGTATTCGAACATTAGTAACCAGCCCTGACATGACAATCCCTACATGTTTCAATGTAGGCCACTACTAGGCCTACTTATTCCACCGCATGTACTTAGTTTCATTAAATATAGAGAAAAGCTATAGGGTCGGGGAAGCAAACAATAGTATTATGAAATGTAATATGACCTGACAAAAGCGTAAACGCATAAAATAGCGGAAGAACATGCATCTAGGGCCCAACATTGAACGTAGGCTTGCGGAATGAAAACCCCCAAATTCCTTGGTGTCGTGTGGTAAATAGGAGAACAGATGCACTTGAAAAAACATATTTTTAACATTTTTGAATTGTCGAGTATAGAAGCTTGCCCCAGATACCTTTTTTAAATAAAGGATCGATATAACAAAATATCTAGTACCGCAACTGTTAGTTAGGATTGAGATTTTTTAAATCGGGACATAAATTTTGGGGGAAAATAACATCAAGACATACAACTACGATGTGAGAATGCATGCACGAATGGTCAGTCAGACCCGTCCCGTCCATCCATTAGCAAATTAACTACGCCTACCGGTACTCAACTCTCACACACGACTCGCGACGTCATATTGCATTCCGCATTTTTTAAAGTGCGGGAATAAAAGGTGCTCAGACCATGGCTCTGACAATAATAATTATTACTGAATTGCAGTTGATACGGGCGCGTCAACCGTCATGTTACATTTGCTGAGTGACTCGTGGAGAGAACTGAGGGCACTGGCAGCTTTGCCTAAATAGAGATTACTCAGATTTCGAAGCAAGGAACCACAAACCAGTATAATACTGAACTTGATACCTACTCGACAAGAAAAAGTGTCAGTTTACAGTCTTGTGTTTGTTAATAGCAGGTTCTCACACTCCGCCTTCCCAACTGAACGTAAACAACACGAAGTGGAACCCTTTCATTCTTTCACTCTCACTCTCACCGGGAAATGGGCAGCGAGCGCTGTTGTCACTTGGCCATAAAACACCTTCGGCGTCAGGCCTGCATATTCACGCGGCCGGCCAGAAGTCAAAGAGTCCAGCATTGTAAGAGTAGCCTACCTAATATCAAGTTCGGTGACTTTTAGAGAACAGAAACTATATTTTTCACGGCTGCAAATTGGGATGTCTGTGAACTGAATACTACGAGGTCTACCCTAAACGGATGTCTGTGAACTGAATACTACGAGGTCTACCCTAAACGAACCGATTTTGACACTTTTAGACCTATTCCAATCAGAAGAAGGCCCACATCATGTAGAAAAAAAAAAAAAAAAAAAAAAAAAAATTTAAAATTATTTATTATGAACTTTTCGAAGGTCTAATTGGGTTAAACCCAAAAAACCACCAACTTTTTAGGTTTTCGAAAATTTTTTGAGTTCGTTGTTTAGAAGGCTGGAGGGTAGTGATGTCCTAAATACGCAACGAATGAAAGGGGGGTATTTTTTTTTTAAAGACCCGATTTCTGAGTTGGGAATAGGGAGGGGAAAAAAGAAAAATTCCAAATAGAAACCATTTTCCCCAGATTTTTCCGGGTTTTTGAAAAAAAAACAGTAAACACGCAAATTTTCGATTTCATAACGACAAAAAAACTTTCAGAAACACGTAACCTAAGCTAAGACTAACAGATTTTTTTTGGTACGATTTTAGAGGCCCTACGGGATACAAAATTAAGGACTTGAAAAAAAAATGGCTTTCTACTTCCACACAAAAACTGTTCTAAAACAGATGAACAATGAATAGTAGGCCTACACCAAAATAAAAAAATGTTTATCGCGTTTTCAAAAATTATGTTTAACATAAATTATCTTGAAACATCACAAACGATTTAAAAACGTAATCTAACGAATTTAAAATGGGGATCCCTTTACTAATCATGGACTCGTTAATAAAGGGAATTCAAAAGTTAGGGGGGCGAAGGCCTACAATCATTTTGGTGCTGGGGGGGGGGGGGGGGGGTTTTTAATTACACGGTGGGGTGCAAAAAATATTTTGCACAGCTTGAGCCTTTTCACAATTGGGGAAAACAAAACGTCCCCGGAAAACCTTTCCCCATTGTCCGGTTGGGCCCCCACTTTCCATTTTTTTGGGGAGCCCCAATATAATCGCGGACCCGACCAAATTTGCCTAACCGTTTTTAAAAAGCCAACGTACTACGTAAAGTGTAAAAAAGCCCCCGGGTTTACATCAGGGTTACCCCGGGCCTAGGCCCTACCGTTGAATAGAGGACTTAGGCAAGCTTAGCCTGGCCTACGAAATCGCGAAAGGTCATTGGTTCATGGTTGGTAGACGCTAAACGACTGGACTAGGGGAGGGCCCTAGGACTAGGTAATAGTATTTTCCGCCACTTTCCAGAAGTTAAGATTTCAATTTTGGTAAATAAATAATGAGAATGAGAGGGAGAGGGCTAGGGCAATACTAAGCCTAGTAAATTATGAGTAGTACAGGCCCCTCGGCCTCACACTGTGAAGAATACACACCGAATCGAGCCCGTCAGGGCCAGGCTGGGAACAAGAGTCCGCGCAAGTGTCGCTTTCCCATTCGTGGCCAAGTTCCTCCTCGATTTCATCGCTCCACAGGACGTATTTTCTTTCGGAACCGTTTGCGTCACTAGGTCTAACTGGATCGTTTGCCCCAGCATTATTATTAGGCCTACAGGTTGAAACAGTTTCCGAATTTCCCATCATGGGGATGTTGCTACATAGGCCTACACTCAAATTTAGATTTTGCGCGAAAAGGGGAGTTTAGAATATCGTCGAGGCCTAGACTAGTCACAATCTATGAATTGACGGTATTTAAACTAGTGTTTAAAATATGTGAGGTGTGGTAAATAATTTCCATAGTAACACCTGTGGCTGGCGTTGCATTGTTGGATTCGGGAGGCTCAACAGGTTGATACAATAACAATGTGAATGCCCTATCTGTACTAGGCCTATACACCTGCACGGGGCTTAGGGCACCTAGTCATACACCCTACCAAGTTTAGTACCTCTTTATTATGCCCACCTTACCACTAGCCTACAAACGGAGTACTAACTTTTTAAAAAAAGCTCACAACTTGTTGTAATTAAAATTTAAAATTTTGGAGGAAAAGACTGGTTAAATGACTAAAGGTTGAATTTTTTAGGAATAAAAAATAGTGTTGAAAATTGGGGCAACCACAAAGGTCCCCCGTAGAGGCTTAAATTCCAAATTTAATTAAGGTGGCCCCCTTTCCCTTCTAATGAAAAAACAGGCCCATTTTTTAGCTTACAATATCGTTTACTTTACAGTAAATAAGTAGGCTACAACATGCCGGGCATAACGGTCGGCAGAAACATTTTTGATATTTAAAAACAAAAATTTAAATCATGAGTTTGGCGGCATTTTATCATGGAAAAAAATTTAGTCAAAAACTTTTAAAGAAATAAAAACTTATGGGTTATCACGAAGGGAATGTGAAAATTTTTTTACGTTATTTTTTAAATAAAAAATCCCACTATTTCCCCTGCGTTCGATCGACCGCCTGTTACGACGTTGTTCACACGACTCCCACCCCTGCCTATAGAAGACGCGAGACGCAGGCGATGAAAACTGTTTGTTTGGGCGGAGCTCCCGCGGGAAGCGCCCAATCAGAAGACCCCCTGGTGACGTAGGCACGTGACACATACCCCCCGACCCCCCCAACAAAAAAAAAACCCAAAGTGTTTGATTCAAGATTTAAATTTGATTTTGTTTCGTGCTTTTGACGGGGAGTAGTGTGGAAAAGCGGGTATAAAATGGTTTCTACTCGTAAGCATACCAACACGTTTTTTAAAATAGTTATGACAGGGTGTTTCTTCCCGAAGCACGTCCCGTCACCTACAAAGGGGAATCGAAGAAAAGATATCGAAAATTATTTTTCTGGAATGGGGGGGGGGGGGGGGGGGGGAAACCCCCCTAGCGTTGAATGATTTTTACACAATTTTAATCGCCACAACAGACGCAGCGCGAACGCCGAACGCGACCTTCGATTGATGATCGTTTTTTTTTTGCATTTTCCCCTTAACAAGGATGAGGATGTTTTGGTGGGCCGGGAGGCAGGGGACGGGCTGCGTACCCAAACTTCATATATGCATACCCGGCACCTCCACAAACAACGAGATTTGGACGCTAGAAAGAAACAGAAATCTATTTGTAATTCTTCGACGGTATTTTATTAAGTAGCTTCGCTCCCTCTTTCTTGTACTCACAAACCCGTACTTGTCTCCAGTCCAGATATATAGATCGTTATTTTCTTATTCGTTATTCCATCTATGAAGCTGACTTCGAAAATGAGAAGTTTCCAACAACCATACTTTTTATGTGTGGTATTTTATTGCTAATCGATAGTTGTATATTTTTTACAAAAATTATCATGCCCATCGCATATCACCTCTTTGATGTGAGAGATGTGTTTGAACATCAACTAAGTTTTGTTAGAAATGTTATTTGTACTCGAAACCTGTTCGTGCCGGTTCGTGCATTGGACTTGTCCAGTTTTGCTTGAAATTATCATGTGAGTGAAAGATTTTTTTCAAATAACTAGGGATGACGTTGTTATTATTAAAATGAGTTTTCGAAATGATTTAAAAAATTAGTTTCCCGGGCAGAGTTTTGCGATAAATCTATTCTACATGGTAATCATCTATTCTACATGGTAATCATCTATTCTAGATGGTAGTCACCTATTCTACATGGTGGACACAGGAGATACCTCAACTCAGCTCTACACACCATTTGAAAAATCTATTGAGGCTACAGTTATTCGATGAAACTAAAGTATAAATTATTACTATTTAGTATTTTTTGTAGCTGCTTAAAACATTTATATACATGATTAATTATCGCATCAAGGAAAAGCTTGCGGGCAGGCAGGCAGGGCTTTGCTGATGTGATGCAGTCAGTAGAGGGAAATTTCCCAAAAAGACACCGGACGCCTACAAAAAGGGTTTCAGCAGAAAGGTTACATAAGAATATAGACAGATATAATAGGAAAAAGCTTAAGCCGCCGCGTTGTTGATGAGCGTAATTGGGCATTGAGCTACATGTGTTATAGGATTTTCTGTGTTCTGTGAAAAAATCATTATTAGTTTAAGATTTTTTTAAAAAAATTTAAATTTTAAAGAAAAAAAAACTTTTAAACTTTTAATTTTTTTTAATTTAAAGTAATTTAAAAAAAGAAAAAAACGTAAATTTTTGATTTCATAAGAAATAGTTTTTTGATGTGCTCAATTTCACAAGAAAAAAAATTTAAATTTATAAAATTAAGGTTCTGTGAAAAATCTCAAAAAACGGATAAAGATGTAGGTGTTAAAAGTCAAAAAATTTTTTAAAAAAAAAAAAAACGTAAAATTTCGATTTTTTCCATAAATAATTTTTTGATTTCGCTAAAATTTTTCAAGAATACTTAATCATAAAATTATGGGTTCTGTGAAAAAATCATCAAAATCGGATAAAGCATGTAGGTGTTATATAAGTCGAAGAAATTTAAAAAATCGAAAAAATCGTGAAATTGCGATTTTGTGAGAAATAATTTTCGTTGTGCTCAAAACGTGGCAGTTCTAAGTTCAGAGATTTCGAGACCTCCATAAAATTTCATCGCAATCGGATTATCGGTTTAGCCGGAATCGTGTTAACAAACAGAAAAAAAAATACAGAAAAAAAAAAAAAAAAAAAACATTTTCCCGGATTTTTTTCTCCCGTGTAGTGAAATGGAATCTTCGCTCCGCTCGCTACGCTCGCTACGCTCATCCAAAAAAGGTGAAACAATTTTAGAGTAGGTCTGGTTTAAGATCATGATGTTTTTGGGCTATACACTACTCAAAATAAACAAAGATTACTCAATACCGTGTCAAGTGGTGCCGCGTACATTGGAGAGACAAAGAGACCTCTTTAGGGGAGGTTGAAGGAGCATAAAAAAAACGTCACGCAGCTAAAGTATGTTCCTCTAGATTAGCAGAGCATGTTATGAAAATCACCATTATCATGGATTGGAAAACTCATCCATTATCATCATGAAGCCAATCCACATAAACGTAAACTTAAAGAAGCTGCATTGATGTCTGTTAGTAATAATGTGATAAGTGCACCTAGCATTGTTTTTCCTGGAATTTGGAAAGTTTTTGTGATAATAACAATAAGCCATAATGTTTCTTTTTCTTGTTTGTTTTGTAAATTTTATAATTTCTTTTATGTTACAACAACAACTAAAACCCACATTTTTTTTATGATTCTTTGGTGGTTTGGTGTAATTTGATTTGTTTAGTTGACTTTGTTTTTTTGTTTTAAAGCCCATTCTGTTGTCTTGTTTCAACTGTCTTTAAAAAACCTGATGAAGGAGGTTGATTAACCTTTGAAATATCTTTTCAGAATCTTTTTTTTATTTTGAGTAGTGTATATTTCCAAAAAACATCATGATCTTAATATAGACAGACTTCTGCGAAGTAATCAATGTATACTTGACGTCTGTAAAAACGAAGGGAAAATTTAGCAATCTGATACAATACGCAAGTCTGTTATAATCTGGAGGCCGAAATGCGTGTCATAAAATTTTAGACAAAGTCTAGATGAAGATGATTTTTTCTTATTCACTGTGATCATACATGATCATAAGAAGTATTTATTACTTTACATAATAATCCTTTACTTAGTTCACTATGTCCGTGTCTATACACTGTCATGACTGTGTGTATAGCATATTAATTAGTATTTAATTGAGAAATATTGAAGGGCTATTTTGCAGATAATTTAGGCTACATTTTTTTTTAAATAGTAGAAAGTAAAAATATCAAACCTTGCAATAATGGGGACGTATCAATTCTCACAAGTCACACAAAAAAATTAAATTTACGCATGCAATTGAGTTATTTGAGTTAAAGTAATTGTATTCTTTATACTCCTGATTCCAAGTTACCACAAAACCGTTGCAAGTCATTATGTTGGAAAAGGTACTCGTTCCCATAAAATGTAAATTTTCCTCAAAAGTAAGTGGTACTTTCCTCAGTAGGTTGTACTTGCAGGCCGATAAGCCAGATGCCAATCAATGTGTTTCGTCTATTTTCAAATTTTGGAATGAACATCATGAGCGCAGCGAACGTAGCAAAGACTGACTTGTCTTTTTGTTCACTCTATCGCGGACAAACTGCTTCTCTGATTTTGATAAACATCATCAGAGCACCTTCGAAATCTCTGAACTTATATGTGTGCAGTTTTTAGGTACAATCAAAGACATATTTCTCATGATCAACGTATTATTACGTTTTTTTAAATGTAAAATATGCAGCCAAATACGCTCATCCATCAGCTTTCAGCTTGACTATTAGAAGCGTTCGCAAACTAGCCTACAGTTTAGACATTCATACATAAAGATATTGGGACCGCGTCATCAAGGGATGGTGTAATTCCCCAAAATAACGTTTCACGAAATCCCAAGGAAATGGGAGATAAGATAATCCAGAAATGGGAGATAAGATAGATCTAGATGTGATTCCAGCCTTGTGGTGGTATCAGGGAGGAAGGCAGGACCTGCCTGTGACATCTTATTCTTACGAGTGATGACGCACATATGAAACCCATGTGACTTCCTCATTCGTAACGGGATGGACAGTCGAGTGTTGCGGTCAGTTCTTCCAATGAAGAACTGATTAGGTTGTGGGGGGACTTCTAGGTGATGCAATCTTTTGTTTATTGTGCGTCGATGATATTATTAACATGTCATGTAGGTGGGCCGGTATCACGCCATTATACGCTATTGCGATGAAGGAAAGATTTCTATTTGCAACACTCTCATCTCATGACATCTTTACTTTGGGGATGACTATGAGGAAAAGTATACGTAATCATCATATAGGCAAATGTTATTTTTAACTCAACGATGCAAGCCTACTGGCATATCCCCTACCCCTGTCCATAGTTATAGCTGAATACAAATAGTTAGGATTAATGTAAATAAAAATATCTTATGCGAAAGAGGTATTTTCGTTGTTGTAATATTATTATTATGTTATCCGCTATACCTAACTCATGGGAGATGAGAAGTGATTGGTATTTTTAATGTATTCTTTTAGTAATGACAGCTACATTGCAGTCTTCTGTTCGATTCATATCATGGATGTCAACAGTCACAACAAATAGCAATTTAATGAAAGTTTGTCTGGTGTCTCGATAGCTCGCGTGAAGCCGGAGGTTCTGGGTTCGTTCCCCAGTCGGGGCACTTTATGACAATTGTTATCATTCAATATTATACTATTATAATTTGTTAATTCAAATTTTGATTAACAACTACACTTCATTATTTTGTGTGAATTTATGTATAGCCCTACTAGGTTTTATTTAGTTGTCCTCCTTTGTGAATCAGTTACGATAAATTAAAATATACATATTTTTTTAAATTAATAAAATTAATAAATAAAATATAGATAATGATATTCAGTATTTACTACAAAGTTCTTCTATTTTCCGTTCAACAGTGGGATACGAAATCGCACACCTTGATAATGATTACAGCTTCCGTTCGTGGAATAGAAAAAAACAGAAATATGTTGTATGCAAATGCATTTTTTTTTTGGTTCTTGTGATTGTTGGTGCACGCAGCATTACCGTGTATACGTGTGTATATATATGTGTGTGTGTATACGTGTATATACATTATGTATACACGGTAATGCTGATACATGCATGTTGTTACTATAGCAGGGTAAAATTTACATTTTTACCGAGGGAATTAACATGTTATATGGTGCAATGAATGCCCCACTTTAGGTGAACATATATAGCTATGTTGAGGATAGGACAATTATTGTGAAGGGATGTACGAGGGCCGTTAAAGAAAAAAAACTTCAGTAAGGATTGGCGGTGTGCGGCGTTGTTTAATCGTTCGTCATGCTATTTTTTCACGATCGTCGTCCTAATTATTACCGTGAGAATAAAAAATCAAATATCATGACACATGGGGAACCTATTTTTAGGTCTACCCAATGACATCGAGCCAGTTCTTTGTTGACCATCTGAGTCAGTGTGCCGTGCACATCGAGTGATACACTCATTAACTCAACCACTCTTCGCTTCGCTCTTGCAGTATAAAAAAAAAGCAAGAGCAAGATTCACGTTTGCAACAGGATGTAAACGGACTCGAAGGGTTTTCTATGTTGATAAACAATATCTAACGTGTGAAAATTATACGGGGGATAATAACCAACCAACGAAGGTATAAAATGTAGCTCACGTAAATTTTACAGCTTAACACTACAAAAGTCAGGGCGCGGTCTTCTAAGCCCCTTTTCTCCCAAGCCCCTGTACCTTTTTTTGGCTTCTAAGCCCCTGTGACCGAAGGTTGTGCTACACGTGCGAAGCGGGGCTAAGAAGACAAACCGGTCCGGGGTTTAAAAGACTAAAAGTCTTCTAAGCCCTGTCTCCTAAGCCCCTGCACCTGGCTTCTAAGCCCCTGTGACCGACGGTTGTGCTACATGTTTTGTTCGGTCCCACATGTTGCAAAGCGGTTGTACATTGCATTGAGGAAAACGACCGAACCAACCTAACTTAACTTAACCCCAAATTTTTCTTAAATTTACCCTTTTTTAAACAAGTTTCCATTAAAAAAAAACTGGTGCACGTTTTGTCCTTTTTTAGGTTTCCGCACGATGTTTTTGTTCAGTCCCACACGTTGCAATGCGGTCTGGACTTTGCAATGAGGTAACCTAACCTAACCTAACCTAGCCTAACCTAACCTAACCTAATTTTCTTAAATTTACCCTGGGGTTCACAAGTTTCCATTAAAAAAAAACGGTGCACGTTTTTTGTCCTTTTTAAATATGTTTTTTACCTGCTCCTAAATTTTTGGTGCTGGTTTCCGGATTTGAAATGTTCCTATAGTTTTAGCAGCTTGTTCCAGGGGACTTATACAGATATTGGAAAGTTTGGATAGTTGTCACGGATGGGAAAATATAGGGCTCTACTGTAACACTTACAAAAAATTAAATGATAAAAAATGATTTTGAGGTTTTGGGGATTTTGAATAAATACTTTGGATTCTGCGTTCAAAAAAAGTTTCAATATAAATATTAAAACACTATTATATAGTATTGCTATCCCTCTGAGATTGAACCCGGTTTCCTTGCGAAGAGTCCAACATGATTGTGCAGTCATTCATTGTACATTGTCGAGTTTCACTACTTCGAATTACTTGATAACACTTAGTGAATGCTTGATGCATTGTGATTTGTGAATGTGTGAACATCATTAGATGGCAGAGCAAATAACATGGGCCTCGCGCGCGAAGAAGAAATTGCCGGTGAAACAGAAAGTGAAAGTTAAACTTGGTAATTCATACGCTATAGGTAGGATGTAATGCATGTGTTTGCGTGGCATGAATACGACTGTACATCATAACTTTCTTCTCAAGTTCAGCGACGGTAAAATTATAATTAGTATCATTTTGTTGTTCGATTAAATCTCTAACACTTAGCAGAGTGCGTTCACCCCAGTTCGAAACTAGAGTTTAAAATACCTAACAGAAACTCAACTGCTACTTTATTTTAGAGACCAGATATCCATCTCGGCCACTTTTGTTATGCAATGACAGCATCATCAGATTATTCTCGGATTAGCCTTTATCCCTTCAGGCCCGTAGGGGTAGTCGTCAAGAAAACAAGAACGGGACGCTATAGATGAGCTGATCAAAGCTTTATCAATACAAAAAGATTTTGGTACAAACTGTTCTTACACAATTATTATTTCAATCTGGCCATTTGAAAATCCTTTGCGTTCCAATTAATTACACCCTTGGTTTCATACCCTAAACTCAACTGCTCAGACATTCTATGGTGGCGTTTTAAAATACACGTCTGCGGGGGATGAGAATCTATTTTTATTTATTTTATTTATTTATTTATTTATTTATTTAAACTTTAAAGTCTATACTATTCAGTTAAAAACTGATTTACAAAGGAGGACAACTAAATAAATCTAATTACATAAATGCAGACACAACAATGAACTACAGTTAAGTAAATATTTGAAATAGTAATATTACAAGAACAATTCATTAAAACACAACAATTTTGGAAAAGGATATTATTTGAAACATATTAGGAAAAATACACGGTGTAAGGTAAGCACACCACAATCACCCACGTTTCACATGGTGCTAGTGGTCACATTACTGCAGACGATATCCATGCAGGGCCTTTTGCACTTACGGTTGTACCAGTACCACACAATGTTTATTTCTTCTAATGTACTTACTATACTATTGAAAAGAAAACCATCGTCGTCTGCGGTGGTACTTACGATGAGGACGCGGCTGGTCCATATTGTATGGCTCGAATCCCGCATAAGGTATGTTTTTTGTAATCGTCCTTCACCCTCAACTATGCTACTCATCGTCTCGAATAGTCTTAGTGTAATAGTGCATTACTGTACGCAAGAAGCAACGAAAACCATATTTTGGCGAAATTGAGCATGAGCCATGGAATGTCAGATTTTTGTGCCCTATTCCATAAAAATTTCGTGAGATATAGTTGTTGTTTTTTGTAAAAAAAAAATAAAAAAAAATACATGCCCACTGATTTTTGTGTCTCTTGAATAATATTGACATTTTGAACATGCACTAACTGATATCATAGCATAGAAAATTACAACAGCAAAACTAACATTTCTATACGATGACAACAACATCAACATCAATGTAGAAAACTACACCACGTGGACTACTGCAATACTACCCAATCAGAAGGCAGCGCCAAGGAAGATTGTTCGGCGAGGCTCAAACTTTTCAGCCTCAGTCAGTTCTCATGAATATGTTACCTAGCGGTAACGAAACGTCGAGGTAATACATGTGTTTACTCGCGACGCGGCGAAATAGCCTAAAACTCAAATATATTTGATTTAGTATCAAAAATGTTTCTCAAGGAGTGTACGAAGGAAGAATTTACATAGTGAAAGATTTAGTTTATAAATAACATTATTGCGGCAATGTATATTTCAAGATAGTCATGGCATATCTTATCGTAGAGACTGTTTGTCTGTTCCGTCTGCATCTAAAGTCAAGTTGTTACAGACCTTTATACGGGTCACACTGACGTTAGGGACAAAGGTTCTCAATTGATATGTAGATTACCAATGTATAAATAACGATGTGCTAATGAAATTGGCAGTTCATTTGCTTTTGCTAGATAAAAACTGTTACTTTTCAAGTATAGGCATTATTTTTTCCAAAGACAATGAAAGGCAAACTATTGCAACGTATTTAATTTAATTCAATCCAATTTTCTGCTATGTTCCAGTATAATACATCATATAGCTAGTTTTGTTCAGCAGTAATTTTTTATCTCCGCCAGTGTAACGTTCTAACTTCTAAGCAAGTGCATGCAGGCGCGTAGGAACGTTTTGAAAGTTGTGGGGGGGCAGATTAGCAGATTTTGCGGGCGGAGCTGGGGTCTGGTGCAAAGTCCCAGCTGGCAGAGGCCCTTTCGCCAAAGGCGAAAAAAATCACCATACTACATCTAGTTATTTATTTCGTATGTTTTAACTGCACTCGGACTCTGTAAACGATGTTTGACAGCAACTATCTGCGATCTAAAAACTCAAGAAATGAACGTGAAGTGGCCCATTTTAGTAGTAGTGTACTAATTTTTGGATGAGCGTAGCGAGCGAAGTGAAGATTCCATTTCACTACACTGGAGAAAAAAAACGGAATGTTTTTTGTATTTTTGTCTGTTTTCCAGCTAAACCGATACTCCAATTGCGATGAAATTTTCTGGAGGCCTTCGAAAGCTCTGAACTTAGAACTGCCACGTTTTCGAGCGCAATCGAAATATTATTTCTCATGAAAATCGCAATTTTACGATTTTTTTCGATTTTTAAACAATTTATTCGACTTATAACACCTACATGCATTATCCGATTGTAATGATTTTTTCACAGAACCTTAATTTAACAAATTCATATATTCGTGAAATTTGAGCGCAATCGAAATATTACTTCCCATAAAAATCGCAATTTTATGCCATTTTTCGATTTGAAAACAATTTCTTCGACTTATATACTTTACATGCTTTATCCGATTGTAATGATGTTTTCACAGAACCTTAATTTTATGAATTAATATATTGGTGTAAAATTTGAGCGCAATCGAAAAATTATTTCGCAATTAAAATCGCAATTTCACGATTTTTTTCATTTTTTTAATTACGATTTTTTTGTTTGAAAAAAATGTCTTTGACTAAGTACCGAATGATTTTTTCACAGAACAACAGAAAATCAGCACAACACATGGCAGTTCAATGCACCAATACAGTCATCCAACAACGCGCCTGAAAAAGCGTTTGTGAAGCTTCCTAGTTTATGTAATGACGAGGCACACAGGCAAAGATATTCGTTTTACCAAGGTGACTGTCGAATTGTATAAGTGCAGTATGTGCATATTTACTACAGAAATTCTGGACGTTAGTTTTGCCTACGCCATTGAGTGCATGCATGAGCTTATAGTAAGTACACATGGTAAAGACTTGGTGGGTGGATGGTGAAAGTGATGCGAGTGGTATACCACTAACACACACTACACCATACTAAAGATGAACATGATACCATACCATGCATGATACATGATACAACTATACCCATTTCGGGATTGGGAATGAACGCGTTTCATTTATGCAATCTTTATAGATTCTCGTTCTATTTCCAACAACGGGAACTTGTAACCTGAACATATTTTAACAATATGAGTTCCGTCAAATTCAGGAGTGAACGTTCAAATTCCAGACTCAATTCATTGTTGTCAACATTTTACATTTTTCAGACTGTTGTAACTGCTGAAAAATGTTTGGACTTTTTTTAATGATCCGTGATATTTTTAGTTCGGTTCATGGTTTCTATAATTTTTAAAGAAATTTAGTTCAATATGGAATTATATGAACGGAATCAGAATCACTATCACTGGCACTATCGGTAGCGCAGTTCTTTATATTATATAAATCAAAAGTACTGTTTGGTTTGTTTTTTCGTTTTCATGGGGTAGTGTCTATATAATAGATTATAATATATATAGTAGGGTACGGTGTATAAGACGTGTGAAATTCATTCAATCATAAGCATTCAACCAAAAAACCGAACCAATGAAATGTGCTGACAATCAGCTAATGAAATCTAGGCAATTACGATTGCTATATTTACCAGTACCACACCAGTATACGTCCAAAGTTGATGCTTCAAATGATTTATGTAATAACTTGTTCTGAAATCACTTGAAATATCCAAACAAATGCTTTATGTAATAACTTGTTCTGTTGTTTACACAAGTACAACTTTCAAGAAGCTGTAGTAAATTTGGTTGTCTCTATATCAGGACCCATGGGGTTGGGACTTATACAGAATTCACTCGCATTGTAAACAGAATCTTATCATTGTAAGATGATAGCGAGTCCCCCTCCTCCTCTGTTCAACCTAGATTGCCGTACGTGTGATTGTGTGTACTCACTACTCACTACTCACACAACCAGCAGAGACACTGGGGAGATTGATTCCAGAATATGTCGGATAAATCTAAACAAATTTATTCCAGGGAAATTAGCGGATTTATAGTAATATCATTGAGTATAGAACAATATCTCAAAAAACTCCACGCAAAATCGACAGTGATAAACATGTTTTATGTAGTTTCGTTAGAACTATATCCTGCTTTAAAAAAATATTATAATAAAAACAGTTTTTCATTACAGAATCAATTTAATTAGTTTTTTACATAATTAAAATTCATTTTATTTTTTGTCAATGTAGAATATAGTTATCACGAAAGTATATACACAGGACAGGACCAATAAATCACTTTCAATTTAAATAAATAAATAATAAATTGTATTTAGAGTCTACCCACTGTTATATAACTGATTTTCAGTGGGATTTTCAGTGGGTGTAAATCAAAGCGACAAAGCCAACCCTGTAGGCCCCGACGCAATGGACGAGTGAGCGATAACCAACCAAAGATCGATATTTTTAAATATAGCAATTAGTGGTATGGACAGTGCGAACACCCGCGGATCAACGCCAGAATCAACAAGGCCGATTCAGAACAACTCTGAATTTATTATGTGCTTCGTTGCTAGGACGGCTCCCAAAGTCACCGTTTACAAACTCCTAAGACACGAACTGATGGACTTAAGTCCAAATCAGAAGTTAAAATACCTGGACCTTCTGCATTGAAAGCAGATACGCTAACAACAAGACCAACGAGCCACACATCAAGACCAACGAGCTTTAGCTGTTTAGCTTTTTTTATATTTAGCTTTTAGCTGTTTAGAGTTTGGTGAAATATAACTCACATCAGGTAATATTGTAGGATTTTAATATTGACGGCAGTTCCACATAAAGAGTTTAGTCCACGGGACGGCCATGTGTTGAAAATACTACTTGTTACAGTTTAGAGGTTACTAATTTACTTTTTACCATTTCAAAACCAGCCTAATACAAAAATCACCATGTTTTATCATAACAATAATATTTAAACAAAAAATGCATTTTACCAGTATCTTTATCCATTTGATCCAAAGTAGATACATTCAAAAGTATGTTACCCAACCCAACACTGGTAAAATAGTAACACAATGGTAAATTAGTCAAATCGATTTTGATCAAAGTCTCAAAAAACTTTGAATGCAAAAATTAAACTTGA